>CM073573.1:112838131-113438131 GCA_037074715.1 Magnolia kwangsiensis | reverse complement strand
TATGAGAGAGAAATGAGAGATCAGAGAGAGCGGGAAATAGGTGTGAGTGAGTGATGTGTACTTGTGTAAGAGAGAGTTGACTTTAGGGGAGGGGTGGTTGTACTTCGGGATGGGTGAGTGATGGAGTGTGATGTGTACTTTGATTGATGAGATTAATGGGATTGATGTGATGTTTTCTAGGGATTGCAATGCCCAGCATTTATCGTCGAACTGAACGTGGGCCCACATCTCCTAGCCCTGGAATCACCTTGGCGCGCGAGACGCGACATCGGAACCGCAGCGACGACGCGGTCACTAAGGTACAAGTCTCGGGTCGAGCCGACTCTAGTTGACGGCATGCATCTCAGAGTCACGCATAAATGTCAGATACAGGTAGAAAGTTGCCGAAATTCGACCGGGAAGACTGCGGAAGCCTATGGAATGGTACGGGATAGGATATGTGTCTCACACCTACATTTTATGCTTGTTAATACGGGATTTCCTATAAGATGATTTTATTTATATTTTATTGAAGACGTTAAGTTTCAATTCAGTCAATTGCACACACAGTTTTAGCTCATAAGTAGTGGAGTCGGGTCTCACGTGATGGCCTCTATAACTCTTAGGAGTTCGCTGGACGTCTCACTGCCTAGGGAGTTCACAAACCGCGATCCTTCTGAGGGGCCCATTGACGCTACTGGGGCGGTGAACTCGGTTGGAATTACGCACAGGGTTGGCCGCAGTAACTCTTTAGAGTTCACAGGGCGCACAAGTTGACCTTTGGGGTACCAAATCTATGGTTGTCAGTCCATCAATGAGAGGTTTAAGCCCTTCCTCATGAGTTTGTACCGGAATCGAACTATAAATCTGGAGGGTCTTACACATGGTTGACCTATCTAAAGCTCACACTGTGGCCCTTATTTTCTTTGTCCGTAAGGTTAGGCGCATTCATAGGAAGGCATTGTCCTCCATTCCTCGTGACACTGCCGAAAAGCTATACAGACGGCATGGGGGTTACGCTGACTAGCCATTTGAGGACTTTTGACCCTTAGGCTTTTGGTCATTGGCTTTGTCAGCTACCTGCATGGGTATGTGTACGATGGCCTTCATGGGCTTTTTAGGGCCAGTGGCATCTCACCGCTGCTCGAATGGCGATCTTGATAGGTCTCATGCGCAGCTGACCATTGGCTTAACTGAGCTGCCTTTTTATGATCATAGGTCTCATGCATAGTTGACCATATAGGCTTGGTTAGGCTACCTTTTCATGATCAGCAACCATTACTGTCATCAACTTTATACATGGTTGAAAAAAAATGGTAGATCAATAATTGATATTTCGTTGCTGCTGATAATGTTATGAGAACTTTCGTATTATGTTTAAAATAGTGTATTAGCCTGGCGATGATAGCAATTTTAAAAAGTGATTGATCGGCGACAGCGATAGTTGCTATTTATTTATTTTATTTATTTATTTATTTATGATAACCATTGATACCTGGTGATCTTGATGGAAATCTTTGGCGTCAGCAATAATCGTCAATGCTTGATAGCAATCATTATCACTTGACAACGATCATCAACACTTTTTATTTGACGATGACTTAATATGCTTAAAAGCCTGCATTTCATCCATATACATTTTATAGTGAGAAATATATTTCATAGTTTTTTACTCACCTGTCTTACCCCCTTTTGATGCAGGAATTATTATCCTGATAATTTGTTGGATCAAAATTGAAATTATTTCACGGAAGGTATCTCTTAAGGAAGCGAGCATTGACTGGTATGCTTATTCCTTGCCCATCTTGATCTACAACTCTATATGCTCCATTGGAGTATACTTCCTTTATTATGTACGGGCCACCTCGTTTAGGATCAAACTTACCCCTTGTTCGACAGGTGACTACGATAGGTCTCTTCAACATCAGCACCATATCCCCCTTTTTAAACGAACGATACTTGACTTGCTTGTCAAAGGTGGCTGATATTCTCGCCTGATACGCTTGCAGACGCTGTTGTGCAGCTAGACATTTCTCGTCAAGCAAATCCAGTTCTTTCAATCTTATTTTTGCAAATCAGTTATAGACTGGTGCAGTGCCACTCTTAGTGACGCTATTTGTATTTCAATTGGCATTACTGCTTCCACACCATAAACTAGTGAATACGGTGTTTCCCTTGTTGTTGTTCGATAGTAATTCTGTATGCCCATAATGCTTCCTATAACCATTCATCCTAATCACGTTTGTTCCCTGTTATTGTCTTCTTCAATATTTTGACTATTGTTTTATTGAATGCCTCTTCTAATCCATTAGCCGGTGGATAGTAAGGTGTTGAGAACGAGTGATGGATATTGAATTTCTGACACAACTTTTCCATGTCTCTGTTTTTGAAAGGAGTGCCATTGTCTGTAACAATTTTCTTTGGAATACCGTGGCGGTATATTATCACATGTTGGATGAAATTTATTACATCTTTTTCTTTAACATTGCGCAACGCAACTGCTTCGGTCCACTTGGAGAAATAATTTGTTGCTGCCAATATATATTGCTTCCCTTTGGACGAGGGTGGATTGATAGGACCAATAACGTCGATCCCCCATGCTGAGAAAGGCCAAGAGGTAATTGACTGATGTAAGTCTTTTGGAGGAACATGTATAACATCCCCATGAACCTGACATTCATGACATTGCTTCGCATAATCTATTGTATCTTTGAACATGGTGGGCCAATAATATCTCATTCTATGTACTCGATGAAATAAATTTTGACCAGCTTGATGTGCCCCACATTCTCCAGAGTATGCTTCTCGCAACACTTGGCCTACTTCTTGCTCACCTAAGCAACATAGCAACACTCCGTTGTAAGATTTTTTATATAATACTTCACTGCATATGATGAATCTACTTGACCGTTGTCTGATTTGCTGCCTCTGGACAAATTCTTCTGGTAGGATGTTAAATTTGAGATAATCTATGAGAGGCTGACACCAATCATCTATTGTAATCTCTAAGTATGATACAGGAAGAGCTTCAATAACTTCTTCAACAACCTCTGTTGATGGTAAAAATCTTCTTTCCTTTATAGTTACTTGAAGAGGGCTTCGATTAGGGCAAGACAGAGCTACTACCAAAGTAGTCAAGGCATCCGCTTTTGCATTTTCTAACCGGGGGATATGCTTGATTTCAATATATGAAAACTGTTCTAATAACTGTTGTGCCTTCCGAAAGTACGACAAAAGTTCCTCCGTTTCTTTAGCTATCTTGAGGAGTAATGAATATCACTCCTGCCCCAGCTCCTGATTTTCGAGAAGCACCATCAAAGTACATCTGCCACGAGTTCTGCGATTCAGTCAGCATGACTGGCTCATCTGGAAAGTCATCACTGATAGCTTCAGATTCTACTATGGGGTGCGCTGCTAGGAAATCTACCACTGCCTGTCCCTTTATTGCTTTTGCCAGTTCGTATGTAATAGCATACTCTGAAAGTAACAGCATCCATTTAGCTAACCTTCTAGACAACATCAGTCTTGTCATCAAAAACTTTATCAGGTCAGCCCTTGAAACCAATGTTATATCGTGTGACAGACAATAATGCCTCAACTTCTGTACTATGAATATTAACGCCAAGCATTCCTTCTCAATCAGGGAATAATTGCATTCTACACCCATTAAGGTCCGACTTAAGTAATAAAGAGTTGTTTCTTTTCCAAACTCATTCTTTTGTGCCAACAGAGCTCCTGAAGAATATTCAGCTGCAAATGTGTACAAAATAAGCGGTTTTCCTTTCACTGGAGCTGCCAGTACTGGTGGCTTTTTCAGCAATTCATTTATTGAGTCAAATGCATTCTGACAAGCTTAACTCCATACAAATTCTGTATCCTTTTTCATCAAATGAGAAAATGGTTGACATCTCCCTACTAAATTTGAAATGAACCGACGGATGTATGCTAATTTTCCTTGCAAACTCTTTAATTCCTTTAATATTTTTTGGCGGCGGCATATCCTGAATATCCTTGACTTTCCCGGAGTCAATCTCAATGCCCCTATGCCGGAAAACAAAACTTAAAAACTTTCCGGAGGACACTCCAAATGCGCACTTAGCGGGATTCAGCTTCAATTATTTCTTTCTGAGTCGCTGAAAAACTAACGCCAAGTGTTTACGATGTTCTTGATGGCCTCCTGACCTGACCACCAAGTCGTCAACATAACATTCAACGTGCTTGTGCATCATTCCTTGAAAAATGCTTTGCATCGCTCTTTGATATGTTGTCCCAGCATTTTTAAGTCCGTACGACATAACCTTATAACAGAGATTCCTAGTGAAGTTCTAAATACCGTTGCCTCTTCGTCTTCAGGGGCCATTCGAATCTAATTATATCTCGCATAACCATCCATAAAGGACATAACGGCATACTGAGTTGTACTATCAATTAGTAATTCAGTTATTAGAAGCAAAAAATCATCCTTTGGACAGGCTTCATTCAGGTCTCTAAAATCGACGCATATCTTCACTTGTCCATTTTTCTTCCTTACCGGGACAATATTCGATATCCACTTAGGATATTTGACCTCTTTAATAAACCAGACCTTTATCAACTTATTAACTTCTTCTTCAATGAGGGGAACAGAAATATTACGCTGGTTTAACCGGCCTTTTCTCCTTAGAAATATTTAGTCGGTGCAACGCTACGGAAGACTCCAATCCGGACATCTCTGCATACATCCAAGCGAACACGTCTTTATTTTCTCTAAGAAGTCAAACGTATTGTGCAAACTCTTGTTCAGAAAGATTGGTGCTAATAAACGTGTTCTGTCTTCCTCTTTCGTACCCAAGTTTATTTCTAACAAATTGTCAGTCGTCGGTTGCCCCCCGTCCTCCATTTGCTTCGGAGCTACCATAGGATGCTCAACTATCTCAGTATTTTCTTTTGCTGGCTCTTTTACTGTAACCATATTTACTGACGACCTTGCCTCCATGTCTTTAAATGTTCTTTACCTTTCCTGGCCGATCCCAATCGGAATTCCTTTCTCATAATTTAAGCTAATGTAGTCTTCGCAGTCGAATCCCGTACTTTTCATGACCTCCTTGCTTTTTTTATTTTTGATAATTATCTCATTCCTGTCTATGATTCGCTGTATAATACACTTCAATGTATGACAATTCTCTATTGGATGTCTAAATAAGTGGTGATAGCGATAAAAATTTTACTCTCCGAGTCTTGTCACCTCCTCAGGGCGTTTAGGTTCTGGCAATTCTATCGCGCCAACTTTCAACAATTGGTCCATCATTAGAATGACATCTTCCTTATCGAATGTAAACCCTTCATGCGAATTGAGCGTCCTAACCTTTTTATACCTTCTTGATTAAATCAACTCTTCTTTTCACCTTGTATTTTCTTCCTTTAAACCTCTTACACTATTACGCTGCTGATAGTGATCAATAGTATTTATTGTTATTCTGCTAGGAGCCCCCTGAGCTATATCATGGTGAAATGTCGGCACTGTCTGATTCACCAATTCTAAAGTATAAGCCTTAGTGGCCAAATCATGAAAAGTTTTGATGTCGGCACTAGCTAGTCCAATTACGAATTCCCTTTTCATAGAGTTCAGACACATCTTGACTTGTTCACTTTCTTCTAGCAGCTGTTTGCACGAAGTTTCCAATGTCTTCCATCTGTCTATAAACCCCCTTACTGATTCACCTTTTCCTTGTCGCATAGAAGCCAACTTAACAATACTAACATATTGACTTGGAGAGAAAAAATGAGATGCGAAAACATATCGCATCTACTCCCAAGTGCGGATTGACCCTGGAACCAAACTGGAATACCATTAGAATGCCTTACCCATTAGTGATGCCCCGAACAACCATAAACAATATTGTGGTGCTGTAGAGAAATCTCCCATACTGGTAATGAAGTGCATTAAATGTTCCTCTGGAGATCCTTTCCCATTAAACTTTTGAAAGTCCGGACACTTGAAACTGGCTGGGAAGGGAATATTATCCACCTCTCTTGGATATGGCATTTGATACCTATAAGGACCAGTAGTTCCACGTTCCCTTTCTATTCGGACAACTTTTTCAATAACTGTTATTCGGGCTACAATATGTATGAAGGCCGCCAAGGCCTCTTTGAGGTTTCTGCATTCTTTCATTAATGCATTTTGGGCTTTTGTCATTTCATTGATGCAATCTTCTGTAGACGCTTCGCGTTCTTGATTCGTCCCTGCCATATGCACTGTAGCTTTTCTACTCTTTGATGAAACAATAACTGGAGTCGAGCAAGAATAGGCCGACATGATGAGACTTATGAAGACAGGAGAAGATAGGATTTTGTCGGATTTTCCTGTAAACCCCACATCATCAATCGATCGTGGTGATACTGACCCTAATATACTAACCTGAAGTGGTGCGGACATTGGTGAACCGATCACCAACACCTTTCCTTTCTACTCTCTCGTCCATTTATCCTTTGAAGTAGCCAAAGGCAGAAAATCGTACTCCATGATTTGCGGTACTATTGATCCAGGGTATATTGTTAGTGAAGCGAGCCCAGGGTTCTTTTTAACCACATTGCGTGTTATTGGTCCTCAGATTCTTGACAAGGGCTGATTAACTCTAAAACTTCCTGCATTTTGCATCCTTGTCTCACGAGATGTTACAACGGTCCATACCCCATCGCCTTTCAGCGGTTTAGGCGAAGAAGATACTACTCCTGTTGTTGCTAGGATGTTAGTTTTACCAGTTTCAACAATCTGAGTTGGGTGATTCGGGACCTGATTCGGCGTATATTCTATCGCGAATCCCGTTAGAGTGAATCGAAAATTCATCTTTCTTGCTGGAGTTGCCATGAGTAACAGGTTCTAGTTGGATTTAGAAACCTTCACATATGAAACATGGTTATAGTTACCATTTTAAAGAATTAAATAATCTATCTTAGAGATGAAGGGGAGGATTTTCCCACTAAGAGTCACCATTTTGGCGTTCGTAGGATGCCAAACTATGATGAGAGTTCATAACAATTTCACTGTTAATATTTAAATAAGACAATAAACGGTCCCCAGCAGAGTCACCATTTTATTTCGACAAAGAAACAAAATGCATTTGATTTGGGAAATTGTCTTATTTAAACATAACAGAGAAAAGAGTATCGGGAACATTCATCACATTTCGTTAATGCTAAGTTCATTTACATTCTCTTTACATCCCTCGATTCTAAAATAGATCATTTAGAAATAAATAACTTATGCTTTAAGTATCAAAAATTTATTTTGAAAGCCTTTCGGCTCCTGTTTTGATCATCTCCTAGGACTTAGGAGGAATGTCGATCTGATCGACAAATCTTCAATGAAATAGAGATTTTAACAGCATAACGGTGCCTGTTTCAGTCATCCCGTAATGCTTAGGGGGAATGTCGACCCGATCGACTAATCTTTCTCCTCTGAACCTGTCAATAGAAGAAGGCCTGAAGAAGGGAAGCCTTGCACATAGATTTTGGTGGCATAACAACCCCTTATCTTCACAGACTACAGGGCAGTCTGGTTGTGCGGACCCGCGCAACTGATATCGGTTGTGCGGTCCTGCGCAACTAACAGGAGACTCCTCTACTATCTTCGCTCTTCTGCTCCACTCTGCTCCTCTTGAAAACCTTCAATTACCTTTAATGAAGGAGCGGAAGGGGTATTTATAGACCCTCGCACGTGTGAAAATTCTGATCGTAGCGATGTGGGATAAATCTTTCAGTGCTTTAGATCACTCTATAAAGGACCACTTTTGCAGGGTGTTTCAGGGTCCCGCGTAACTGACATTTGCGTTACGTAGACTCGTGCAAGGAATATTGATTGTACAGTACCGCACAACTGACAATGGTTCTGCGGTCCCGCATAAACCCTTTAAAGCTATCTCTTTCTTCTTCTTTTCGAGTGTTCTTTCTATCTCCTTATCTCTTCTTGCTTCAATCCTTTGCCATTTTTTATGCCTCAACAGGCGTCGTATCATCTCGATGATAGGTGATTATCTTGACCAATTGTTGCACTGTCTGCTACACTCCTTGGACTGGCCGTTCCAAGACGCTAAGCCTCTCGTGCACTGAGTGGACATCCCTCTAAATTGCACCAATCCGATCCTGGTGGAACTTAAATCATTTAGAATGCCCAGGAGATGATGCTAATGGTGCTTGATGTGGTCCAGAAGCTTCTTCTCCAGCCGTCCCAGTCCCTTCCATGGGAGCGTCGCCTGCTCCACTTTCCCTCTCAACTTGAATGCCCTCTTTAAGTGGATCCTTAGGATATTTATGAAACCTCAAATCCATCCTTTGAATGTTACTTTTGTTGAAGGTTTGTAGAGGACGTACAGGATCACTTGTAGTTGGAAAAGCTATGGCATTACAAATTGTATCTATGATCCAAGGATAAGGTAGGAGAGTATCCCTTGCCATATGAAAAGCATAAACCAACTGATACACGATGAGGGTAGGTAGACAAATCTTGTTTCCAACGGCAACCGAATAAATTATCATAGTCATGAAGCTCGTGAGATCTGCCCTGTTGAAACCTCGAGAGTAAATATTTGAAGAAAGAATACCATGCAAGACTCGATAGCGTGGTTCCATGAATCTGAATTTTAGGGCATTCCCTTGGTGCCACTGGACATCACTATCATGACAGAGGAATTTGGTGACCATGGACTGAACCTCAATATTTTCCATGTCCATATCTGGGATTCCCTCAGGAGATAAGGTAAGATTGAATATCCCCGCGACAGATTCTGAAGTGATCAACACATCATCATCATTGATGGTTACAGTGATGGATGGTGGTTCAGTATCAGAGAATGACAGGCGGCAAAGAAATTCCATGTCTGTTCAAGTTGATATGGTCCCCCAAAGTCAAGAACTGGTAACCAATCTATGGCGGCAAATAGTGGTTCTAGATTATATGGAATCAGACAACTTCTGTCAACTCTTCTCTCGGGAATAACCTTTCTTCCAGTGAACTTTGCCAAAACTGGATTAACCTATATCGGTGGGGGCACCTGCACCTCAGACTGGGGCCCACGCTGTCTTGTGCGTTGCCTAATGGGGGTCCCATGTTCCGGGGCCCTTGCTCTTTCTTTTGGAATAAACACCTTTTGTCGAGTGGATCGCGAAGATTCACCCAGACCTGTCACTATTCCCTTGTCTTTTTCCCATGTGGACAAAAAGGATTTAAAGGTATTTGGGAAAAGGAACACAACCCAACTGAAAAGGAAATACCTAAAAAATAAGATGGAATCTTGATGATTAGAAAGGTATTATCGAATTTGTGGAACTTCTGGGGCTGTCTGACAATGTACCGAGCCATCCGGTTGAGTGGAGCAACCAAGGAAGAGAAATGAAAACCCTGGATTAAAATCCCTTTTTTTGTGCTCCACCAGTTTATATCAGGCGGCATCTGTCGATATCATCGATCTTCGTCTCAATGATATCGATGGACCCTGATTGATTTTATCAATCTTGTCTTCGATATCATTCTCGATCACACGACTTTTCTTATTCCAAGAAGGCATCGATGATATCGACCCTTGATCGATTAATCAAGAATGTCATATCGATAGTTGTATCGAAGGTGAATGATTTTTCATTTTCAGTATTCAGACGACCTTTCAAGTATACTTTTAGTATTTCTATGAGTCAATAGTATACTCAGCAAAATTATGTACAATCACTGTACACAACAAAATTATAAACATTTGAATGTTTATATACAAAAGATTGAGGTAAGGAACCTTAGATATATCATTTGAAGCTCAGAAAAATTTGCATCATTTCAGCAAATATCCAGATCTAGATGCATGACCTGGACTTGTCTTTCTATGCCTGACATTTTAGGGTATAGAGTTCATTTTTTCTTTCACTATCCATTTTGAGACAGAATTCATTAATGTGGTAGATTTAGTTTTTATATTTATTTTACTCACTTGATCCAGTGATTCCTTCATTCTGTCTTTTACTTTAGGTGGTGATGGATAAGTGTTTCTTCTAGGTGGACTTTTGACATTCTGTATTTCTCTGGCAGGTGTGAATTTACCAATGTGATTTTTACCTGAGTTATGTAAATTCCTTCTAGGTGTCAAGCATTCAAACTCATAATGACCCATATCACCACATAAATGATAAACTGGAGAAGTTCTCATATTACTATTTGAAGCAACAAATTTTTCAGTTGTTGGGGCTTTATTTTTAGTTTTCTCATACCCTAGGCCACTCTTGTCTTTTTCTCCTCTTCCCATCCCTAACAACTTTTCTAGCTTTTCACCACTTTGGAAAAATTTGTAATTTATTTCAGCAAATTTTCTGAATTTCTCTAAGTTACAATGGAGTGTGTGATTCTCATTCTTAAGTTGCTCATTTTCATCTTTTAATAATTCAACTTGTTTCATAAGCTTTGATGATTCCATTTTTAGGGATAGATTGGCTCTTTCTAACTTATCATTGTCTAAGTGATATAGCTATAAATCATTGATTAAATGCGTATTAATTTCCAACATTTTGTCCAAGTCTTTTACAGCAATTCCTTTTTGTTTTCAGACATTCCAAGTCTTTTAAGTATGTGGATGCTATGAATATAGAGTTGATTATAAGCATCTTGTAGTTTATCCTTTTCTACCTCTTCTTCTTCTCCAGTTTCTTGATTATCAGATGGAAATGATTCAATGGTTTATTGTTCATCCTTGTTTTCAGATTTCATAGAAATGATTGGAGTAGTGGAGACCATAAGAATTTTGAATGATTTCTAATCTTCATCGCTCTCTGAGTCACTAGATTCTGAATTTGACTCTTCTATATCATCCCATGTGACGGCCATTGCCTTGCCCTTAGTTTTTCTGTTTGGGCATTCAATAGACAGATGTCCATATTTCTGACAAGCATAACATTATGGTTCTTTGGTCTTTTTACTAAATTTACCTATAGAAGGTCTGTTGTCCATATTTCTTCCTTTGGAAGGACGGTGACGATTCTTCTGAAAAAAATTTCTGAATCTTTATGCTAGCAAAGCCACTTCCTCATCCTCATCTTCCTTTTCACTTTCACTGTCCTCATGTATTAATTTTTTCAAAGTTTTTAGGACAGTTGTAACACCCTGAAAATCGGGGGTCGTGTATAAACTCAACTCCCGAGTTCCAGACCGTCACTTATGCAACAAAAATGATTATGATTCAATGTTGTCTGATTTAAAGCATTCACATGAGTAAAAGTATACCAAAACTGCAATTCATACTTCAGATCTAGTGATAAAAGCAAGCGGAAGACTAAACAATATATATATCACTGTATGGAAAAATAAAGTAGATCTCATCTGTCTCTAAAGTATGAATACATCTCTGAGTCTCATAAACATATACATGAACAAAATTAAATGTTCAAAATAGTCCCACTGAAGTCCCGTCAACCCAGGTCACCCACGCAAAGCCATCATGATACTGCATGTATGAGAACTCGTCCTGGTCCTCGTCGAAGTCTGGCTCTACCTCCTGGATCTCAGCATCACCTGCATCTACAACGGGGTCTGGTGGGTGTTGCAAACACCATCCCGTAACGTGGGAGTGAGTGATCAACTCAGTGGAATCATAGAGCAAAGATTAACATGTTCACAAATCAATTATGTGATAATAGTAAAGCAGTAAATCAGACAATCCTAATACTGTTGTTAATGCAAGATGACATGACGTGATGTATGCCCTCACCGACGATCTCCCTCACACGGCACCATCTTACGACCGCGGCATGCAATCGACCCTCAAGTGCTCCACATCTTCCAGGCACATGCAATGGTATGGTGATATGATTTTCGAGTTGTTATTAGTCCATTCAAACAGCAGGATTGGGAAACTAAGGTACTTCCCTTGTATCAATCCCAACACAGATCCTGTCTAGGGTCGTCACTCCTAGTAATCTCATACGATGTATATTTCGTAGGTCGCTGCAAGGGCTGCCAGGGCTGTTGCTCGCACTCGTTGCACCGCTCCCCCATCACCTTATCAATACAGGCCTACTGTACTCTACTGCTACTGAAGGGTCGTCGCCTCCCATAGACTCAGAATACGCTCGCGGTCACTACAAAGGACTCGTCGCCTGATCAGTGTAGGCCGACAGCTAGAATATAGTGTCCCATACCACCATAATCTGCTCACGAGACTAGGTGCTCACTGGTCACTACGGGGAGGTTTGTGGCCCCAGCGTAGGCTGACGGCTCGACCACGGTGTCCCATACCACCATGCCCGGCTCATGAGTCTTCGTGGATCAAGGTACCATGGTTAACAGGGTTTACAGGTAAGTTCAGTACCCTAGGTTCAAGCAGTTATGACTCATACAGGGTGAACATACATCGGCCAGTCGGGCTACTTGACGGGATCGACTAGCGCGATCGCATCTCAAGTCGAACGACATGAAGTGCGTAAAACACTTCGCGTGGCCTAACCACTGCCGCCAACTCCAAACACGACTCGCGTTCATCGACGCGTCGTTCGTGGCCAAGACCAGTCAGCCATGAATTCGCTCGGTTACCGACTGCCTGGACTAAGTCTAGTCCCAAACAATTATGGAATCACATCAGCAATTTATGTAGGAGTATTGAAATTGAAATACAATCATGTGAGCATGTTAACACATGTTATAACATTCAACTTAAGCAAATCTTCAAGTACATACATTTCATGCATAGTATGGAATCATGTACATAGTCAACATGTAGGAAAGCATTTATGTCAGCATATAAATTTAGAAATCTATCTCAAACTAATTCATAACATCATTTAATTCAATACATACTAATACAAGCATTTATACAAACACATACACTACACACTTAAGTCTACATATAGTATGTCGACCCGAAGTGCGCAATTAGGCGAATCTCTTCGCCAAACTAATTATGCACGTATTCCTAACTTCCTAATGCGACAACAAACCATGTCAATCACATCAGCAAAATATGAATGTAATCTATACTTCCTACAAATGACTAAAATGTCCTACATCTCATATTCTTCGTTGATTTACGAAACAGTAAACGGATAGCATGTTGTACATGTCAAACGGTGATGCCGTCGATAATCTACTATTAAACGACATTGAAAGCGTTGGAAACAATCAATCAAAGCATCTAAAATCCTCACCTAGTCTCTTATAGACGTGTCGTTTCGAACGGAGCGTATACGCTTCGTATACGGCGATAAGAGAACCTGTTTTACGAGTTACGTTAGCCAACATGCTACGAATCCTAGTAAATCTTAAATCAGCAACTTCTAGGGTTGTTTCATACCTGAAAACGCGGAAGAATCACCGGCTTGGTGATCAGGAAGTGTTGCTACAGCACGTGCAACAGGCGGCACGAAGACAGGAAAAATCCCTTCTACACTCTCTCTCAAACTCTCACCTTTTCTCCCTCCAAATCTAGGGTTTCTCTCAAATTTGGATGGGAGAGAGGAGTGAGGGTTTCAACCCCTTTATAAGCCCAAAAATGCCAAAAATAGGCTCCGGTACAAAGTTCACTTAGTGCATATCCAATTCGGGGGCTGTTTCGATCCAAAAGATGCTTTCTGGTGGTCCCCTGGCCGAATGCGATCGGACTTAAGCTCATGCGTACCAGATCTAGCACGTATTAAGTTTTCAGTCCGGCGAGGTTCGCAGATCGTGCGTGGCGGACCAATTTCAGTTCAGCGGTCACCGCACCTAGATCAGGGCTGAAAGTCACATGATATGAAATAGAAATTTTTCCTGATCCGAGGGTGTAATCTGGCTGAATTCTGACGGTCAGAATGCTTAATACTGACGCATCAAGTCGTGTGCCAGATTTGAATTTAAAATTCCAATCCTGTCCCTATTCGCACTCTCTTCGGTCCGGGCTCAATGAAATAGCCTGTGATTATCGGTTTGACTTAATTTTCGAAATGATTGTCAAGTCCAGCTAGGCGGTTCTAACGGTCTATGATAGGAGGTATCGGACTTTCGACGTGCGGTCTAGATCCAATACAAAGATTCAAAGTGGTCCAGAGAATAAACCTACTTAGAGTTTGGTCCGAGGTTATAGAGTATTATAGAGTCATTGGTTCTACTCGATTTGGGTCTTGTAGAACGTATTTAAAGTGATCAGGGACTATTTCCCAGCTACTCCAGCGTTGCGCTAGCTAACTTATGCTTAATTTTCATAAGAATTAATTCTACGAAATTTCGGGTCGAGTTGGTACTCGAGCCCAAGTATGAATTTTTCACGGGCGTTACAACAGTTGTTTTGGATTTTTGGGTTTGTTTGAAGTGTAGTTTGAAAGTTTGTAGGGAACCTACCAGTTCATCTACTTTCATCTCGTTTATGTTCCTACACTCCTCAATTGTTGTTACTTTGGGATTAAATCATTCTAGTAGGGATCTTAGAATTTTTCTACAAATTTTTGGTACCGAAACTTTTTCTCCTAATCCACCTATGGAGCTACAAATGATATTCAACTTTGTGAAAAACTCCATAAACATCTCATGCTCTTCCATTATGAGACTTTTGAACTGTGAAGTTAGAAGTTGGAGTTTGGACCTCTTCACAGTGCTTGTGCCTTCATGGGTTATTTCCAAGCTTGTGCCTTCATGGGTTATTTCCAATAGTTCCCATGCTTCCTTCGATGTCCCACACATACTTATTTGGTTGAAGATGTCTTGGGACATGACACAGTAGATGGCGTTCATAGCTTTCGCTTCAGTAGTCTGTTTTACTTTGTCGAATGTCATCCACTTTTCTTTAGATTTGGGTTTTGTGATGGTTGTGCCACTATCAAGTACAATTTGTTCAGATAGTGACACATATCCACTTTCAACTATATCATAGACGTCAAGATACAAAGATCTTAGAAAGTAGTGTATCCTAGCCATCCAGTATGCATAATTTGAACCATCCAATACTGGAGGCCTAGTGACTGATGAGCCGTCCCCTTTGGCCATATTCTAAACTTCAGTCAAGATCACTCTCTAGGCAGTGAAGCCCTTAAAGAGAGACCCGCTCTGATACCAATTGAAATAGAGGTGGAGAATGCTTTAGTTGAAGTAAGAATATGCTAATATGTCCTAGAGGGGGGTGAATAAGATTTTTTTAAAAGTTTTTAAAGTTTATTAAAAAAATCCTATTACACTAATCCTATCAATATGCATTTATCAGGATTAATCAAAAGTAACTCTACTGGCTTCTAAGCCCGGTAGAGGATCCAATCACAAACTATTCAAGAAATAACAATATGTAACCTAGTTTATGATGGATATGACTGTGTATGTGTGTGAGGTGTGATCTCAGATATACAGATATGAAAGTATTAAATAAATCACACATACAAAAGAATAACAATCGCAAATATAGTCATTTTTATATTGGTTGGACTATTTGTCTAGTCCACTCTTGGTAATTGCACTCAACCCTTGAGTGTACCGAATTTTACTAAGGAGGTTTCATAACAGTTCACCTCAAATCTGAAGTTTTAAATTAGGTTCACCTTCAACGTTTACAACCTACACTAAGGCTGACTATTTATGTTCTCACAAGCAAGGGTCAACACAACACACCCACTTTTAGGCACATTGGCTAAGGATCTTCCGTAAGACCCTAACAGAGGTTTCACACGATTCACCTCAAACCCAAGGTTTTAACTGGTTCACCTTTAACCAGATGTTTATGCTCTCCATAGAGCAAAGGTCCACATAACGTACTTACCACGTACACTCCTGCCGGAGGCCTCCTTGAGAACTTGCAAGGGTGAGAAACACCTTAGACCCAATCCTACAAAGGAATGATCAAAGGGTCCTCTAGACTCTAGATACTTACTGATAAGTGGATGAGTCTCATTTGGCACGTTAATGAAGATCTCCTCCTTATTGATGAAGAATCTTCTATTTTCTTGATCCGCAACTCAAATGATGTACCAATATATGGCGACGGGTTGGGTCAAGGTTATGATGGAATCCTACTCTCTAAATATTTTCTTATTGGGAAGATTAATCAATTCCAATCATCTATGCATTTAAGGCATCCCAGCTTAATGATTTGCCATTAAGGTAGTAGTTGGAGGATCCTTAAACACGGAAGTTCATTCTCCAATCTACTCTATTGAATTTCAATGATGAGGGTGGATTGGAGGATGAACTCCCTTGAAAGAGGGCTTTGTGTATATGATATAAGATAAAACACTCAATAACACTCTCTTCTTTCTCTACCAACAACAATAGACAATTCTCTTTATATAGGCAAAAGGTTCCAACGGATATAAAACGGTCACATTTATAATAGAGTTCGATATCATCGAACATATAGTCTTGATTGCATCGATGGTTGGCTCGATGACACAAACTCAATGTCATACACTTTTGAACACCTCTTGCCAACTGGTCGAGGGAATCGAGACTCGTGTCGATGTCATCGAATTTCTAACTCTGATTTCATCAATCCACGGTTCGATTCCTAGACCTTTGAAAATGAGAGAGACTTGCTTGAAATATTTCAGGTTTACAAGAGTGATCGAGGTACACTCGATATCATCAGAATTTGAATACCGATGATATCGACGGTCATCTCGATGACATAAAAAACTCCAAATATTTTTTTGGTGATCTTGCTGGATAGTTTCTATCCAGTCTCGATGCCATCGATTCAGCCTCAATACCATTGATATTTGAATATCGATGCTATTGAGTGACCCTCGATCACAGATAAACTACCCCAAAATATTTGCTAAAAATTTATGTGCCCATGACCGATATCATTAAGAGCCTTCCAATATCATCAAGATTTGAACTTCGATGGTTTCGAGGAGGGCTTCGATATATTGAAGCATATATAATTTTCTTAAGTAAAAACAGGGACGGCGAAGATCTGCCTGTTGATATTATCGAGTCACTTTCGATGGACTCGAGATTCAAATATCGATGGTATCAATAGGTACTTCGATACATCAATAATTCCGTCTAGATATTCATGTGGTCGCTAGACACATTTTGTCCTCATTCCGATGGAATCGATATGGCATCGAGGACATCGACAGTGCAGGTCGATCATATTGAGACGTGTATCGATAGAATCAACAAAACAAGAAAAACTTAGAAATTTTCTTTTTTTGAAAAAGTTTTCTCACTTACAAACCCTATAATGTTCTAACTTGTTTTAAGGGTTTTATTCACCTAGTGTTTTGGGACATGGGATGTGAGGCTTAGATTTACCTATGGCGAGCTTGCACACATCCGGTTGAGGCAGACGCTTTGAATTGATCTTCCTAAAAGGCTCTGCAGTCTGATTGACCCATCACTCACGCTAATTGACAAACCAGCGCACTTTCACCTGCATGGAGGATTTTTCAACTTATATTTAACTCGTAATAAGCATAACCACAAGTTTACCTAAATCACAAAGGCAACATCATTATCACATATCCACTAATATAAATATTTGAATACAATGCTGAAAGGGAAATGCTTATGATAAAATCAAAACTCCAGAGGTCCGCTGCATGCTCTAAGCTCAACGCCGTTGCAAGCTAACGCCACCTACACGCATCTATTGAGAATAAGCTTATAAAAAGCTTAGTGGGTGGTGAAAGTGTGTGCATAAGGTAAGTGTCAAAGAAGCAATATCAGAGTAATCAGAGTATGTGGAAATACTGATAAGCCCATAATCATACAATATCAGAAATATTGTCAAGTCCATTAGTGCCATCAACCATACCAAGGTTATGCGATGCAAGGCATGAATGCTAACGACTATATTAATGCAGAAACATGACAATCCAAAATGCTAAATATTGTGGATGCAATGCAATATATGATGCAAATGAAATGACCAAGCTGGAGTGAAGTTGGGATGATAGTACGTAGTATTGCAGGCTATTGGGTCCACCACAAGGGAATTTATCTAAACTAGTCCCATACCTAAATTTGGATAGTCAGACTCAATTTGGTAAACTCCTGATCTCAGGTTAGTTACACAACGCAATCGAAATCCTGGTCATTGTAAAGGTACATGTAACAAATAATCACGCACCACCAGCCTGAGTGGATAATGAATGAATGAGTATGCAACTCCTGCTTAATAAGTCCATATATCAATACAGTTCATCTCTCGGACCACTATCCCCTTGCCAATATCAATCCCGGCTCATCGATAGTGGACCCATTCCTCAAGCTGGTCAAACTCAACCTAAATATTGCCTCCTCAATCAGGCGGGTAAGGTCACACCCCTTCCCAACCAACCACGACAAAGGGAGATACACAGCCTCCTAGTATTTGGCACTCAGGTGCTCATATATTGACTCAGTCTCGACACTAGGGCGTCCTCTCATACCAAGAGGGTTTAGAGATTTTCACCTAGGGCCATCTATGGCAGCCGGATGCTAAATCAAAATTTTGGTATCCCATCTGGCCATCCACGATATTCCTGTGGAGGCTATGACCTTGATGTCGCTAGGGCATATAGTAATCATAACTCACAATGAAAGATGCATGAGTCATATAATTCAGTCATGCATCAATCCTGTGCAATACTTTGCGCTCATGTGAGACAATGGCCGCTTATCAGGGAGCCTCATAATAACCTACCTAATGACATATGAATGGTCAACCGCATCTCATAACAAATATGCAAATGATGCATATGGGCATGTATCATGATGTTATACTGTCATATACTCATAATTGGTATCAATAACAAGTATCAATAATCGACCTCGAGAATGTGGACATTAAACTGTCATTACCCATCAATGTGGACATTTAACCAACATTGCTCCCAAGGAGTGGCCCACATAGAGCCAAACATAAAGAGGACCCATGGCCTCACATAAGGGCCTAGTATACAACAAATGGACCACACGACATGGGCCTAATACCTATCACAATGGGCCCTACCCATAGGCCACAAATATATCATAATGGGCCTTACCCATGGGCCTCGAATACGTTACAATGGGCCTTGGCACATGGGCCATCAATACATCACATCGGGCCTAATACATATCATATGGGCCACATCACATGTGCCTAACATATATGATGATGGGCCGCTTAATGGGCCGCACCAATGCGCCTCATACACATTAATTGGGCGACATCAATGGGTCGCACCTCAAATACATCACGGTGGCCCTCAGAACTTGATGATGTGGTACCGCAGCTACATAGCTGGAGTAAGGTACGCCAGCCATAACAATCCTGACCATCCAAGGTCTGGACGGTGTGGATATACAACATATCATCAAGGTTAGCCCCATCGGGGATGGACAGTGTACAGATGCAACACGAACATTTAACGGGGTCCACAAATAAATGGTGCAGATGAAGCACTGCTTCATGGTGTGCCACTGCACGAACGATGTAGATACAACACTGCATCATGGTGGTGCACATGTCCAGCCACTGGCCATTGTGGTGAAGAATACATACATTAGGGTGGACCCCACGCACTTTGCCAAGGTGGGCTCCACATAACCTGCCACATCAACAGCTATAGGGCTGGTGTGTGGCACACTAGCCAAACCAATCCAATCACAAGTGGGTCTCACATGGTGTAACACCCCGGATTTTTACCAACATGGAGTTAGGCGTCCTTAGGCAATGGGTCAACCATATCACTCTTAAAACTTAATTCCAAAGCTAAAGAAATCATTTAGAACTAAATTCCTTAGAAATTTAACGTGAATTAACTAGCGCTACACTAGATTACCTGCGAAAGTAGCACCAGCCACTTTAAATACGATCTATAAGACACAAAACCTATAGAATTGTTAATGCTATGTTACCCTAAAATTTAGAATCCAACTCTAAACCCAGTTACTCTCGGGACCACTTTGAAACTCCGTATCGGACCTAGACCGCACGTCGAAAGTCCAAATGATATTGACCGCGTAGTTGGACTTGACAAGCATCATGAAAATCACGTCCAAATGATGCTCTGAGACGATTTCCTTTAGTTCGGAGTGAAGACTGTGAGAAAATGAAGATTTTTAAGAAATTAAATATAATTTTAAAAAATTAAATATAATTTTAAGAAATCTGAGACGTGTCGCTTGTGCGTTATTTTTGTGTCGCTTGCACATTATTTTTAAGCGTTCTGACCATTGGATTTTGACCCAAATTTACCCTCGGATTAGGATAGGTGGCCCTTACATGTCATAGTACTTGTGGCTCTGATCGACTTTCGGTGACCGCTGAACTAAAACTAGTCCACCACGGTCGATCTGGAAACTCGATCGGACTGAAAACTTAACTTGATTAAGATCCAATATTTATAAGCTTAAGTCCGACCGCATTCAACAAAGGGAGCTCCAGAAGTGCTCCGTTAGATCGGAACAACCTCCCTTTGGACATAACCTAAGCATACCATGGCC
Source organism: Magnolia kwangsiensis (assembly GCA_037074715.1). Lineage (NCBI taxonomy): Eukaryota > Viridiplantae > Streptophyta > Magnoliopsida > Magnoliales > Magnoliaceae > Magnolia > Magnolia kwangsiensis. Next base: position 113,417,769 of record CM073573.1, on the reverse strand, counting down.
TGAGGTCTATTTTTGTGAGTTCTGGGCCTATATAAGGACCATAAACCCTCTCTCTTTCTTCCCATACGAATTTGAGAAAACCCTAGGAGAGAGGAGAGAGTAAAGAGAGAGAAAGTGTGGGAGAAGTGGGAAGATCTCCCTGATACTCTATCCTACTACTGCACGTGCTTAACCATCACGATCTAATCATTATTCCGGCGATTCTGACTTCGTTTCTAGGTAAGGAAACCTGACCCTAATCTGTTTTAGGGTTTTGATAGTTGCAAGTAGCGAAATAGCTGACTTACCTCGTGTTATAGATCGTCATATCAACATTGACAAAGACTTAGAGATTCCATCGACTTCTTTACTCTTCTACGGCAAAAGGTGCGGACTTTAGACGTTTAGGTTGTCATTTTTCAAAGCTTTCAATGTCGGATAATGATAGATTCCTGACGTGGATGCTATTTCACATGTAGAACATGCTATCCATTTTCCGTTTCGGTTAAATACGAAGAATATAGAATTTTGTGTATTCTCTGTATTCATAGAAAATACCGTATATATACAAAATATGAAAGTGTGTTTGCCATGATTAACTAGCGTATATGTATGCTAGATGTTTGTGTAACAACTTCTGGGCTAAAGGTTTAGCCCAAATACATGATATACCAACAGACGATATGTATTTAGTATGTGTAGCCTAAGTGTTTGAGAAAATGACTGAATGAGTATAGACTTTGTATTCGTGCTCGCCATGACAAACTATCGTGGATATATGATTGTTGTATGGGCGAAAACCCTTTGACGAAAGGATTTGCCCTAATACGTATGCAAATTAACACATAATATGTATGATGTAATGTATGGGCTAAGTGTTTGTAAAAGTGTCTGAATGAGTTAGTAGTTAGTAAGATCTACCTGTAGGCGGGATGAGATATGATTATCAACCACATCAATGATGTGTATGATTTTCTCCATGTATGACTTATTTTGATGTCTACTTGATTATGAATTGAATGTGTGTGAATTCTTATTTACAATGCACTTCAGAACATGTTCGTATGATTGAATGATTTGTAATCATAATCCGTTACTGCTTTGACTATCTCATAGGACATCATGTTATAGTTGAATGTGTTTGGGGCTATTGAATAGTCCAGGAAATCAGTAATACGCCTTGAGTTCATGGCTGAGTTATATTCGCCACATAGGATGTGTTTGACAAACCCGAGCCATGCATTACTTGTCGACAGTGGTTAGGCCACACGAGGTGCTTATGCACTTCATGTTGATCAACTCAACGGGCGCTCATACTAGTCAAACCCATCAAATAACCCGATTAGCCCGATGTATGTTAACCATGTATGGACGCTACTACTTAAATCTAAAGTACCAAACTTACCAGTGAAAATCTCGTTAACTATGGTACCTCGATCCGTTAAGACTCATGAGCCGGGCATGGTGGTATGGGACACCGTGGTCGAGCTGTCGGCCTACGCTAGGACGACAAGCCTCCCCATAGTGACCAGTGAGCAACCAGAGCTCGTGAATCGAATACGGTGGTATGAGACACTGTATTCGAGCTGTCGCCCTACACTGATAAGGTGATGGGGGAGCGGTGCAACGAGTGCATGTAACATCCCTGACAGCCCTTTGTAGTGACCTCGAGCCTACTCTGAGTCTACGTGGAGGCGACGACCCTTCCGTAGCAACAAGAGTATAAACTAGGCCTGTATTGATAAGGTGATGGGGGAGTGGTGTAACGATTGCGTGTAACAGCCCTGACAGCCCTTGCAGCGACCTAGAACCGCACTTCGTATGAGATATGCTAGGACTGACGACCCCCGACCGGATCATTGTTGGAAATTGATATAAGGGAGGTACCTTAGCTTCCCAATCCTGCTGTATGAAAAGGACTAATAACAACTCGGTAATCATGTTCAAATCGCACTGCATGTGCCTGAAAGATGTGGAGCACTGAGGGATGAAAGCATGCTACAAACATGAGATGGTGTCGCATGAGGGAGTATGTAGGCAAGGGCATGCATCATTATTGCATTTCATCCTTACATTAACAAGAGTATCTAGGAATGTTTGATTGTACTGCTTTATCATTACCGCTTGACTGATTTGAGGATATGTTAATATTTACTCTATTGTTCCACTGAGTTAGCTGCTCACTCCCACGTTACGGGACGGTGTTGTACACACCAACCAGACCCTGTCTTAGTTTCAGGTGAGGGCGATGCTTGTGAAGCGGAGTCGGACTTTGCCTTTTTAATGATGAGTTCTCCTGCATGTAACTCTCTGGCGGGTCTATTTGACATGGAGTTGCACCAATGAGGCTTCAGTATTTGGGATAGAAGACATTATTTTTTTCTCATTTTGTACATTTTGTAATCAAACTTGTAACTGTTAACCTAGTGACATTCATACTATGAGGGCTTACTATCACTCTTATCTAGTTTAAATACTTATCACAGTCTTCCGCTTGCATAATTTAAACACCTTTGGAGTATGATATGATGTTTTTGGTATAATTCTAATCATGTTTAATGCCCTTCTATAGACAACATTCATTCATCATTATCTATGTTGCATTAGTGATGTTTTGGTACTTGGGAGTTAGGTTTCTACTCGACCCCCGATTTTCAGGATGTTATACATAGTATCAGAACATTATTTGGATTAAACTGGACTTAGGTTATGGTAACACGACGAACTCTGACTCACTCTGAATTAGGAAGGGGGAAATAAAATGTGGAAACCATATTAGAATCTCAAGTTTCGCCGACAGGTGAGACTATACGGTAATTTAGTTCATAACGTATCTTTGGTCGCGTGAAGCGACCTAAGTCGCCATTAGGCCGTCAGTCGATGGGTTTAAGTCATTTCCTGAAGAATTCCAAATCTATAAATGAATGTCCTTAGGTCGTGGGTCAACCACAACACCTTACACTCAATCTCAAAGCCTAAAACCCCTTTTTATCCAATTCCTTCAAAATCTCACCCTCCGCCACTTTATTCTTCATTTGTTTTTAAGAACATTCATAATACACACCAATACTAGGGTATAAATGAGAAAGAATGATACTGAAACTAAAACTTACCATAAATAGTAAATAAATGGATAAAATGGGTTTTGACCATTAACCGTTTGGAATTTAATAAAATAAATGAGTTAGTTAGATAGATTAGCGTCTCCTACCCCAAAATCATATGCTACATATCACATAAACTCATTCTGGTTTGCAAATTGTCCCTGAAAATGCCTCAAATAGAGTCGGGGGCCTACCCACGCCAATCCAGAGAGACCTAGGGTGGGCCCCACACCTTTTTGGGACCCAGGGGGCAGGAGGGCCCCGCCCAAATGGCGAGCCCTCGCCAAACACTCCAGGGAGTGGTGAGGGCCACGCCGGGCGGCCCGCACGGACCGATCGAGTTTGGGGGTTGTAGGACCCCCCTGATATAGGGTCCGTCCCTTAAAACCTCCCCAAACACTTACTCCCTTCATAAACCACCCTCCCAAGCTTTCCTTTTCTCCAAAAATTTTAGATTTTTCACAACAATCGCCCCTCCAATGCTCCTTCTCATTTTCATGCACTACACCCACCACCTATCAAACCCCACTTCCATTGTCGCCTAGCCTCACCATTCCCTTTCATTTGGGCCTTTACAGCCCCCATTTAAGTCTCAAAATTGTGCAAACCCCATATCCCATCTCCTTCTTCCTAGAATAGTGATCTTCCTTTATCATTTCATGCATTCATCTATCCTCTACATGCATACCCGTCCCCACCATCATGATGGGTCATTTAGGGCCCGTTGAACCTACTGCATTAGGGGAGATTATGGTGGATGGAATTGTAAAAGTAATGAAAAATGCATGTGGAAGGTATTGTCCCTAGACTGGGTGTATCCCGTGGTTTCCAATACCATGCGTGGAATGTATGCAATTAAAAGTAAATCCCGGGTTCTCCTTTCATATTACCCTTGAAAATTCATTATCATGGGATTTGAAAATCTCATCTCACTCTTTCCAACACAAGGCTCATTTTCTAAAATCTATGTAATTGATTTTAATCCCATCCCACCTACCTTCCAAATATGTCATTCCCAATCCCAAGGTGGGATTAGCAACGCTATCCATTTAATACAACTTAATACCACTGGCCAAACAGGCCCTTAGAGTTTAGACCTAAAGTTAGTACTCTTAGATTTCAAAGGATCTGACAGTGTAGGAAATTCATTAAATTAATAACGTGAATAACGTGAACCCTAGGACTTTCTGAGCTAGTATGAGCATGGGCGTATTGCTCGAGCGTAGTCAAATTCAAGTTCGGGCAACTCAAATTCCACTCAGGCAACTTTGACCCTAAGCGATAAAATAATTCCTTGAATTAGAAATGATGTGAAATCATCTAGCGTATAAACATAGACTTTAGACTACAACTAGTGGATTACTGCTACTCATAAGTTAAGACTAGGCTACTGGTGATACTAAGGAATGTCGACGACTGATTATGCAAGATAATTAAAAAATAGACATAGTTAGTTGGCTTGATTAGGTTGGAGTGAGACCTCCTTCGTTGAATCCCCTTACTACTTATCGACTTCTTTAGTAACTCTTAGGAAGCTTGTTTGACGTAGAAACTCTTTACGCTCAGAGAAAATTGATATATCCCTCGGATTGAACCTTAGGTCAAATCAATACACCCCTTAGAATTGCTTTCTCAAGGACTTATTACAGTCGGGAACACGAGGTGCAGGAACTATATATAAGCGAAGTATTCGCGGTTTGAATCGAATTCTCAATCCTGGTAGTTGTCCTTGAACTCAAGGCTCTGATCAAGCAGAAAGTCGGGACTAACTAGGATTAAGAATTGATGCAATAAATTTTCTGTCATATACTAGGCAAAAGGTCTATGTATCCGGCCCAGACCCACTATACAACTTTTCTTCCGTGTTGGCCCGACCGCCTATAACCAAAAGTTATTGCTTTGCCTTTGGGAAGTGTTAAGGACATATAGCCAATAGAGATTAGACATCTTGCGCCAACTCATATCCATCCCTGAAATCAACCACAATACCCATCATTTTTAGCTCCTTTCTATAATTATAGGTACCAATGTCATAGTATACATCATCAATGAAAGGAAAACCTATATATTGGGAGATCGTATCCCATTTCATGTCAAGAATAGGTCCTAAAGTACACCTCATTTTGACATACGGATCGAGACATAGATTCTTGAGCCTTGAGAGTAGAAATAATTTTTAATGGGGGTAGAGCATTATGAGACCAACCTAGTTCGGTCAGCTAATATGACCGTTGGATTAGAGTAGCGCAGCGGAAGTGTGGTTGGCCCCTTCCCCACTGGCCCAGGATCGAAGAAAGTGATTCAAGTTATACGTAAGGTTAGGTCAGTAAATAGGATTTGAACCTTCCTTAGAATGTCAATACTGAAGTCTTTATAGGGAAACAATTAGGGCTTAAGTGTTGAACCCTTACATATTAAATCATAGGCCCAACAATGAGAACGAGCGAAGGTCAGATTATCCACAAATCTACTCGCTAAATACGAACATAATAGAAGCCTTGGCCAACTCTATATAATTTGAAATCCTTTTAGTATGATCTATTAAGATGCTTATTAACCCCTACCTTGGACATAGATTCAGACGATGACTCTCCTAAACCAAGACCCAAAGGGCAACCTTATAAATAGGAAATTTGAACCTTTCAGTGATGGGCTTTCCCAAAGCTTTTAGAGTGATTGGACTACAGAGTTATTGAAATATACAATTGCGAAGCATTCGCGGCTTAACCCAATTCTCAATCCTAGCAGACTACTAGTGGACTCACTACTTTGACCGAGCAGAAGACCAGGATCTACCAGGACTAGGAAGGGATACGATGAGCCTTCTACCCTGGTCAGGTAGATGATCAATGTATCGGGATCAAGCCCACTACAACCGTCTCTCCGTACTAGTCAACCACTAAAAACATATATCTTACTCTACATAACTGGGAATTGGACTTCAAGTTTATATGCATGGTGGGGTTAAGACTCCAAATAGATAAAGAAATCAATTGTAGCCAACCATCAGGGTATAAGCAAGAGAAAAAGATTAAATGTTTAGAAGGATAGACAAAATGAGCCAGACTAGTATAGATGTATATACCCCACCATGCATAAACTTGAAGTCAGTAAAGCTTAGGTGAAAGGAATAATAGAATCTTTACTCATTACCCTTAGCCAATTTCGGAGATAAAATTATTTTTTTAGGGGGGTAGATTGTAACACCCCAGTTTTTTTCCAACCTGAAGTTAGACGTCCTTAGGCAATGGGTCAACCATATCACTCTTAAAGCTTAATTTTAAAGCCAAAGAAATCATTTAGAAATAAATTCCTTAGAAATTTAATGTGAATTAACTAGCGCTACACTAGATTACTTGTAAAAGTAGCACCAACCACTTTAAATACGATCTGTAAGACCCAAAACCTATAGAATTATTAACGCTATGTTACCCTAAAATCTAGAATCCAACTCTAAACCCAGTTGCTCTCGGGAGCACTTTGAAACTCCGTATCGGACCTGGACCGCACGTCGAAAGTTTGATAGCGATAAACTTAGAAGATATTAACCGCGTACTTGGACTTGACAAGCACCGTGAAAATCATGTCCAAACGATGCTCTGGGACGATTTCCTTGAGTCCGGAGTGAAGAGTGAGAAAATGAAGATTTTTAAGAAATTAAATATAATTTTAAGAAATCTGAGACGTGTCGCTTGCGCGTTATTTCTAAGCATTCTAACAATTAGATTTTGACCCAAATTTACCCTCGGATCAGGATAGGTGGCCCTTACATGTCATAGTACTTGTGGCTCTGATCGACTTTTGGTGACCGCTGAACTGAAACTAGTCTTCCACGGTCGATCTAGATACCCGATCGGACTGAAAAATTAACTTGATCAAGATTCAATATTTGTGAGCTTAAGTCCAACCGCATTCAACAAAGGGAGCTCCAGAAGTGCTCCATTGGATCGAAACAACCTCCCTTTGGGCATAACCTGCATGGGGTCTATTTTCGTGAGTTCTGGGCCTATATAAGGACTTTAAACCCTCACTCTTTCCTCCCATACGAATTTGAGAAAACACTAGGAGAGAGGAGAGAGTAAAGAGAGAGAAAGTATGAGAGAAGTGGGAAGATCTCCCTGATACTCTATCCTACAATTGCACGTCCTTAACCATCACGATCTAATCGCTATTCCGGCGATTCTGACTTCGTTTCTAGGTAAGGGAACCTAACCCTAATCTGTTTTAGGGTTTTGATAGTTGTAAGTAGCGAAATAGCTGACTTATCTCGCGTTATAGGTTGTCATATCAACGTTCACGAAGACTTAGAGATTCCATCGACTTCTTTACGCTTCTACGGCATAAGGTGCAGACTTTAGACGTTTATGTTATCATTTTTCAAAGCTTTCAATGTCGGATAATGTTAAATTCCTGACGTGGATGATATTTCACATGTAGAACATACTATCCGTTTTCCATTTCGGTTAAATACGAAGAATATGGAATTTTGTGTATTCTCTGTATTCATAGAAAATACTGTATATGTACAAAATATGAAAGTGTTTTTGCCATGATTAACTGTCGTCTATGTATGCTAGATGTATGTGTAACAACTCCTAGGATAAAGGTTTAGCCCAAATACATGATATACCAACATACGATATGTATTTAATATGTGTAGCCTAAGTGTTTGTGAAAATGACTAAATGAGTATAGACTTTGTATTCGTGCTCACCATGACAAACCGTCGTGGTTATTTGATTGTTGTATGGGTGACAACCCTTTGACGAAAGGATTTGCCCTAATATGTATGCAAATTAACAGATAATATGTATGATGTAATGTGTAGGCTAAGTGTTTGTAAAAGTATCTGAATGAGTTAGTAGTTAGCAAGATCTACCGGTATGCGGGTTGAGATATGATTCTCAACCACATCAATGATGTGTATGATTTCCTCCTTATATGACTTATTTTGATGTCTGCTTGATTATGAATTGAATGTGTGTGAATTCTTGTTTACAATGCACTTCAGAACATGTTCATATGATTGAATGATTTGTAATCTTGATCCGATACTGTTTTGACTATCTCATAGGACATCATGTTGTAGTTGAATGTGTTTGGGGCTATAGAATAGTCCAGGCAATCGGTAATACGCCTTGAGTTCTTGGCTAAGTTGTATTCACCACGTAGGACGTGTTTGACAAACCCGAGCCTTGCGTTGCTTATCGACAGTGGTTAGGCCACACGAGGTGCTTATGCACTTCATGTCGATCAAGTCAACGGGCGCTCATACTAGTCAAACTCGTCAAGTAACCCGATTAGCCCGATGTATGTTAACCATGTATGGACGCTACTGCTTGAATCTAAAGTACCAAACTTACCAGTGAAAATCACGTTAACCATGGTACCTCGATCTGCTAAGACTCATGAGCTGGGCATGGTGGTATAGGACACCGTGGTCAAGCTGTTGGCCTACACTGGGACGACGAGCCTCCCCATAGTGACCAGTGAGCAACCAGAGCTCGTGAACCGAATACGGTGGTATGGGACACTGTATTCGAGCTGTCGGCCTACACTGATAAGGTGATGGGGGAGCAGTGCAACGAGTGCGTGTAACAGTCCTGACAGCCCTTTGTAGTGACCTCGAGCGTACTCTGAGTCTACGTGGATGCGATGACCCTTCCGTAGCAATAAGAGTATAAACTAGGCCTGTATTGATAAGGTGATGGGGGAGTGGTGTAACGATTGCGTGTAACAGCCCTGACAGTCCTTGCAGCGACCTAGAACTGCACTTCGTATGAGATATGTTAGGATTGACGACCCCAGACTAGATCATTGTTGGGAATTAATATAAGGGAGGTACCTTAGCTTCTCAATCCTGCTGTATGAAAAGGACTAATAACAACTCGGTAATCATGTTCATATCGTACTGCATGTGCCTGGAAGATGTGGAGCACTGAGGGATGAAAGCATGCCACAAATGTGAGATGATGTCACATGAGGGAGTATGTAGGTAAGGGCATGCATCATTATTGCATTTCATCCTTGCATTAGCAAGAGTAGCTAGGAATGTTTGATTGTACTGCTTTATCATTACCGCTTGACTGATTTATTGATATGTTGATCTTTACTCGATTGTTCCACTGAGTTAGCTACTCACTCCCACGTTACGGGACGGTGTTGTACACACCAACCAGACCCTGTCTTAGTTTCAGGTGAGGGCGATGCTTGTGAACCGGAGCCGGACTTTGTCTTTTTGATGATGAGTTCTCCTGCATGTAACTCTCTGGCGGGTCTATTTGACCTGAAGTTGCACCGATAGGGCTTCAGTCTTTGGGATAGAAGACATTACATTTTTCTCATTTTGTGCATTTTGTAATCAAACTTGTAATTGTTAACCTAGTGACATTCATACTCTGAGGGCTTACTATCACTCTTATCTAGTTTAAATACTTATCACAGTCTTCCGCTTGCATAATTTAAACACCTTTGGAGTATGATATGTTGCTTTTGATATAATCCTAATCATGTTTAATGCCCTTCTACAGACAACATTGATTCATCATTATCTATGTTGCATTAGTGATGTTTTGGAACTCAGGAGGTGGGTTTCTACTCGACTCCCGATTTTCAGGATGTTACACATAGGGCCACCATAACGTTTATTTTCTATCCATAGTAGATAGGGTCACATAGACCAAAAAAATAATTAAATGAATATTATATTTATCCAAAGCTCCCGGAAATCCATAGGGTTTCAATGGCAGACGTTCAATCTAACATTGTTTCCTGTGATGTGGGCCACCTGAGCTGCCATGCACGAAAGATCTTTGGGGTGCCCCCCAGCAAATGGGGCCCCATCAATGCATGGTGTTGATGTCCAACACATATCATAGTGGGCCCTACATCTGGGACCCACGTCATTACCCATTTCAGCCCATGCAATAATAGGATGCTGCTGAAGTGTCCTCTGGACAAACAACAGCAGCAGCGCCTCCTGCATGTATTATTTTTTTCTATTTTCTTGAGGTTTTTCCTTGTTAGGGCCCACATCAGGTGGATCCACTTCACCCATTGGATTATATGGCTTAAGCCAATCTAAACGAACTGAATATTTAGTATGTTCTAGCGTGTAGAAACATCAAGGTGGGCCCTAATAGATTTGAATGGTAGAAATCACTGTTTTTTATGCTATGCCCCGCCAGAAAATCAGATTAGCCTCATTTTTTGGCTCAACACCTAAAATGAGTTGGGAAATAGGATGGACAGCGTGGATTAGATTTATACATCAAGGTGGGGCCTACATGTGCATCCCACCCTAAAGCTTTGAACCAAGCTAATATTTTGGTGGTTTTCTGGTCAGTACACCACACTATCAGTTCACACTTCACTGTGTGGCCATGTCCATCGTCCCTGGACGCTGTACGGTTTGGTTGCAACACATTTTCAAGGTGGGCCCCACCTAAAGATGCCTTGAATAATATACATGCTTCATGTTGGGGTCCATCCGGGTGGGCCACACGGCCACATCATCACAAAAAGATGAAAGAGAGAGGAAGAGAGAGAGAGAGAGAGAGAGATAAAGAGAGATCGGAGTAGCAGAAGGATTGCACCACTATGGGTTCCTCGTACAAATCATACATCAAGATGGGTCCCACCATATGTTGGCCCTCAATTCATTAAAACTACACAAATCAACTTTAGAAAACACCCACCTTTGATCTCTTCTTCCTTCTTCCGCCAATGGGTTTAGAGCACGAAGGGGTACGATTCAATAGTCGAGATCAGCTTTGAAGGGATGGATTGGATGGTAGGGAGTGGGCCACATAAAGCTTCTCTCATGGAGGTCTCTTTCTTGGACCTTGGATTGCTCTCATGGAGCTTGGGAGAATGAGAGAGAGAGGTTGTAAGATAGAGAGGTATGGGTGAGTGATGGGGTATGATGGGTGGGAGATGGGTGATAGATGTATACTTGGTTGTAAGAGAGAGTTGACTTTAGGTAAGGTTGTGTAAGAGAGGGATGGGTTGGGTTGCTTGTACTTAATTGATGGATTGATGTGACTTTTCATAGTCATTCCCTCAGTATTTGGAATGTGCTCATTTTTTTCGAACGGAACGTGGGTCCACATCTCTTTGCCCAGGTACTGCCTCGGCGGGCGAGATTCGGCATCAGAACTGCGGCGACGGTGCAGTCGCTAGGGTACAAGTCTCAGATTAAGCCAACTTAGGAAGATGGGACACGACTCGGGGCTATAAGAAAATATTGATTACAGGTTGCAAGTTGTGGAAAATCAACCAGGAAGACTGCGAAGCCTACGGAGCAGTATGGGCTAGGATACGAGTCTAACAACTCTCCCCTCATAATAAAAATTTCATCCTCAAAATTTAAAACACAACACAACCAATACAGAGATCAATAAGGGAGGAAAATACTATCGGAACACATATACCAACATAATAAAAAAACCTTAGAGATGGGGAAAACGCCCACGAATCTCAGCCTTTTGCTCCTAAGACGCATCATCAACACTATGGTGATCCTACTGAACCTCGGACCCCGGATCAGAGATGATCGAAATGGGTGTAAGTGCTATGATTTCATATCCCTTTGATTGTCAAATTTTGTGGTGTCAAAACCTATATCTATCTTGTATGTCTTGTGTTTTATGTTTGAAGACTATTCATTGCAATCAAGACATATCAAGTCATTGCATTTCAAGACAAGATCTTAAATGAAGAAAGTTTTCAAGATATGAATGAAGAATTTAAGAATAGAAGTTTTCAAGATTGCTTGTTCAAAGATTCGATCAAGTTCAAGTTTAGTAAAAGACTGTGTTAAGTCAAGATCAAGCTCAAGAAGGCCTACTACAAGATTTGTATATTCTCAAGCTTCTCTTAAGGGTCATCTGAGTGTACAGACTTTCAATGTCTATCTCACTTTTAAGGTTTGTTTGACCTTAGATTGACCTTAGGATGGGTTTTACTGTAGGTCATTCTAGATACATAACTCATATATTTTAATATGCTTTTTTGGAGTGTTCTAAGACCAGTTCTAGGGACTTCAAGACCAGTCTTAGCTTTGCTACGACCAGTCTTAAGTATTTCAGGACCAGTCCTAGGTAGTAGAATATTTTTGAATCTTTCTGGCTGTCCTACGACCAGTCCTGGACACGACCAGTCCTGTGAGTTCTACGACTCATCCTTCGACCGGTCGTAGACGTACGACTCAAACTCCAGCAACCATTTTTGGGGTCCTACGACCGGTCGTAGGTGACCCATGACCAGTCGTAGGTGACCCACGACCGGTTGTAGACCACCCAAGACCGGTAGTGGAACAGAAAATCTTATCCCGCGAAAATCCTTTAAAAATCTTTGAAGCTACGACCAGTCCTAGGATCCTAAGACCAGTCGTAGACGGGATTTTTCAGACTATAAATAGTACACGAACTTCAGATTTTCAGTACTTCAATTCAATTCTATTCAAGCATTCTTTAGGCTATTCTCTGAGATAAGTTTGTGATTATTTTAAGCTGCTTTGTTCTTATTTAATATTCCTTTTTCTAGCTTATTCTTATTTAATTTTGATCTACATTCCAATCTTATTAGAAAAGGGGAATTTCTTATATTCTTTCTTCTTGGATTCAAATTCAAATAGATCTAGCTCGTTTGATTTAAAATTAATTAGACTTAGAACCATACTTAAAGTGAGTATTGGACTTTGAACGTCGAATCGAACTTCTACTCCGATTGGTTCTACCGGGCTTCTTCGAAAGGTGATTCAGGTATTTTGCATGTTTTGTAATTTACTTTCTCTGGTTTTTGTTTGAGATTATGGGGTTTTTTGGATTGTGTAACCCCGAGATCAAAGACACAATTGTGAAGGTTTTAGGTGAACCTGTGAAACCTATTTTGATAGTGCATGCTAATATCCCCTGTGTGAGGATATTAGGAGTGGAGTAGCAATCTGTGTGACTGTTGGATAACAGTTGGTGTACACACAGGCGAACCATTATATATCGTTGTGTTGTGAATGTGTTTTACTCTTTCATTCTTTTATTCATTCTGTTTTGTGGAGAGTGTTTGTAGATGAATGTCGTAATCCCTTCAAGCAAGTGTGGATGAATGTTGTAATAACTTAGGATTTATTTTATACAAGTTATTTTGATTTTCTTGCTTATTATTCCTCATTGATTTGTGATACAAAGGACATTCTAGAAATAAGGTTGTCCTACCTTAAACCTCTGGTTTTTGGTGTAAGGTTGTCCTTAGAACTGATAAAGTATCAATCTCTTTATTTTAGGCTATTGTGATTGTTTTATATTCAGCATTGTGCTTCATATCTTTTATTATTCTGCTGTTATAAGTTTTATTTGGCATTTTCCTATTCACCCTCCCCCCCTCTAGGGCATATAGCTAGGCCCTTTCAAGTGGTATCAGATCCTAATAGCTCGTGCTTATTGTTTATTTATTGGATTTATTTCCTGAGCTAATGATCTAAGCTATATTAAGATGTCAAATTTTGATAGCTTATCAGTCACTAGGCCACCACCTTTTAATGGCACAAACTATGCTTATTGGAAAGCCGGGATGAGGATCTTCCTTAAATCCTTGGATGAAAGTGTGTGGTTGGCCACAGTGAATGAATGGAACCCTCCTATCACTAAAGTAACTAATAGTGATGGTTCAAAATCAATGAAAGTAACGACTTATTCTCTTTGGACCACACTTCAGAAAAGTGAAAGTAGTGCCAATGTTAAAGCACTAAATGCAATTACTTATGCATTATCACCAGATGGCTTCAAAAGAATCATCTCTTGTGAAAATGAAAAACAAGCATGGGATGTATTAGAAATGACACACGAGGGTACATCTATTGTCAAGAAATCTAAAGTCCAACTCCTCACAACTAAATTTGAAGAAATTCATATGGAGGAGAATGAGATGTTTATGGACTTCTACACTAGATTGAATGACATTGTGAACTCTATGTGAGGTCTTGGTGATGGAATCCCAGAAAGTAAAGTGTGCGCAAAAATACTACGTTCACTTCCTGAATGGTTCAATTCTAAAGTGACCGCGATTCAGGAACTTTATGATACGGATACCATGATGGTTGATGAATTAGTTGTTTCACTTCAAACCTATGAGTTATCCTTTAAGGCTCCTAAAGGAAAATCAATAGCTCTCAAATCATCTAAAAATATTTCTCAAGAGAGCACTTCGGATATAGAAAATTCTGAAGATGATATGACACTTTTAGCAAAAAAGTTTTACAAAATCTTCAAAAACAAGAAAAAGGTTGATTTTCAAAAATCAAATGATAAGAGACGATCTAAACCTAGAACTCGAAAATCCTTGAAAGATAGTCAATGTTACAACTGTCAAGAGTATGAGCACTTAGCTAACAAATGTCCTAAAAAGAACAAATCAAAAAAGAAAAGCATGATGGCTACTTGGGATGAATCGTCTGATTCTGAATCCTCTTCTAAATCAGAAGATTCTGAATCCGAGTCAGGCAAAGATGTTAAAGCCCTTATGACTCTAGCCAAGATCACCCTTTCAGATAATGATAATATATCTAGTGAAGAAAATCTGAATAGTGATTGCGATAATGAAGATGATCTTCAGGATGCTTATAATGCCCTTTATAAAGAGAGTTGTAAAATTGTTGTCAAGCTTAAATTACAAAAAGAAAAATTTTCTAAGCTTAAGGAAGATTATGAGTCTCTTGTTTTAGAAAAATCTCATATTTTCGACTCTTTTGAAAAGACCAAATGTGATTTAGATTTCAAAACCTCCAAAATTGAAGATCTGAGATCCGAAAATAAGAAACTCAAAAATGAGGTATCTTCCCTTCAGAGTTTGAAAGACACGTGGAGATATGCCCATGGTGATCATAAATTGGAAAAATTATTGTCCGGATCAAGAAAATGTGGCGATCGATCCGGGTTGGGCTATGATAAAAATACATCTCATAAACAAAAGAACATTGCTCCTAAATTTGTAAGAGGAGAGTCTTCAAACTTAAAAGAAAAGAATACTTTTCAAGTTTTTTCCAAAAATTCAAAGACTTTTCAAAAACCTAAAGGTAGCCATGTCAACTTTAATTTTCAAAACAGAAATCCATTGGCTGAAAAAATAATTAATCTTCTCAAGGAGCTATTAAAGTCTAACTCTATAGGTCTCCTATAACAATAGACAGAAAAAGACCATCTATACTCCTAAACCCAAAACAGTTCTGAAATGGGTTCCTAAAGTTGCCAGTTTGGTTGCCCACACTGCTTTCAAAGCTACAAGCCATTCAAAGTGGTATCTAGACAGTGGTTTCTCTAGGCATATAACAGGTGACAAAGCTTTATTCACCGATCTTAAAGATACATTTGGTGATGGAAGCAATTGTAAAATCATTGGCCAAGGTACGATTCAACTTTATAACCTTCCTTTATTTAAGAATGTTTTACATGTTGAGGGCTTAAAACACAACCTTCTAAGCATTTCTCAGATATGTGATAAAAACCATAGTGTAAAGTTTTCTAATCAAGGTTGTGAGATATTTAATAAAAGGGGTTCTGTTATATTAACTGGTCGCAGAACTTCTAAAAATTGCTACATCGTTAGTGATGGAAGCTCATCTACTCAATCATGTTACATGGTCCATACCGATGAGACTGAATTATGGCATAAATGCCTTGGACATACACACTATCGGAACTTATTTAGATTGAGTAAAAGAGAACTAATTAGAGGTCTACCCAAATTACAAAAAGTAGATAAAATATGTGGTGAATGCCAGTTGGGCAAACAAATTAGGTGCTCTCACAAGAAAGTGAACTCCAATACCACATCTAGACCACTCGAGCTTCTCCACATGGATCTTATTGGACCAACCAGATCGGAGAGTCGAGGAGGTAAAAAATACATCTTAGTTATCGTAGATGACTATACCAGATTCACTTGGGTATCGTTCTTAAAAGACAAAACTGAAACCCTGGATGAAGTGAAAAAGGTCATCAAACGAATCCAAAATGAGAAAGGTTCTCATGTTAGTAAGATCCGAAGTGATCATGGATCTGAATTCGAAAACAGTAGTTTTAAGAAATTCTGTAGCGATCAGGAAATATCACATGAATTTTTTGTGCCCAAAACATCGCAACAAAATGGTATTGTTGAAAGAAAAAATAGAGTGCTTCAGGATATGGATAATGTTATGTTGAATAGCATGAAGCTCTCTAGAAATCTTTGGGTTGAAGTAGTTAATACCGCATGTTATATCATTAATCGGGTTTATACCAGTAAATCTGATAATAAGACTGCTTATGAATTATGGTTTAAAAGGAAACCTACTGTCAAATACTTTCAAGTTTTTGGCAGCAAGTGTTATATTTTACGGGATAGTGAAAATTTGGGTAAGTTTGATACGAAAAGTGACGAAGGTTATTTTGTTGGTTATTCTTTGAACAGTCGAGCTTATAGGGCTCTAAATAAGAGAACTGGTGTGATTCAAGAGTCCATCAATGTAGTCATTGATGATCATTTGAATACACCAGCCCCAAGTTCAGATGATGATGAAGCTCTTATTATAGACAATCAAGATATCTCATTAAGTCAAAAAGAATCTGAACCAAGGACTGTTAAAGATCATCCATCCAATCAAATACTTGGAAACCCTCTCACTGGAGTACGTACTCGCAAAAAACTTGAGAACATATGTAATTATGTTTGTTTTACATCCCAAATAGAACTGGTCAACGTAAAAGAAGCACTTTCTGACGAAAATTGGATTGTTACTATGCAGGATGAACTTAATCAATTTGTTCGTAATGATGTCTGGTATCTTATTCCTATACCTAAAGATAAACACATTATTGGAACAAAATGGATCTTTAAAAATAAGTCTGATGAACTTGAAAATATTATACGAAACAAGGCTAGACTGGTTGTACAAGGGTACACTCAAATTGAAGGTATCGATTACGATGAAACCTTTGCTCCAGTTGCTCGCCTTGAATCAATCAGACTTTTTATTTCCATTGCATGCTTTAAAAAATTTAAAATTTATTAGATGGATGTAAAGAGTGCTTTCTTGAATGGCGATTTATATGAAGAAGTGTATGTTGAACAACCTTCAGGGTTTGAAGACCTTAAGTTATCTGACCATGTATTTCATCTCAAAAAGGCTCTTTATGGTCTAAAACAAGCGCTCAGGGCATGGTATAAGAAATTGACTAAATTCTTACTTAGTCATAGTTTTCAAGTAGGTAGTGTCGATAAGACACTCTTTGTTAAGAAGAATAACAATGATATTTTGATGGTTCAAATTTATGTTGATGATATTATTTATGGATCAACTTACTCTAACATGTCTATTGAGTTTGCAGAGTTAATGAAATCAAGGTTCGAAATGAGCATGGTTGGCGAACTTAACTATTTCCTAGGGTTGCAAGTAAAACAACAACCTGATGGAATTTTCATTTTCCAGACCAAATATGCTTCAAATTTGGTTAAAAGGTTTGAATTTGAGAATGGTAAGAACTTTGATACTCCTATGAGTACAACATTAAGACTCTCAAAAGACTCTACAGGTAAAGATATAGATCCTAAACTATATTCCAGTATGATTGGTAGTTTGTTGTATCTTACTGCAAGTAGACTTGATATCGCATTTAGTGTTGGAATTTATGCGAGATATCAGTCTAATCCTAAGGAATCACATCTTACTGCTGTTGAACGGATTATTAGATATGTCGCAAGTTCTATAAATTTGGGTCTATGGTACCCTTTTGATACTAGTGTTCAATTAGCCGGGTACTCAAATGCTGATTGGGCCGGTAATATTGATGATAGAAAATCAACCAGTGGTGGTTGTTTTTACATTGGAAATTGCTTAGTTTCTTGGTTCAGCAAGAAGCAAAGCTCAATATCGCTCTCCACTTCTGAGGCTGAGTATATTGCAGCTAGATATGCATGTACTCAACTGGTTTGGATGAAATGCATGCTTAGCGATTATGGAATTAATCGAGATTCAATGATCTTACATTGTGATAATTCCAGTGCTATAAACATTTCCAAAAATCCAATCCAGCATTCACGCACTAAGCATATTGACATTAGGTATCATTACATACGTGAGTTGGTTGAAGAAAAAGTTATTTCTTTAGAATATATATCAACCGAAAATCAACTTGCTGATATATTTACTAAACCGCTCGACAAAAGCAGGTTTAATAAATTGAAATTTGATCTTGGTATGTGTATTTTACATTGAACATTCTTGCTTGCATGTATCATAGTGTACTATATTTAGTATTATTTATTTTTAAAATTTAATTTTTCATTAAAAATGCATTTTTGGTCGATACTCGACCGATCGTGGTTGTACACGACCAGTCGTGGTTCGACCGGTCGTGGATCTCGTGAATGTGATATATTTGGGGAAAATTCTCTTCTTCCTCATTTCCACACCGACCTACGACGAGTCGTGGCTCGACCAGTCATAAGATTTTCTATTTTTCTTTAAGGTAAGTCCTATTTCATCATCTTTCTTAAAGATTCATGTTCTCTATGCTTTGATTTGTTCATAGTATAGCTTGATTTCATCTCTTGTTGGGTTTTTCAAGGGTTTCCTCTCAATTTGCTGATCTAGAGAAAACCCATCTTTCTTTTATGGATCTTGCTTGCTCTTTGTATATCTTTTTGAATATGGATGGTAGAGGAAAAAAGAAAACATCTCGTGGTCCATCTTCATCCAGATCTACACCGATAACTAAACGGCATCTTCGGTCACCCGAAGATGATTCTCAAGATGTAAGAGATTTACGTGTCTGTAACATTATCATTGAGCATACAGCTGATCTCAATCACATTGCTCCATATGGTGTTATCCATCTCCTTGAATCTGTAGGCTGGACTAACATTTTTCTTTGGGGTGGGCCTGCATACCAGTCCATTGCTCAATCAATGGTTGCATGCATCTCTAAATTTTCTCTTGATAATTTAACATTTTCAATTGATACAAGAGAAGGGAAATCTGAAGTAGACCGTCATTTGATATTAGGTATTATGGATATACCTGTTAATGATGAAGGAATACCGATTCATACTTTATACGAAAAACCATCTGAATCGAAAAAACGCATGTTAACTAGAGATTTGTGCAAAATTGATGCACAATGGACTCACAAAGGGAATGCGCTCCCTGCAAAGTATCTGTTACCTAGTTATAGAGTGTTACATTATTTCTTCATTTCAAATGTATATCCTCGGTCCGGTAATAAAACCGAGTTGACTGCTTTCATGGTTCGTGTGTTACATTCTATTGCTTCTGGTACCAAGGTCTGCCTTCCGTCTTTGATTTGTTATTTCATTATTCAGTTTCGTCTCCATCCGGGTCATAGGAATATTCCGTTTGGTTATCTTATGACTGTTTTAGCCACTCACATGCTTGTCGATATACCTGTTAATGAGGCACCAATTCATCATCTTATTTTCAATAATTTCAATCTTAATAAGATGAAATTGGATCTGTTCCCTGGCCAAATTGATGTTGGTGGTGATGGTGGTGAAGCTGGAAACAAAGAGGAAGCTGGCGATCTTCCACAACAAGATGTTAATATGGATGACTTATTTGATGATATAGAAGCTGATTCACCTAATGATCCAGATTATGATCCATCTGGTTTTGATGCACGCCTTCGTGCATTGGAAGAAAAGGTTGATAATATGAATATAACCCATGATATACGATTTAAGTACATGTGAAAATATCTTCACCGCATTAATAAGGGGTTACACCAGATTGATCCGACTATCCCTGCTCCCTCCTCTGCATCAGATTAGGTGAATTATCTTCTGGATAGTATCACATTATATTTTTATTTTTGGATATGTATTATGGATTATGGTTTGATAACATTATCTTTTGGATATTGTATTTTGGATTATGGATTATGACTTGATGCTTCAGGTTTATATTATGTCCTCTCATATCTCTTTTTCATTATCTGCTTTTTACTTTCTATGTTCGCTTTCCTATTGTGCCTTTCCCTTGTCATTTTGTGACAAAAAGGGGGAGTAGTAAGAGAGTTAAACACTAAAAAGGGGAGTAATATGGAAAGGGGGAGTAAATTTGTTTGAATTGTTTGATTGAGAAGGATATGCGGATTGAAGTCTTGAAATTTTCATGTTGTGTACTGTTTATATGAGCAGTATTCGTATTACTCAGGGGGAGTAGAGTATTTTATGATTTTATGGTTCATCATTCATTATTATCTTCTTAGCTATGTGTTTTGTCACAAATTTGACAAAGGAGGAGATTGTAAGTGCTATGATTTCATATCCCTTTGATTGTCAAATTTTGTGGTGTCAAAACCTATATCTATCTTGTATGTCTTGTGTTTTATGTTTGAAGACTATTCATTGCAATCAAGACATATCAAGTCATTGCATTTCAAGACAAGATCTTAAATGAAGAAAGTTTTCAAGATATGAATGAAGAATTCAAGAATAGAAGTTTTCAAGATTGCTTGTTCAAAGATTCGATCAAGTTCAAGTTTAGTAGAAGACTGTGTCAAGTCAAGATCAAGCTCAAGAAGGCCTACTACAAGATTTGTATATTCTCAAGCTTCTCTTAAGGGTCATCTGAGTGTACAGACTTTCAATGTCCATCTCACTTTTAAGGTTTATTTAACCTTAGATTGACCTTAGGATGGGTTTTACTGTAGGTCATTCTGGATACATAACTCATATATTTTAATATGCTTGTTTGGAGTATTTTAAGACCAGTTCTAGGGACTTCAAGACCAGTCCTAGCTTTGCTACGACCAGTCTTAAGTTTTTCAGGACCAGTCCTAGGTAGTTGAAGAATTTTGGATCTTTCTGACTGTCCTACGACCAGTCTTGGACATCCTACGACTAGTCCTGTAAGTTCTACGACTCATCCTTCGACCCTCCAACAACCATTTTTGGGTTCTTACGACCGGTCGTAGGTGACCCACGACCGGTCGTAGACCACCCAGGACTGGTCGTGGAACAGAAAATCTTATCCTGTAGAAATCTTTCAAAAATCTTTGAAGCTACGACCAGTCCTAGGATCCTAAGACCAGTCGTAGACGGGATTTTTCAGGCTATAAATAGTGCACAAACTTCAAAGTTTCAGTACTTTAATTCAATTATATTCAAGCATTCTTTAGGCTATTCTCTGAGAAAAGTTTGTGATTATTTTAAGCTACTTTGTGCTTATTTAATATTCCTTTTTCTCTCTTATTCTTCTTTGATTTTGATCTACATTCCAATCTTATTAGAAAAGGGGAATTTCTGATATTCCTTCTTCTTGGATTCAAAATCAAATAGATCTAGCCTGTTTGATTTAAAATCAATTAGACTTAGAACCATTCTTAAAGTGAGTATTGGACTTTGAACGTCAAATCGAACTTCTACTCCGATTGGTTCTACCGAGCTTCTTCGAAAGGTGATTCAGGTATTTTACATGTTTAGTAATTTACTTTCTCTGGTTTTTATTTAAGATTCGCCAGAAAAATCTCATTATATTGGTTATCTGAGGAGAGCCAGAAAACTCAGATTGTGAGGATTTTTGGATTGTGTAAGCCCGAGATCAAAGACACAATTGTGAAGGTTTTAAGTGAACCTGTGAAACCTATTTTGATAGTGCATGCTAATATCCCCTGTGTGAGGATATTAGGAGTGAGGATATTAGGAGTGGAGTAGCAATCTGTGTGGCTATTGGATAACAGTTGGTGTACACACAGGTGAACCACTATATATCGTTGTGTTGTGGATGTGTTTTACTCTTTCATTCTTTTATTCATTCTGTTTTGTGGAGAGTGTTTGTGGATGAATATTGTAATCACTTCAAGCAAGTGTGGATGAATGTTGTAATAACTTAGGATTTATTTTCTGCAAGTTATTTTAATTTTCTTGCTTATTATTCCTCATTGATTTGTGATACAAAGGACGTTCTAGAAATAAGGTTGTCCTACCTTAAACCTCTGGTTTTTGGTGTAAGGTTGTCCTTAGAACTGATAAAGTATCAATCTCTTTATTTTAGGCTATTGTGATTGTTTTATATTCAGCATTGTGCTTTATATCTTTTATTATTCCGCTGTTATAAGTTTTATTTAGCATTGTCCTATTCACCCCCCCTCTAGGGCATATAGCTAGGCCCTTTCAATGGGAATATTATGCAACCTCGCAATCTTAACAGTAGAGAGCTATATAAAAAAAACTTTAAGTTATTCAAACTCATGGATCTAATAATTCTAAGTTCTCAACAATCATAGAGTGAAGGATAACTATCAACAGATATGTGATGTTATCTTCAGGTATTCCTAAGTTATTCTCTGATACCATCTTCTGTCACACCTCAAACTCGGAAACGGGGCTCACAAAATTTCCAATCGCTGAATCCGGTGCCGACAGCCTTTGTAGTACCCCATTCTTGGCTCCCAACGTCCATATGCCAGATTCCGATCCTGGGATCTTACATGGAGAATTTTCTGACATACATTTAACTCGTAAAAAGCATAACCACAAGTTTACCCAAATCACAAAGGCAACATCATCATCACATATCCAGTAATATAAACATTTGAATATAGTGCTAAAAGGAAAATACATATGACAAAATCAAAGCTCTAAAGGTCCGCTGCATGTTCCAAGCTCAACACCGCTGCAACCTAATGCCACCTGCACGCATTTATCATGCATAAACTTATATAAAGCTTAGTGGGTGGTGAAAGTGTGTGCCCAAGGTAAGTGCCAAGTAAGCAATATTAAAGTAATCAGAGTAAGTGAAAATACTGATAAGCCCATAATTATACAATATCAGTAATACTGGCAAGTCAATGAGTGTCATCAGCTGTACCAAGACTATGCGAAGCAAGACATGAATACTAACAACCATATCAATGCAGAAACATGACAACTCAAAATGTTTAATGCTGAGAATGCAATGCAATATGCAGTTCGATGAAATGACCACGTTGGAGTGAAGTCACGATGATAGTACATAGTATCGCATGTTATGGGGTCCACCATAAGGGGATTCTATCCAAACTAGTCCCATAACTAAATTTGGATAATCATGCTCAATGTGGTAAACTCCTTATATCAGGTTAGTCATGCACCCCAACCAAAATACTGGCCATTGTAAAGGTACATGTAACAAATAATTGTGCACCACTAGCCCAAGTGGATAGATAATTAATGAATATGCAACTACTGCTCAATAAGTCCACATATCAGTACAATTCATCTCTGGGACCACTATCCCCCTACCAATATTAGGCCCGACTCGTCGATAGTGAACCCATTCCTCAAGCTGGTCAAACTCAACCTAGTATTGCCCCCTCAATCAGGCAGGTAAGGTCACACCACTTCCCAACCGACCAAAACACAGTGGGATACGTGGCCTCTTGGTATTCAGCACTCGGGCGCTCATGTATCCACTCAGTCTCGACATTGGGGCATCCTCTGGTACCAAGAGGGTTTAGAGATTTTCACCCATCTATGGCAGCGCGATGCTAGAATAAATTTTTGGTGTCCCATCTGGCCATCCACGATATGACTATGGAGGATATAACCCATGCCCTCATGTGAGACAATCTTCGCCTATCAGGGAGTCTCATAACAACCTACACAATGACATATGCAATGGTCAACTACATCTCATAACAAACACGTAGACGAGGCGTATGGGCATGTATAATGATGCTATGCTATCACATACTCATAATCAGTATCAATAACCAGCATCAACAATCCGCCTTGACAATGTGAACATTAAACCATCATTGGCCATCAACATGGACATTTAACCAACATTACTCCCAAGGAGTGGTCCACATAGAGCCAAACATTAAGAGAACCCATGTCCTCACATAAGGGCCTAGTATACAACAAATGGACCACGTGACATGAGCCTAATACCTATCACAATGGGCCTTGCTCATAGGCCACAAATATTTCACAATAGGCCTTACCCATGGGCTTCGAATATGTCACAATGGGCCTCGGCACATGGGCCATAAATACAACACATCGGGCCTAATACATATGACATGGGCCGCATCATGTGGGCCTAACATATATGACGATGGGTCGCTCAATGGGCCGCACCAATGAGCCTAATACACATCAATTGGGCCGCATCAATGGGCTGCACTAATGGGCCATGAAACAAATACATCATGGTGGCCCTCAGAACTTGTTGATGTGGTACCGTAGCTACGTAGCTGGAGTGAGGTATGCTAGCCAATCCAATCCCCACCGTCCAAGGTCTAGATGGTGTGGATATACAACATATAATCAAGGTTGGCCCCATCAAGGATGGACAGTGTGTAGATGAAACACATACATTTAACGGGGTCCACTGATAAATGGTGCAGATGAAGCACTGCTTCATGGTGTGCCACTGCATGGACGGTGCAGATACAACACCGCATCATGGTGGTGCACATGTCTAGCCACTGTACAGTGTGGTGAAGAATACGTACATCAAGGTGGACCCCACACACATCGCCAAGATGGGGTTCCACATAACCTGCCACATCAACAGCTATAGGGCTGGTGTGTGGCACACCAGCCAAACCAATCCAATCACAAGTAAGTCCCACGTGGGGCCACCATAACGTTTATTTTCCATCCACAATTGACAGTGTCACACAGACCAAAAAAATAATTAAATAAATATTATATTTATACAAAGCTCCTAGAAATCCAAAGGGTTTCAATGGAAAATGTTCAATCCAACACCATTTCTTGTGACTTGGGGCACCTAAGCTGTCACACACGGAAGATCTTTGGGGTGCCCCATAGTAAAAGGGGCCACATCAATGCATGGTGTTGATGCACAACACACATCACGGTGGGGCCCACATCTGGGACCCACATCCCTGCCCATATCTACCCACATGACAGCAGGACGCTGCTGCAACGTCCTCTGGATTAGCAGTAGTAGCAGCGCCTACTGCATGTATTTTTTTATTTTTTAGTTTTCTTGAGGTTTCTACGTGGTAGGGCCCGCATCGTGTGGCTCCACTCCACCCATTGGATTCTATGGCTCAAGCCAGTCCAAACAAGCCCAATATTCAGTATGTTCTGGCGTGTAGAAACATTAAGGTGGGCCCTAATAGATCTGAATGGTAGAAATCACTGTTTTCTATGCTATGCCCCGCTAGAAAATCATATTAGCCTCATTTTTTGGCTCAATGCCTAAAATGATTTGGGAATTATGATGGATGGCGTGGATTAGATTTATACATCAAGGTGGGGCCTACATGTGTAGTCCACCCTAAATCTTTGAACCAAGCTAATATTTTGGTGGTTTTTGGGTCAGTAAACCACACCGTCAGTTCACACTTCACTGTGTGGCCGTGTCCAGTGTCCCTTGACGCTGGACAGTTTGGTTGCAACACATTTTCAATGTGGGCCCCACCTACAGATGTCTTGGATAAAGTACATGCTTCATGGTGGGGTCCATCCGGGTGGACCACACGACCACATCATCATAAAAAGGTGAAAGAGAGAGGGGGGAGGGAGAGATAAAGAGAGATCAGAGTATCAGAGGGACCCCACCACTATGGGCCCCTCATACAAATCATACATCAAGATGGGTCCCACCATATGTGGGCCCTCAATTCATTAAAACTACTAAAATCAACTCTAGAAAATAGCCACTTTTGATCTCCTCTTCCTTCATCCGCCAATGCGATCTAGAGCTCCAATGGGCGCGATTCAACGGTCGAGATTGGCTTTGAAGGGTTGGATTGGATGGTAGGGAGTGGGCCACGCAAAGCTTCTCTCATGGAGGTCTCTTGCTTGGATGTTGGATTGCTATCATGGAGCTTGGGAGAATGAGAGAGAGAGGTTGTAAGAGAGAGAGAGAGAGAGAGAGGGGGGGGGGGGGGGGGGGGGGGAGGGGGATGGGTGAGTGATTGGGTGTGATGGGTGAGAGATGGGTGATGGGTGATGGATGTGTACTTAATTGGAAGAGAGATTTGACTTCAGGTAAGGTTGTGTAAGAGAGGGATGGGTTGGGTTGCTTGTTGTAACATCCCGAAAATCGGGGGGTCGAGTAAAAACTCCACTCCCGAGTTCCAAAATGTTATTTATGCAACATAGATATGTATGATTGAATGTTGTCGGTGATAATGTATTAAACATGAGTGAGATTAAGCCAGAACAGCATATTATACTCCAGAGACAGTTAAATTAACAAGCGGAAGACTGTGATAGTATGTATAACATATATAAACTGTTGTATGTCACCAGAGTGTGAATATAATACCAGGTTATACACATACATGTATACTTCAAAAGTAAACAAAATGAATATACATGAGGGTGCTAAAAATATAAAATAACAAGTGTCAATGTATCTAATCAACCTCCCTGTAATCCCGTCAATCAGATCACGCATAAAGGAGAGATCCTCCTCATCATCATCAAATCCAGCTCCGCCTCGCAGGCCGCGCCATCATCTGCAATCACAATAGGGATTGGTGGGTGTCCGGAAACACCATCCCGTAACGTGGGAGTGAGTGATCAACTCAGTGGGATAAGAGAGCAAAGATTAGCATGTTATCAAATCAATCATGTGATAATAGGAAAGGAGTAAATCAAACAATCCTAATACTGTTGTTAATGCAATATGACATGACGTGATGTATGCCCTCACCGACGATCTCCCTCATACGGCAACATCTTACGACCGCGGCATGCCACACTCCCTAGAGTGCTCCACATCTTCCAGGCACATGCAATGTTATGGTGATATGATTTTCAAGTTGTTATTAGTCCATTCAAACAGCAGGATTGGGAAACTAAGGTACCTCCCTTATATCAATCCCAACACAGATCCCGTCTAGGGTCGTCACTCCTAGTAATCTCATACGATGTATATTTTGTAGGTCACTGCAAGGGCTGCTAGGGCTGTTGCACGCACTCGTTGCTCCGCTCCCTCATCACCTTATCAATACAGGCCTACTGTACTCTACTGCTACTGAAGGGTTGTCGCCTCCCGTAGACTCAGAATACGCTCGCGGTCACTACAAAGGGCTGTCAGGGCTGTTGCTCGCACTCGTTGCACCGCTCCCCCATCACCTTATCAATTTAGGCCGACAGCAAGAATATAGTGTCCCATACCACCATAATCTGCTCACGAGTCTAGGTGCTCACTGGTCACTACGGGGAGGTTTGTGGCCCCAGTGTAGGCTGACAGCTCGACCACGGTGTCCCATACCACCATGCCCGGCTCATGAGTCTTCGTGGATCAAGGTACCATGGTTGACAGGGTTTACAATGGTAAGTTCAGTACCCTAGGTTCAACCAATTATGACTCCTGTAGGGTGAACATATAACGGCCAGTCGGGTTACTTGACGGACTCGACTAGCACGATCGCATCTCAAGTCGAACGACGTGAAGTGTGTAAAACACTTCGTGTGGCCTAACCACTGCCTCCAACTCCAGAACACGGCTCGCATTCATCAACGCGTCGTTCGTGGCGAAGATAAGCTAACCATGAATTGGCTCGGTTACCGACTGCCTGGACTAAGCATAGTCTCAAACAATTAAGAAATCACATCAGCAAATCATACGAGAGTATTGGAATTGAAATACAACCATGTGAGCATGTTAACACATGTTATAATATAGAACTTAAGTAAATCATCAAGTACATGCATTCAATACATACCATGAAACCATGCATATAACTAACATGTAGGAAATCATTCACGTCAGCATATTAATTGAGAAACCAATCTCAAACTAATCCATAACATCATTTAATTCAATACATACTAATACAAGCATTTATACAAACACTTACACTACACACTTAGGTCTACATATAGTATGTCGACCCGAAATGCGCATTTAGGTGAACCTCTTCGCCAAACTAACTATGCACGCATTCCTAACATTCTAATGTGACAATAAACCATGTCAATCACATCAGCAAAATATGAGTAAAAACAGTACCTCCTACAAATGACTAAAATGCCCTAAATCTCATATTCTTCGTTGGTTTACGAAACAGGAAACGGACAGCATGTTGTACATGTCAAACGGCGTTGCCGTCAAGAATCTACTATTAAACGACATTGAAAGCTTTGGAAACAGTCAATCAAAGCGTCTAAAATCCGCACCTTTTCCCTTATAGATGTGTGAATTCGAACGGAGCGTATACGCTTCGTCTACGGCGAATAGGGAACGTAATACACATGCTACATAAGCTACATCGCTAATGGAATTGACGGAAGCTTAAATTAGCAAGTGTTGAAGGTTTTTCTCACCTAGAAGTACGTTGGAATCGCCGGGAAAGTGATTGGAGTGCGTTGCTTAGGCACTTGCAGCAGGTGGCACGAGCAGCAAGAAATTCTCTCCTACTCTCTCTCACAAACTCTCACCTTTTCTCTCTCCTAATCTAGGGATTTTTACAATTTCGGATGGGAGAGAGGAATGAGGGTTTCAACCCCTTCTATAAGCTTAAAAACGGCGAAAACAGGCTCCGGAACGAAGTTTACTTAGTGCATATCCAATTCGGGGCTGTTTCGGTTCAAAAGATGTTTTCTGGTGGTCCCCTGGTCGAATGCGATCGGACTTAAGCTCATGCGTACCAGATCTAGCACGTATTAAGTTTTCAGTCCGGCAAGGTTCGCAGATCGCACGTGGCGGGCCAATTTCAGTTCAGCGGTCACAGCACGTAGATCAGGGCTGAAAGTCTCATGATATAAAATAGAAATTTCTCATGATCCGTGGGTGTAATCTGGATGAATTCTAATGGTCAGAACGCTCAATACTGACGCGTCAAGTCGTGTGCCAGATTTGAATTTAAAATTCCAACTATGTCCCTATTCGCACTCTCTTCGGTCCGGGCTCAATGAAATTGCCTGTGATTATCGGTTTGACTTGATTTTCGGAATGAGTGTCAAGTCCAGCTAGGAGGTTCTAACGGTCTAAGATAGGAGGTATCAGACTTTCGACGAGCGGTCTAGATCCAATACAAAGATTTAAAGTGGTCTAGAGAACAAACCTGCATAGAGTTTGGTCCGAGGTTATAGAGTATTATAGAGTCATTGGTTCTACTCGATTTGGGTCTTGTAGAACGTATTTAAAGTGATCAGGGACTATTTCCCAGCTACTCCAGCGTCGCGCTAGCTAACTTACACTTATTTTTCAAAGGAATTAATCCTACGTGATTTCTTTGGCTATGGAATTGGTTCTAAGCGATTTTTCAGGTGTTTTAGTTGACCCATTGCCTAAGGACGTCTAATCCCAGATTGGCCAAAATCCGGGGTATTACAATCTACCCCCCTTAAAACACAATGTCGTCCCCGACATTGGCGAAGGGCAAGGAATACTTTTCTAAGGGAGGTTCAATCCTACTTAATAACCTAATCGTACGTATATCCTAACTCAAAGGTTTCTATCTTGGGCCAGTGGGGAAGAGGCCGACCACGCTTCCGCTGCACCACTCTGATCGAACGGGAGCGTTGACTAACCTAACCGGATTGGACTCCATACGTTCTACCCCCCTTAAAACTTAGTTTTACTTAAGTTCAAGAATCTATGCATCGCTCCGTATATCGGAACGAGGCGCAACTTAGGGGCTATCCTTAATCTAAAATGGAAACAACCTCTCATTACAGTGGTTTTCCCTTCGCTAATGATGCGTTCTATGGCATTGGTATCTATGATCATAGAGATGAGCCTAATCTCTATTGTGGTTAAGGTCAGGGGCAGGTATGAGTTGGTGACAAGATGTCGAATTCTCTACTGGCTTCAAGTCCTCGCCATTTTCCAAAGGCAATGTGATCCCTTTTGGTTGTAGGTGGTTGGGCCATCACGGAAGAAAGGTTGTGTAGTAGGTCTAATCCGGATACATTAACCTTCTGCCGAGACTCTGACAGAAAATTCTTCGTATCAGTTCTTAATCCTAGCCGATGCCGACCCTCTGCTTGATCAGAGCATTGGATTTATTGGTAACCACTAGGATTAAGAAGTCGATTCAAACCGCGAATACATCGCTTACATGTAGTTCCTTTATTCCGCATTCCCGAATGCAATAAGCCCTTGGGGAAGGCAATTTTAAGGGGCGTGCTAGTACATTCTAAGTTCAATCTGAGAGATTTATAAATGTTCCCTGAGAGTGAATGGTTCCTTCCTATGGGCAACAACAGCAGTTTATAAGTCATAAGGGGATCTATCGAAGAAATAAGGTTCTACTTCAACCCAATCTAACCTACAATTCCTTAGCATATACAGGCTTTACACTACTTAAGGTAACTAGTAGGCTAGTCTGTAACTCAGTAGCTATAATCCAAAGCCTAAGTTTATACGTTAAATGGTTCCATACCATTTCTACTACAGGGAGTTGTTCTATTGCTTAGGGTCCAGATTGTCTAAATAGAATTAGCTTTCCTATATCGTCAGATCCTTCAAATCTAGGAGCGCTATCTCTAGGTCCAAAACGCCAAGGGCCTATGTGGCCACTAGCATTAAGTTGTATTAAATAGAACCGCATTCTTAGTCCCATGGCGGGATTGGAAGTGGCATGCTTGGTAGGAGGGTGGGGTGGGATAAAAACTAATTTGTAGGATGAATCCCGGGAGTTACAATACTCCCAATCTAGGGACAATACCTTACAGCGAAATGAGATGGCATGCTTTCCATTCAACAAATTTCAGCTACATTAAGCCCAAACCACAACACAAACACATTTTCTACCGGTGACATCACTAGACCCAATAACAACAAAACATAAAAATCCTTAAAACAAAAATCAAACAATCTACAAGGCAACGACATAGATGCCTATTTCGACCAAAGGACTTCTACCATGGTCCCAACTGACCTTCTTGAATACTATCTAGTTCAGTACTGTCAGTTGCCCATTAGACCTCTATCGGCCAAGTATTTTCAATACTTCTCAAACGAAGAAAGTTGAGAAATGGAATTTGAGGTTAGCACGATTTTTGAGACCCAAAAAGAGGGTAAAGGCTCAAATAAAAGGGACATGAGAAGGAGGATGGTGGAAAAGGAGAAAAAGGCTAAACCAGCCTTAACAATAGTCATGGAAAGCGGAGGAAATGCGGAGAAATGGTCGCCCAAATGGACAGAATGAAATCTAGACATTGTAGAGGGATGCTTCAAGCTTCCCTAGGATGTATTTTTAAGGAGAGATGAAAATGAAAAAGGGGAATGGAGCACCTCACGATTTCAGCTCGATTTGGGGGTTTTTAGAGGTCCAAGAGACGAAATCTTCAAGAGGGAGGGCTGCCAACTTTGAAGGAACGATGGAGGGTGGTCGTTTTGGCCAAGGATAGATTTAGGAGTGATTTAGAATCACGATTTTTGGGATAGGGCAGCTGAAAATGAAAATGGGGCCAGGGAAGGGGCTGTTTGTGAAGGATGTACCCCCATTTGGGGTTTTTTATAGATGAACCGCACATGGGGGGTGTGTACTACCCCAGACGACCACACCCACCAAAAATCAGATCCAATGGGCCACTTCGGGCGGCGATGGCATCGCCGACCAACTCCCTATTTGGTCAGTGGGACCATATGAGTCTAGTCCCCCATGGTCCAGGGACCCCAAAAATGTGTGTCCCCCACCTTGGTTCATTGTATTTTGACCTATATAGGCCCAAACATGTGTTCGGGGTTTTCTGGGACCAATCTGTAATCCCGAATACAAAACCCTATCATGAAGCATATGATTTTAGGGTAGAAGGAGCTAGTACATCCATCTAGACTATTAGTTGCTAAAGAAAGTAAAGTTAGAATGGCCTTATAGCCATTTTTCATGAAATTTTACTATTCACTGTAAAATTTTGTGAAAGTATGATTTTACATTATTTTCACATTAGTATTGATGCCTAATATGAAAATTATAAGAAATAATTGAAGATTAGAGTGGTGAGAGGAAGAATTTTGAAGATTTTTGGTGAAACGGGGTTTTTAAGCCCTGGCGATTGAATACAGGAGTCGTGGTCATCCCACGGCCCAAGGATTTACTTTTACGGGTTTAAAATCGTTCAAAGAACGTCTCAACCTGACTTTCTACGACCTAGGAGCTATTCGGGTTGCTTCACCCGACCCGATATGCGTTACAGACTCGATCGTGCGATCGGTTCGAATAGACTTCGCCTATTGGCGAATCAGCGATCCTAGAAGTGTTTCTAGACCCTTCTCGCATCCACTTAAGTCAAAAGAAGAGATAGCGTATGTCGCGTGACCATAACACAGGCCCGGTTTAATCCAAATCATGCTCTGATACCATCTGTAACATCCCGAAAATTGGGGGGTCGAGTAAAAACTCCACTCCCAAGTTTCAAAATGTTATTTATGCAACATAGATATGTATGATTGAATGTTGTCGGTGATAATGTATTAAACATGAGTGAGATTAAGCCAGAACAGCATATCATACTCCAGAGACAGTTAAATTAACAAGCGGAAGACTGTGATAGTATGTATAACATATATAAACTGTTGTATGTCTCCAGAGTGTGAATATATTACTAGGTTATACACATACATGTATACTTCAAAAGTAAACAAAATGAATATACACGAGGGTGATAAAAATATAAAATGACAAGTGTCAATGTATCTAATCAACCTCCCTGTAATCCCGTCAATCAGGTCACGCATAAAGGAGAGATCCCTCTCATCATCATCAAATCCAGCTCCGCCTCGCAGGCCGCGCCATCATCTGCAATCACAATAGGGATTGGTGGGTGTCCGGAAACACCATCCCGTAACATGGGAGTGAGTGATCAACTCAGTGGGATAAGAGAGCAAAGATTAGCATGTTATCAAATCAATCATGCGATAATAGGAAAGCAGTAAATCAAACAATCCTAATACTGTTGTTAATGCAATATGACATGACGTGATGTATGCCCTCACCGACGATCTCCCTCATATGGCAACATCTTACGACCGCGGCATGCCACACTCCCTAGAGTGCTCCACATCTTCCAGGCACATGCAATGTTATGGTGATATGATTTTCAAGTTGTTATTAGTCCATTCAAACAGCAGGATAGGGAAACTAAGGTACCTCCCTTATATCAATCCCAACACAGATCCCGTCTAGGGTCGTCACTCCTAGTAATCTCATACGATGTATATTTTCTAGGTCGCTACAAGGGCTGTCAGGGCTGTTGCACGCACTCGTTACTCCACTCCCCCATCACCTTATCAATACAAGCCTACTGTACTCTACTGCTACTGAAGGGTTGTCGCCTCCCGTAGACTCAGAATACGCTCGCGGTCACTACAAAGGGCTGTCAGGGCTGTTGCTCGCACTCGTTGCACCGCTCCCCCATCACCTTATCAATGTAGGCCGACAGCAAGAATATAGTGTCCCATGCCACCATAATCTGCTCACTAGTCTAGGTACTCACTGGTCACTACGGGGAGGTTTGTGGCCCCAGCGTAGGCCGACAGCTCGACCACGGTGTCCCATACCACCATGCCCGGCTCATGAGTCTTCGTGGATCAAGGTACCATGGTTGACAGGGTTTACAATGGTAAGTTCAGTACCCTAGGTTCAATTAGTCATGACTCATGCAGGGTGAACATACAACGGCCAGTCGGGTTACTTGACGGAATCGACTAGCACGATCGCATCTCAAGTCGAACAACATGAAGTGCGTAAAACACTTCGTGTGCCCTAACCACTGCCGCCAACTCCAAAACACGGCTCGCGTTCATCGACGCGTCGTTCGTGGCGAAGATAAGCTAACCACGAATTCGCTCGGTTACCGACTTCCTGGACTAAGCATAGTCCCAAACAATTAAGGAATCACATCAGAAAATCATATGAGAGTATTGGAATTGAAATACAACCATGTGAGCATGTTAACACATGTTATAACATAGAACTTAAGTAAATCATCAAGTACATGCATTTCATACATACCATGAAACCATGCATATAACTAACATGTAGGAAATCATTCACGTCAGCATATTAATTGAGAAACCAATCTCAAACTAATCCATAACATCATTTAATTCAATACATACTAATACAAGCATTTATACAAACACTTACACTACACACTTAAGTCTACATATAGTATGTCGACCCGAAATGCGCATTTAGGCAAATCTCTTCGCCAAATTAACTATGCACGCATTCCTAACATTCTAATGCGACAATAAACCATGTCAATCACATCAGAAAAATATGAGTAAAAACAGTACCTCCTACAAATGACTAAAATGCCCTAAATCTCATATTCTTCGTTGGTTTACGAAATAGGAAACGGACAGCATGTTGTACATGTCAAACGGCATTGTCGTCAAGAATCTACTATTAAACGACATTGAAAGCTTTGGAAATAGTCAATCAAAGCGTCTAAAATCCGCACCTTTTCCCTTATAGATGTGTGAATTCGAACGGAGCTTATACGCTTCGTCTACGGTGAATAGGGAACCTAATACACATGCTATATAAGCTACATCGCTAATGGAATTGACGGAAGCTTAAATCAGCAAGTGTTGAAGGTTTTCCTCACCTAGAAGTGCGTTGGAATCGCCGGGAAAGTGATTGGAGTGCGTTGCTTAGGCACTTGCAGCAGGTGGCACGAGCAGCAAGAAATTCTCTCCTACTCTCTCTCACAAACTCTCACCTTTTCTCTCTCCCAATCTAGGAATTTTTTAAATTTCGGATGGGAGAGAGGAATGAGGGTTTCAACCCCTTTTATAAGCTTAAAAATGACGAAAACATGCTCCGGAACGAAGTTTACTTAGTGCATATCCAATTCGGGGCTGTTTCGGTTCAAAAGATGTTTTCTGGTGGTCCCCTGGTCGAATGCGATCGGACTTAAGCTCATGCGTACCAGATCTAGCACGTATTAAGTTTTCAGTCCGGCAGGGTTCGCAGATCGCACGTGGCGGGCTAGTTTCAGTTCACCGGTCACCGCACGTAGATCAGGGCTGAAAGTCTCATGATATAAAATTGAAATTTCTCCTGATCCGAGGGTGTAATCTGGATGAATTCTGATGGTCAGAACGCTCAATACTGACGCGTCAAGTCGTGTGCCAGATTTGAATTTGAAATTCCAACTGTCCCTATTCGCACTCTCTTCGGTCCGGGCTCAATGAAATAGCCTGTGATTATCGGTTTGATTTGATTTTCGGAATGAGTGTCAAGTCCAGCTAGGCGGTTCTAACAGTCTAAGATAGGAGGTATCGGACTTTCGACGAGCGGTCTAGATCCAATACAAAGATTCAAAGTGGTCCAGCGAACAAACCTGCTTAGAGTTTGGTCCGAGGTTATAGAGTATTATAGAGTCGTTGGTTCTACTCGATTTGGGTCTTGTAGAATGTATTTAAAGTGATCAGGTACTATTTCCCAGCTACTCCAGCGTCGCGCTAGCTAACTTACACTTATTTTTCAAAAGAATTAATCCTACGTGATTTCTTTGGCTATGGAATTGGGTTCTAAGCGATTTTTCAGGTGTTTTAGTTGACCCATTGCCTAAGGACGTCTAATCCCAAATTGGCCAAAATCCGGGGTGTTACACTTGTACTTGATTGATGGATTGATATGACTTGTCATAGACGTTACCTCGGTATATGCAACATGCGGTGTTTTCCTCAAACTAAATGCGTGTCCACATCTCCTTGCTCAGGTACCGCATCGGCGCATGAGATGCAGCGTCAGAATCGCAGCGATGACAGGGTCACTAGGATACAAGTCTCGGATTGAGCTTACTCAGGAATACAAGACACAACTTAGGGCCACGCGTAAATGTCAATTACACGTTACGGGTTTTTAAAATTTGACCAGGAGGATAGAGGAAGCCTAAGGAGCAGTACGAGCTAGGATATGGGTCTCACAACTCTCCCCTCCTAATAAAAATTTCATCCTCAAAATTTAAAACATGACACAACCAATATAGAGCTCACTAAGGGAGGAAAATCCTATCAGAACACAATATACCAACATAATCAAACCACCTTAGAGATGGGGAAAATGCCCACAAATCTCAGCCTCTTGCTCCCAAGATGCATCATCAACACTATGGTGATCCTACCAAACCTCAGACTCTGGATCTATGATGATCGAAATAGGAATATTATGAAGCCTCACAATCTCAACGTTTGAGAGCTATATAAAAAAAAATCTCTAAGTTATTCGAACTCGGGGGATCTAATCATTCTAAGTTCTCAACAATCATAGGGTGAAGGATAGCTATCAACAAATATGAGATGTTATCTTCAGGTATTCCCAAGTTATGCTCTGAAACCATGTTTTGTCAAGCCCCAACTCGAAAACTGGGCTAACAAAATTCTCGATCACCGAATCCTTTGCCAACAGCCTTCATTATACCCCATTCTCGGCTCCCAGCATCTATATGCTAGATTCTGATCTTGGGATTCTACATGGAGGATTATCCAACTTACATTTAACTCGTAATAAGCATAACTACGAGTTTACCCAAATCACAAAGGCAACATCATCATCACATATGCACTAATATAAACGTTTAAATATAGTACTGAAAGGGAAATACATATGACAAAATCAAAGCTCTAGAGGTCTGCTGCATGTTCTAAGCTCAACGTTGCTGCAACCTAACACCACCTGGATACATCTATCGTGCATAAGCTTATAGAAGCTTAGTGGGTGGTGAAAGTGTGTGCACATGGTAAGTGTCAAGTAAGCAATATCAAAGTAATCAGAGTAAGCAGAAATACTGATAAGCCCATAATCATACAATATATAAAATATTGGCAAGTCCATGAGTGCCATTAGTTGTACTAAGGCTATGCAATGTAAGGCATGAATGCTAAATGCTAAATGCTACGGATGCAATACAATATGTGGTGCGAATGAAATGACCAAGCTGGAGTGAGGTCAGGATGATAGGACGTAGTATCACAGGCTATTGAGTCCACCTCATGAGACTTCTATCCAAGCCAGTCTCATACCTAAATTTGGATTGTTAAACTCAATGTGGTAAACTCCTGATCTCAGGTTAACCGCACACCCCAACTGAAATCCTGGCCATTACAAAGGTACACATAACAAATAATTACGCACCACCAGCCCATGTGGATAGTGAATGAATGAATAAATGAGTATGTCACTCCTGCTTAGTAAGTCCACATATTAGTACAGTTCATCTCTAGGATCATCACTAGGGTCTATTACACTCTGCGCTAGCTTACCGACCCAATCCGAACACATAACTAGGTAAGTGGAAGAGACCTCACTATCCCTCTCCCAATATCAGGCTCGGCTCATCGATAGTGGACCCATTCCTCAAGCTGGTCAAACTCAACCTACATATTACCTCCTCACTCAAACGGGTAAGGTCACACCCCTTCCCAATTGACCACGATACAGTGGGAGACGTGGCCTCCTGGTATTCAGTACTCAGGCACTCATGTATCCACTTGGTGTCGATGTTAGGGCATCCTCTGGTACCAAGAGGGTTTAAGGATTTTCACCCAGTGCCATCTATGGCAGCCCGGTGCTAGAACGGATTTTTGGTGTCCCATCTTGCCATCCACAATATGCCGATGGAGGATACGGCCCTGATGTCGCTAGGGCATACTGTATTCATAACTCACAATGCAAGATGCATGAGTCATACAATTCAGTCATGCATCAATCCTGCACATACCGTGCGCTCATGTGAGACAATCTCTACCTATTAGGGAGTCTCATAACAACCTGCTCAATGACATATGTAATGGTCAATCATATCTCATAACAAACATGTAAATGATGCATATGGGCATGTATCATGATGCTATGCTATCAAATACTCTTAATTGTTATCAATAACCGGCATCAACAATTGGCCTCGACAATGTGGACATTAAACCATCATTGCCCATCAACGTGGATATTTAACCAACATTGCTCCCAAGGAGTGACCCACATAGAGCCAAAAATAAAGAGGACACATGTCCTCACACAAGGGCCTAGTATACAACAAATGGACCACACGACATGGTCCTAATACATATCACAATGGGCCCTATACATAGCCACGAATATATCACAATGGACCTTACCCATGGGTCTCGAATACGTCACAATGGGCCTCGGCACATGGGCCATAAATACATCACATCGGACCTAATACATATCACACGGGTCGCATCACATGGGCCTAACATATATGATGATGGGACGCTCAATGGGCTGCACCAATGAGCGTCATACACATTAATTAGGCCGCACCAATGGGCCATGAAATAAATAAATCACGGTGGCCCTCAGAACTTACTTATGTGGTACCGCAGCTACATAGCTGGAGTGAGGTATGCCAGCCAATCCAATCCCCATCGTCCAAGGTCTGGATGGTGTGGATATACAACATATCATCAAGGTTGGCCCCATCGGGGATGGACAGTGTGCTAATGCAACACATACATTTAATGGGGTCGACAAATAAATGGTGCAAATGAAGCACTGCTTCAAGGTGTGTCACTGCACAGATAGTGCAGATACAACACTACATCATGTGGTGCACATGTCCAGCCACTGGACAGTGTGGTGAAGAATAGATACATCAAGGTGGACCCCGCACATGTCGCTGAGGCAGATTCCACATAACTTGCCACATCAACAGCTATAGGGCTGGGGTGTGGCACACCAACCAAACCAATCCAATCACAAGTGGGTCCCACATGGGGCCACCATCATGTTTATTTTCCATCCACAATTATTAGGGTCACACAGACCAAAAAAATAATTAAATAAATATTATATTTATCCAAAGCTCTTGGAAATTCAAAGGGTTTCAATGGAAAACGTTCAATCCAACATTATTTCCTGTAACGTGGGCCACCTAAGCTACCATGTACAAAAGATCTTTGGGGTGCTCTATAGCAAAAGGGGCCCCATCAATGCAGGGTGTTGATGCCCATCACACATCACAATGGGGCTTATAACTCAGACCCACATCCCTATCCATTTCCACCCATGTAGCAAC
This sequence comes from Magnolia kwangsiensis, assembly GCA_037074715.1. Classification (NCBI taxonomy): domain Eukaryota; kingdom Viridiplantae; phylum Streptophyta; class Magnoliopsida; order Magnoliales; family Magnoliaceae; genus Magnolia; species Magnolia kwangsiensis. The sequence goes on along the minus strand of CM073573.1, from coordinate 113,378,713 downwards.
ATGACGCTGTTGCAGTGTCCTCTGGATGAGTAGCAGCAGCAGCGCCTGCTGCATGTATTATTTTTTTCTATTTTCTTGAGGTTTTTTTCGTGGTAGGGCCCGCATCAAGTGGATCTACTCCACCCATTGGATTCTATGGCTCAAGCCAGTCCAAATGAGCCCAATATTCAGTATGATCTAGTGTGTAAAAACATCAAGGTGAGCCCTAATAGATTTGAATGGTAGAAATCATTATTTTTTATGCTATGGCCCGTCAGAAAATTAGATTAGCCTCATTTTTTAGCTCAACACCTAAAATGAATTGGAAAATAGGACGGAAGGCATGGATTAAATTTATACATCAAGGTGAGGCTTACATGAGCAACGCACCCCAAAGCTTTGAACTAAGCTAATATTTTGGTGGTTTTCAGGTTAGTACATCACACCGTCAGTTCACACTTCACTGTGTGGCCATGTCCAGCGTTCCTTGACGCTGGACGGTTTGGTTACAACACATTTTCAAGGTGGGCGCCACCTACAAATGGCTTGGATAAAATACATGCTTCATGGTGGGGTCCATCCAGGTTGGCCACATAACCACATCATCATAAAAATATGAAAGAGAGAGGGAAAGAGAGAGTGGGATAAAGGGAGATCAGAGTAGCGAAGGGACCCCACCAATATGGGCCCCTCATACAAATCATACATTAAGATGGGTCCAACCATCAAAACCACACAAATCAACTCTAAAAAATACCCACTTTTGATCTCCTCTTCCTTCTTCCACCAATGCAATCTAGAGCTCCAAGGGGCGCGATTCAATGGTCGAGATCGGCGTTGAAGGATTAGATTGAATTGTAAGGAGTGGGCCACACAAAGCTTCTGTCTTGGAGGTCTCTTGCTTGGACTTTGGATTACTCTCATGGAGGTTGGGAGAATGAGAGAGAGAGAGATTGTAAGAGAGAGAGGGATGGGTGAGTGATGGGGTGTGATGGGTGAGAGATGGGTGATGAGTGATGGATGTGTACTTGGTTGTAAGAGAGAGTTAACTTTCAGTAAGGTTTTGTAAGAGAGGGATGGGTTGGGTTGCTTGTACTTGATTGATGGACTGATGTGACTTGTCGTAGAGATTCCCTTGGTATTTGCAACGTGCAGAATTTTCTTCGAACTAAACGCGGTTCACATCTCCTTGCCCAGGTGCCGCCTCGATGCACGAGATGCGGCATCAGAACCGCTCTGATGGCGTGGTCGCTTGTGTATAAGTGTCAGATTGAGCTGACTCAAGAATACGGGACATGACTCAGGGCCATGTGCAAATGTAGATTTTAGGTCGTGGGTTACCAAAATTCGACCAGGAGGACCGTGGAAGCCTATGGAATGGTACGAGCCAGGATATGGGTCTCACATAATTTATTGATGAAATACATGTGTTAGGTGACATATCCAATGTGTTTGATGAAATGCTCAAATGAGGTATTTATTTTGATTATTTGTTAAATGCTAATATGATTGTCACGTGTGTCTACCTATTGCATCTGAGTAAGATTGAGGCTATAACGTAGCCTAGGCAATTGGTATCAATCCTTGTACTAGTTGCTGAATTAGTCTCGCCACGTTGGGTAACTCGACGAATCTGTGTCGCACGATTATTGTTGATAGTGGTCAGGCCATAAGGGGTGCTTATGCGCTCCATGTCGATTAAGTCAGCGTGTGCTCATACCAATCGAACTTATGAAACAAACCGATAGACCTGTTGTGTGTTTACCATGTATGAACATTATTGCTTGAATCTAAGGGACCACTTACCAATGTAAAAGTCCATTTCAATCATGGTACCACGATTCGCTAAGACTCATGAGCCGAGCACGGTGGTATGGGTCACCATGGTCGAGTTGTCGGCCTATGCTGCGGTGACGAGCCTCCCCGCAGTGACCAGTGAGCAACCCAAACTGGTGAGCCAGGCATGGTGGTATGGGACATCGTGTTCAAGCTATTGGCTTACATTGAGGTGACGAGCCTCCTCGTAGTGACCGCGAGTATAAACTTTTAAATTTGTTTATCCACTACTTTTTTATTAGGGGTGATGCCCTACAACTTGCCTATCGTATGTGTTGAATTAGGGTTGACGACCCTAGATGGATCCTTCAGTTTGGGTTAATGATATAAAGGGAGGTACCTTAGCTTCCCAAATATGATGTATGAATAAACTTAATTAAGTACTCGGCTAACACGACCATACACCACATTGCATGTTCTTTGGCGAGGAAGTTACACTTTTAGGAGTTTGTCATGTGCGAAATTGGTAGTCGAAGTTACTTATGAGGGAGCTTTGTGTGAGAGTATACATCATTTCTACACACCATTCTTGCATTAACAAGAGTATCTAGGAAGTGATTATTGTATTGCTTTATCATTACTACTTGATTGACTTGATAATATGTTAACCTTTACCTTATAGTACCACTGAGTTCATCACTCACTCCCACCCTGGGATAGTGTTTTAAAACACTAACCAGACTCTGGTTTAGATGCAAGTATTGATGATGTCTATGCAGCGGAGTTGGACTTCATAGACGAGGAAGAAGAATTCTCCTACATTTAGCTCTTAGGCGAGTCTATGTAGACCTCATGCTAATTCGACGGGATTACAGGGACATATGAATTAGTTGGACACTTTACATTTTTAGTATTCTGTCTATTTCAAAACAATACATGTATATATTCAACCCAGTTATATAATCATACTTTGGAGGTTCTGAAACACTTACCTATTCAAATATATATGTTTTAGTCTTCTTCTTGCTCAATTAAATTATATCTGAAGTATGATATGTTGTTTTGATATAATTCTGCTCATGTTTAACTCATTAATATGGACAACATTTAAACATCATTATCCATGTTGCATAAGTGATGTACTGGATCTCAAGAGTTCATCCTTGCTCGACCCTCGAAATCCGGGGCGTTATAGCTATGACTTGGGTGGAGACGGAACTAAATAATGATTTAATAGATAAAGGATGGAAGATAAATGAAAGCACCAGTAACAATCGAATGAAGAATATGAGCCATGAAAGTAGTCCACTCGGTTTTCTTATCAGATCTAGCGTAGACATTTGAAATGAAAATTTGATGGAGAACCCTCTATCTAGGTAACATAAACTTTGAAGCGAGCGCATTCCCAAAACTCCATTTTGCATTCATATTGCATAAAACTCTAGTGAGCATTCTCTTCTCATGTTCAGACGGTTTTGCTACAAGTGTATGAATGAGAATACTGTCATCATTGAGTAGAGATCCATCAATCCAGAAATTAGGTAATGGTCCACATCAATTATACCTTCTCTGGTTATAATTGTAAACATTATATTCTTAGCAGAGAAGTCACTAATGTAAGCATACATGGCCTGCGCAATGGAACAATATGCAGGACCGCCCCAATGTAAAAATGTTATCCCATCCTACAGTTTGAAGGAGTGAAATAATACCAAATCGTGCCAAATGATCAGTGTTCACTATCCGTTCAACTATCACGTTGCGTAAGAAAATATCCTGCACATATTTGGGATCTTCGTTAGGTGACCAAAGATGGCGCACCGTGATAGGAGCGGAACGGGAAGAAGAGGGACCACAAGATCCTTTCTTCTTGTTTCTACTCTCCAATGAAATAAGGAAATCAAGGAATACAAGGATTACAAAAGAGGCAAGAAGGGTTTCAATTAAATCATATTTTTAGCAAGAAAATCCAGAAAATAACCATAAACCTTGAAATAAACAACACTAACAAGGAAATGGAAGTGCAAAGAACTCAAATCTACAAGGAAATTGAAAATGATGCACTAACCATGGAGGAACCGAAGATGGATTCGACCGGTCGTGGTAGGGCTTGTTGGAGAAGAAGAACCAAGTGAAGAAAAAGGTATTTTTCCCCAAATAAAAGGTAAAACCCGAGATTCATGACTGGTCGAGTACATATTCGACCGATCAAGCCACAACTGGTCGATTGTGTACTCGTTTGGTCGTGCATCACTGAAAATATGTAATTTTACATCTATTTGAATTTTAAAAATTTTAAAATAATAAATATATACATTATGATGTGAATAGACACACATCAACAGTCCATATTCCACATACCAATATCAAATTTCAATTTTGCAAACCTATTTTTGTCGAGCAATTTTGTGAATATGTCTACAAGTTAATTCTTTGTCTGAATATATTCTAATGAAATTATCTTGTCTTCCACCAATTCACAAATATAATGATATCTAATGTCAATCTGCTTAGTTCGTAAATGTTGAATTAGATTTTTAGAAATATTAATTGCGCTTGAATTGTCATAATATAAAACCATCTTGCGTAATTCCGTAATTGCTTAGGAATCTCTTCATCCACAAAAGTTGAGTGCATGCATTGCAAACAATAATATATTTAGCCTCAACTGTGGAGAGCGATACGGAACTTTGTTTCTTACTTAACTAAGAAACTAAACAGTTCCCGACATAGAAACAACCACCACTAGTCAATTTACGATCATCAATGTTACCAGTCCAATCAACATCTAAATTTTTTCACCATTTGTAGAGCATACTTATTTTGAGAGATGAATATCCCATCAGCAAGTTGTTTCACTTGCAGACCTAAAAAATAGTTTAATTCTTCAACCATGCTCATTTCAAATTTGGACTTCATTAATTCTGCAAACTCAACTGACATGTTAGCACAAGTAGATCCATAGATAATGTCATCAACATATATCTGCACTATTAGAATGTGATCATTGTATTTCTTTACAAATAGTGTCTTATCAACACTCCCCATTACATAGTTTTGACTTAATAAAAACTTAGTCAATTTTTCGTACCATGCCCTAGGAGCTTGTTTTAAACCATAGAGTACTTTTTTTAGATGATGAACATGGTTAGAATGTTTAGGATCTTCAAAACCTTTAGGTTGTTCTACATATACCTCCTTATGCAGATCACCACTCAAGAAAGCACTCTTGACATCCATTTGATATATTTTAAAATTTTTGTAATAGGCAATGGATATGAATAGTCTGATAGATTCAAGACAAGCTACTGGGACAAAGGTTTCATCATAATCGATGCCTTCTATCTGAGTGTACCCTTGTACAACCAATCTTGCCTTATTTCTTATAATGTTGCCTAATTCATCAGACTTATTTTTTAAAATTCACTTGGTTCCAATTATATGTTTATGATTAAGTATAGAACCAAATGTCATACATCATTTTGAACAAACTGATTGAGCTTTTTTTGCATTGTTACAATTCATTTTTCGTCAGTAAGGGCTTCTTTTACGTTAGCCGGTTCTATCCGAGATGTAAAGCACACGTAGCTGCACATATCTTCTAATTTTTTATGAGTGCGCACACCAGTGAGAGGGTTTCTAAGGATTTTATCAATTAGATGGTCTTTAACTGATCGTAGTTCAGTGTCATTATTTCGACTAGATGAAGAGTCTGGTTTGTCAATTAATAAGACTTCATCATCTTCTGAACTAGTGATAGATGTATTCAGATGATCATGTATGACAACATTAATGGATTCTTGAATTACACCAGTCCTTTTGTTAAGAACCTGATACGCTCGACTATTTAGAGCATACCCTAAAAATATTCCTTCATCACTTTTGGTGTAAAATTTAACCAGATTTTCTCGGTCACGCAAGATGTAGCACTTGCTACTAAAAACTCGAAAGTATATGAAAGTAGGCTTCTTATCAAAAAACAATTCATAAGCCATTTTACTATTTAATCTTCTAGCATAAACGTAGTTAATTATATAATAAGCAGTATTTACGGCTTCAGCCCAAAGATTTTTAGGAAGCTTCATATGTCATTTCTTGAAGAACTCTATTTTTCCATTTCACTACACCATTTTGCTATGGTGTTTTGGGTGCAGAATATTCATGTGATATTCCCTGGTCACTATAAAATTTCTCAAAACTCTTGTTTTCAAACTCAAAACCATGATCACTACAGATCTTAGTGACTTATGATTCTTTTTCAGTTTGGATACGTTTAAGTACCCTTTTTATTTCATCAAGAGTTTTTTATTTCTCTTTTAAGAAGACTACCTGAGTAAACCTTGTAAAGTCATCTATAATAACTAGAATATACTTCTTGCCACCTCAACTCTCTGTTCTAGTTGGTCTAATGAGAAGTATGTGGAGAAGTTCGAGTGGTTTAGATGTGGCATTGGAGTTCACCTTTTGTGAGCACTCCTAGTTTGTTTATCAAGCTGGTACTTGCCATATATTTTATCCACTTTTTTTACTTTGGGTAGACCTCTTACCAATTCATTTTTGTTCAATCTATACAAGTCGCGATAGTGCACATGTCTTAGGCAGTTATGCCATAATTCGGTCTCATCAGTTTGGACCATGTAACATGATAGCTTGGATGAGTTTGAATCACTAACAACGTAGCAGTTCTCAGAAGTTCTGCAACCAGTTAACATTACAGAACCATTCTTATTAAAAATTTTACATCCTTGGTAAATTACACACTATAATTATTCTTGCATATTTGAGATATGCTTAATATATTATGTTTTAAACCTTCTACATATAAAATATTCTCAAATAAAGGGAGGTTCAAGAGTTGAATCGTACCTTGACCAACAATTCTATAGCTACTACCGTAATCGAATGTGACTGAACCATCAGTCATGTCTTTAAGATTGGTGAACAAATATTTGTCACCTATCATATGTCAAGAGCATCCACTGCATAGGTACCACTTTGATTGACTTGAAGCCTTGAAAGAGGTGTGAGCAACCAAACAAGTAACCTTAGGTACCCATTTCATTACAGTTTTGGATTTAGGAGCATAGTTGGTCTTCTTATATTTCCAATTGTTATAAGTCCTACCCACTGAGTTAGATTTTAGAAGCTCCTTAAGTAGATCTACAATTTTTTCAGCCAAGGGGTTATATTCTGATTTCTATAGTTGATATGATTTCTTTTAAGTTTAAAAGGTTGAAAAGTTTTAGTATTTTTAGAAATATTTTGATTCAGACTTTTTCCTTTTGAATTAGAAGACTCTCCTTTAACAAATTTAGGTAGAGTATTCTTATATTTGGGAGGAATACTTTTATCATAGCCCAATCCAGATCAATTGCCACATTTTCTGTATTTGAATAATAGTTCTCTAATTTAGGATCGCCTTTTCCATACCTCCATGTGTCCTTCAAACTTAAAAGCGAAGAGACTTCTAGTTTTAGCTTTTCATTTTCAGATTTTAAATTTTCAACTTGAGATGTTTTGAAATATAAGTCACACTTAGTTTTTTCAAAGCAATCTGAAAAGTGTGATTTTTCTAAGACTAGATTATCAAAATTCTCTTTTAGTTTAGAAAATTTTTCTTTTTGAAGTTTTAAGTTTACAGATATTTTGCAACTTTCCCTGTATAGAGCGTCATAAGCATCTTGAAGGTCTTCTTCACTTTCATGGTCACTACTCAAATTTTCTTCATTGGTTGAATCATTATTATTTGAGAAAGTGAACTTGGCTAGTGTTATTAGGGCTTTAACATCATTAGCCGACTCAGTTTCAAAATCTTCTAACTCAGAAGAGACTTTAGAGCAGGAAGATTCATTCGAAGTAGCCAACATACCTTTCTTTTTAGACTTGTCCTTCTTACTACATTTGTTTGTTAGATGCTCATATTCATGGCAGTTGAAGCATTGATTGTTTTTAAGTGATTTTTCAAGTTTTAGATCTACTCTTTTTCTTCTTAGAGGGTTTTTGAAAATCAACTATCTTCTTGCTTATGAAAATTTTATAAAACTTCTTGGCTAAAAGTGTCATATTATCCTCTAAGTTTTTGTAAGTAGAATTATTAGAATCATGAGGAATACTGTAAGATGATTTTAGAGCTATGAATTTACCTTTAGGAGCCTTGAAATTTAACTCGTAGGTTTGTAAAGAACCAACAAGTTCTTCAACCTGCATATTATCCGTATCACGAAGTTCCTGAATGGCAGTGACTTTTGAATTGAACCTTTTAGGTAATGAGCGCAGTATCTTTGCACTGACTTTACTTTCTAGGATGCTATCTCCAAGACTCCACATTGAGTTGACTATGTGATTTTTTAAGTGTTATGGTCTCTTGCTCCTTTGATTGGAAAATTTTGTAGTGTCAAAACCACAATCTATATCTTGTGTAGCACATTGATATATATGGTCAAGGCAATGCATCTCACGTACAAGGACAAAGCTTCACGACAAGAACAAGATCTACTTCAAAGAAATGAAAGATCAAGTACATTATTCACTCCTTTAAGCTTCAAAGTTTAATATTTTTCAGTGACATTGAAAGACAAGTGAACTGTTAATACCCAAGACTCAAGGTGAAGTACAACTCAAGTACTACAGATTCAAGCTTCAAATGATCTCAAGTCAAGCTTCATCTTATGACAAGGTCTCAAGCTTCATGAACTTCAAAGATCATCCATCATCTGAAGAAAAGAAGGTTCAATATTCATTCATCATGCTCAAGGTATGAAAGACCTTAGATTGACCTTAGGGTAGGTCATTTTGAATACATAATTCAAATTAAATCTTTTTATAAGTGTTTGGTCTGTTCTTTGACTAGTCCTGGACTCTATTCGACTAGTCTTGCACTGGCTCAACCAGTCTAAGAAATTTCAAGACCAATCCTAAGTTTGTTGTAAATTTTTAAAATTTTTTGTTGAGCCATGACCAATCCTTGAGACTGCTCGACCAGTCCTGTGAACATTGCATGACTCGTTGTAACATCCCGAAATTTTTCCAACCTGGGATTAGACATCCGTAGGAAATGGGTCAACCATAACACCTTGGTAACCTCTCAGAACCCAATTCCAAACCCAAAGAAATCACCTAGGATTAATTCCTTTAGAAATTAAGAGTAAGTTAGCTAGCGCTACGCTAGAGTAGCTGTGAAATTATCCCTGATCGCTTTAAATACGTTCTGCAAGACCCAAAACTTGCAGAATCAATGACGCTATAATACCCTGAAACCTAGGATCAAACTCTAAACCCGTTTTCTCTTAGGAACCCTTTGAAACTTTGTATTGGATCTAGACCGCGCGTCGAAAGTCTGATACCTACAATCTTAGACGGTTATGACTGCTTTACTGGACTTGACAATCGTTTCGAAAATCAAGCCCAACCGACGTTCAGAGGCTATTTTATTGAGCCTGAAGTAAAGAGAGTGAGAAATGGGCTAGATTTAGAAATTTTAATCCAAATCTGGCATGTTACTTGGCGCGTTATTATTAAACGTTCTGACCGTCAGAATTCAGCCAAATTACACCCTCGGATCAGGAAAAATTTCTCTTTCATATCATTAGATTTGTAGACCTGATTTAGGTACGATGACTGCTGAATTGAAACTGGACCACCACGTGCGATCTGGGAACTCTACCGGTCTGAAAACTTCGTGTGAGCAAGATCCAGTGACCATGAGCTTAAGTTCGACTGCGTTCAGTCAGGGGACCTCTATAAATGCTCTTTTAGATCGAAACAGTCCAGATTTGGTTATAACCCAAGTATACTTTGTTCCTAAGTCTAAAATGGTGAAGTTTTAGCATATATAAGGGCTTTAAACCCTCTCACAACCCTCCCATCCGAATTTTCTTGAAACCCTAGGAAAAGAGAGAGATAAAGTGAGAGATTATGAGAGAGTGTGGGAGAGATTCTCCTGCCACTTGCTGCATCTATTGCACGTATCGAAGCACCGTACTCCAATCACTTTCCCGGCGATTCCAACGCACTCCTAGGTAAGAAAAACCCTAACTACTTGTTGTTTTGGGGTTTTCTTCGATTCATTAGGGATGTAGCTTATGTATCTTGTGCATTAGGTCGCCTGTGCGCCGTTGACGAAGCATATACGTTCGATTCGAATCGATACACGTCTAGGGCAAAAGGTGAGGATTTTAGACTCTTAGATTGACTGATTTCAAAGCTTTCAATGTCATTTAATAGTAGATTATCGACGACAACGCCGTTTGACATGTACAACATGCTGTCCGTTTTCCGTTTCGTAAATGTATGGTAAATATGAGATTTAGGGTATTTTGACATTTATAGAAAATACTGTATACATCCGCATTTTGCTGAAATGCTTGACATGTAAATTTATCGTGTTATGATATTAGAAATACGTGTATGATCAGTTTGGCGAAGAGATTCTCCCTAATGCGCACTTTGAGTTGACATACGCTATGTGGACTAAAGTGTGTAGACTAAGTGTTTGTATAAATGTTTGTATTAGTATGTATTGAGTAAAATGGTGTTGTGAATTAGTTTTGAGATTGAATTCTCAATTAATATGCTGATGTAAATGATTTCCATCATGTTGGCTATATGTATTGATTTCATTATATATATGAAATGCATGTGTTTGATGATTTTCTTAAGTTGTATGTTATAACATGTGTCAACATGCTTACATCGTTGTATTTCATTTCTGTTACTCACATATACTTACTGATGTTGATACACAAAAGCTTGGGGCTATGACCTAGTCCAGGCAGTCGGTAATGGATTGAATTCGCGGTTGGCTTCTATGTACCACGAAGGACACGTCGATGAACGCGAATTGTGTTTTGGGTTGGCGACAGTGGTTAGGCCACACGAAGTGTTTTATGCACTTCATGTCGTTCAGCTTGAGATGCGCTCGTACTAGTCGAGCCCGTCAAGTAACCCGACTGGCCATTGTGTGTTCACCATGTATGAGTCATAACTGCTTGAACCTAGGATATTGAACTTATCATTGAAAACCCTGTCAACCATGGTACCTTGATCCATAAAGACTCATGAGCTGGACATGGTGGTATGGGACACCATTGTGGAGTTTTCGGCCTACGCTGGGGCCAAAAACCTCCCCGTAGTGACTAGTAAGCACCCTACTATGAGCAGATTATGGTGGTATGGGACACTATATTGTTGCTATCGGCCTACATTGATAAGGTGATGGGGGAGTGGAGCAACGAGTGAGAGCAACAGCCCCGACAGCCTTTTGTAGTGACCTCAAGTTTATCCTGACACCGCATGGGGGCGATGAGACCTGATGCAGTCTTAAGGATAATTAGGCCTTTATTGATAAGGTGATGGGAGAGAGGTGCAACGAGTGCGAGCAACAGCCCTTGCAGCGTATGAGATTACTGGGAGTGACGACCCTAGAAAGGATCTGTGTTGGGATTGATATAAGAGAAGTACCTTAGTTTCCCAATACTGCTGAATGAAAGGACTAAGAACAACCTGGTAATCATTATCCATATCGCATTACATGTGCCTGGAAGATGTGGAGCATTGCGGGAAGAAAGCATGCCGCGGACGCAGATGGTGCTGCATGAGAGAGTATGTCGGTGAGGGCATCCATCATGTCATTTCATGCTTGCATTAACAACAGTATCTAGGAATGTTTGATTGACTGCTCTACTATTAACACGTGATTGATTTGATAACATGCTAATCTTTGCTCTATGATTCCACTGAGTTAATTACTCACTCCCACGTTATGGGACGGTGTTCCGGACACCACCAGACCCTTTTGTAATTGTAGATGATGGCGCGGCCTGCGAGGCGGAGCCGAACTTGATGATGATGAGGAGGATCCCTCCTTTATGCGTGTTCTGATTGATGGGATTACAGGAAGGTTGAGTAGATGCTTGACACTTGTCATTTTATATTTTTGGAGCACTCATGTATATTCTTTTCTTTCTATTTTTGGAGTATACATGTATTTAATTAACCTGGTAACATGTTCACACTCTGGAGGCTTATAATTAATTATATATTTTATGTATATATCACAGTCTTCCGCTTGCTAATTTAACTGTCTATAGAGTATGATATATTGTTTTGGCTTAGTCTCAATCTTGTTTAATGCCATTCTACAGACAACATGCATTGATCATTATCTATGTTGCATAAGTGACGTTCTGGAACTCGGGAGTTGGGTTTCTACCCGACCTCCAATTTTCGGGATGTTACACTCATCCTCGACCAGTCCTGTAGCCACGACTCGAACTCCAGCAACTATTTCAGACTCTGCACGACCGGTCATGGACAGGTCACGACTAGTCGTGGAGGTCACACGACCGGTCATGGATGGCCTACGATCAATTATAGAAAGGTTTTATCCGATCGTGCTCAAAATTTTAAAAAGTTGTTGGTTCTACGACTAGTCGTAGTGTCCACAGGACCGGTCGTGAACACAATTTCTTCAGGTATAAATAGAACATGGTTTTCAGAGTTTGATATCCAATTCAAGTAAAATCAAGGCATCACTCTGAGAGATAATTTTGAAAACTTCTTAAGCTCTAATATTCTCTTTTATTATATTTTTATATTTGATTTTGTATTCTGCATTCCAATCTAATTTAAAAGAAGGATTGAATCATTCCCGCTTCTTGGAATTAAAATCAAATAGTGCTAGCCCAACTTGATTTAATTTAAAATCAATTTAGAACCTAAAACCATTTCATAAGTGAGTGTGGACATTGAACTTCTATATTCGAACTTCTACTCCGATTTGGTTCTTCCGGACTGCAACAAAAGGAGAATATCCAAGTATTTTATATTTGTGTAAATCTTCTGTTTTTGGTTTCTTTGAGATTGAGCCATAAAAATCTCTTAGTTGTGGTTTGTCTGAGGTGATCACGAAAACTTAGAGTGTGGGGTTTTTGAATTGTGTAAGCCCATTTGAAAGACACAATTGTGAGGGTTTTAGGTGAACCTAGAAAAACCTATTTTCATAATGAATGTTAATATACACTATGTGAGGATATTAGGAGTCGAGTAGTTATGTGGCTATTGTTTAACAGTTGGTGTACACACAGGTGAACCACTATAATTTTTTATGTTTTGTGGATATGTGGTTTATTGTCTATATCTTTAACATTTAAATTTGTGAGATGTATTTGTGAATGTGAATGTTGTAATCTTTTACATTTTAAGCATTGTGGTGAATGTTGTAATAACTTATATTTCATTTCTACCTATTTCCTTTTTATTCCTCTTCAATTTGAGTTTTTGATACTCAAATCGTTCTAGTAAGGTTGTCCTTCCATAAACCCTTCATTTTTATGGTGTAAGGTTGTCCTTAGAACAACATGGTATCAACTTCTCAATATTAGAATTTTGAGGTTGCTTTACATTTTCGTATTGTGGATTGTTTAAAGCGTTATCTTTCCTTTAATTATTTAAATTCCACTATTATCATTTTAAATTTGGCAGTCCTATTCACCCTCCTCTAGGACATAACTCGACCTTTTCACATTTAACTTAGTATAGAAGTTCATGAATGTTTCACTTTCTTCCATATGTATTTTCTCAAACCTAGTGGTGAGGATTTGCAATTTAGATTTCTTGACAGTAGTCATACACTTTGTGTTATTTCTAAGATATCCCAGGCTTGTTTTGTAATATCACAAGATATAGTCCTTTTGAATTCATTTGGTGATAGTGTGCAAGTAATTGCATTTAAAACCTTGACATTGGCACTGCCCTCATTACTGTGGATTGTCACATATTTTCATTGATAGATCTCAAGAAAATTCTCATCCTGGCTTTCCAATAGGCATAATTGGAGCCATCAAATGGTGTTGGCCTAGTAATTAAAAGGCTATCAAAATTTGACATGATATAAGCTCAGATCACTTAGCTCAGGAAATTAATCCAAATAAATGAGCTATTAGGCTCTGATACCACTTGAAAAGGTCGAGCTATGAGTCCTAAAGGGGCGGGGGGGGGGGGGGGGGGGAGGTGGTGAATAGGATTATGCCAAATTAAAATTAAAATGCTTAATTAAGAAAGAACTAAAACAAGATAACACTAATCAATCTCAAATGACATAAATAAATAGCAACCTCAAATGCACAAGTATTGAGAGTTGATATAGATGTTGTCATAAGGAAAACCTACACTAAAAATCAATGGCTTATGGTAGGACAACCTAATTACTAGAAAGGTTTGTGCATCAAAGTCCCAAACTAATACAGATGAATAAAGAATAAGACAAATAGATATCTACTTCTATTACACCATTCACCACATGTGTACAGATTAAATTACAAACAGTCACCACAAATACACAGAGATAAATATTCACCACAACTCCAGCAATTATATTAGTTCGCTTGTGTGTACACCAACTATTAGAAAATTGCCACACAACTACTCTACTCTCAATATCCTCACCCATGGGTTATTGGCTTTCACTATGAAATAAGTTTTCCAAGGTTCACCTAAAACCTTCACAATTGTGTTTTCAAAGGGCTACCACAATTAAAAACCCCACTAATTGAGATTTTCTGACTATCTTAGTCAAAACTAAAAATGAAATATTTTCTAGCAATCTTACAAACCAAATATAGAAAATTGAAATGTACTTATCTGAAGATTCTCCTTCTGATGAAGCCCGGTAGAACCAATTCGATGTAGATGTTCAATGTAGATGTTATCCAATCTCACATATGAAAGGGTTCTTAGGTCTAAATAAATTTTAAATTAAATCAACCTGGGCTAGCTTGATTTGATTTTGATTTCAAAAAGGGTAAAATCATATTCCCTTTTCAAAAGAAATTGAATTGAATAGAGATCACAAAATCAAATACAAAAAAGCTATTAAAAGAATCTTAAATACGAACCAATTTGCTTCTAAAATGTGGGGACAAGTTTCTTAAAGTTGTGACTTGAATAGCTTTGAATGAATTGAAAAACTCTGAAAATCGTCCTCAATTGATAGGCAAAAATATTATTCACTTAACTAGCCTAGTGGTCAGCTCGACTGGTCGAAGGACCAACAACATTTCAAAATTTCTAGTGCGATGAGATAAGATTGCTGCTCGACTGGTCGAGTGGGACCCATAACTGTTGCTGGACTTTAAGTTGAGCCTGCTCGATTAGTCAAGCACTATTCACTTATTTGGTCAAGCAGTCTCCAAGACTGGTCGAGGGTCCAACAGAAAATCTCAAAAATTCACAACAAACCTTGGACTGGTTGAGGGAATTCTTGAATTGGTCTAGCCAGTGTCTAGACTAGTCGAACCATAACTAGGACTGGTCGAAAAAAAACCCATACAATTATCAAATTACTTATGATATAAGTACAAATTGTATGACCTGTCTTATGAATGCTATCTTATCTAGCTCCTAGATTTGTCAAATTTTATAGTGCCAAAACCTCTTGGAATCTGTATCATGTGTAGATCAACTTTCTATCATCCTTACATACATTTAAGTAAAAGAATAAGATAGTCCATATCAAGAACTTCAAGTACAGGAATAAGATTTTCAAGTACAACATCAAGTGCTAGATCAAGTTTTCAAACTTTAATTATATCAAGACAATGTGCTTTACTTAAGAATTCAAGCTCAAGTAATCTTTTCAAGTTTAAGCTCATATACTCAATGTTAAAACCCAAAGTCACAAGGTCACTAGTTCAAGAATATACAATGACAAGCTTCAAGTACTTCAAGATAAACTATCAACTGAAGCGAACGATGTTTCAATGTTCAATTTTCACCTATAAGGTATAAATAATCCTAGATTGACCATAGGTTAGGTCATATTGATTGCATTCTTAATTTGGGTCATTATATAATTTTATAAGTTTGTTTTCGACTAGTCTTAGCTTATGTTCGACTAGTCCAAGTATTGGCTTGACCAGTCTAAGAATTTTCTCGACTAGTCCAAGGTTTATTACGGATTTTTAAAATTTCTATTGGACCCTCGACCGGTCCTAAAGACTACTCAACCAGTCGAGCAGGCTCAACTCAAAGTCCAGCAACCTTTCTTAGTCCCACTCGACCAGTCGAGGAGGCCACTCGACCATTCAAGCAAGCCACTTGACCAGTCGAGGATCGATCTTATCTTATCGTGCCAGAAATTTTGAATTCTTATTGGTCCTTTGACCAGTCGAGCTAACCACTAGGCCAGTAGAGCACGAATTTCAGAGTTTGGTAAGTCATTCAAGCAAAATCAAGACACCACTCTGAGAGATAAGTTTGTGATATTCTTAAACTATATTGTGCTTGTTTAATATTCTCTTTTAATTAGCTTTTTGTATTTAATTTTGAGTTCTCTACTCCAATCTTATTTGAAGAAGGGATTTAAGTTTTTTCCCTTTCTTGAGATCAAAATCAAATAAAGCTAACCCAAGGTGATTTAATCTAAAAATCATTTAGAACCCTTTCATAAGTAAGTTTGGATATTGAACATCTACTTCGAAATGGTTCTACCAGGCTTCATCAAAGGAGAATATCCAGATAAGTATATTTACATTTTTGTAAATCTCTTTTTGATTTTTGAGATTGTGTTGGTAAAAATCTATTTTTAGTTTGTCTGAGGTGATCTAGAAAATCTCAGAGTGTAGGGTTTTTGAATTGTGTAAGCCCACTTGAAAGATACAATTGTGAAGGTTTTCGGTGAACCTTGAAAAGCCTATTTCATAGTGAAAGTCAATATCCCGAGGGTGAGGATATTGGGAGTGGAGTAGTTGTGTGTGTTTTTTTTAACAGTTTGTGTACACACAAGCGGACCACTATAATGTCTGGTGTTGTGGTGGTTGGTTGACTATGGCTTTGTGTGAATGTTATAATTTCTCTTTAAGCCTTTACGTGAATGTTGTAAATTATTTTATGTAATTGTGGAAATGCTGTAATAGCTTAGTTTGTTTTCTTTACTATTTTTATTTTCGTCTGTATTAGTTTGAGATTTTGATACACAAACTGTTCTAGAAATCAGGTTATCCTACCATAAGCCAATGGTTTTTGGAGTACGGTTGTCCTTAGAACAACATCTAGATCAACCTCTCAATACTTGTGCATTTGAGGTTGCTATTTATTTCTACTTTATGGGATTAATAAGTGCTATATTTATTTATTTCTTTCTAATTCTGCATTTAAATTTTAATTTAACATAGTCCTATTCACCCCCCCCCCCCCCCCCCCACTCTAGAACTATTAGTTCAGCCATTTCAAGTTGTATCAAAGCCTAATAGCTCGTTTTATCTTTGTTATTTGGATTAATTTCCTGAGCTAATTGATCTAAGCTTTTTAAGATGTTAAATTTTAATAGTCTCTCAATCGTCGGGCCTCCACCATTTAATGGCTCCAATTAATCCTATTGGAAAGCTAGAATGAGGATTTTTTTTTAAAATCCACGGATGAGAGCGTGTAGTAAGCCACAGTGACCAATTAGACCCCTCCTACCACTAAAGTGACTGGTATTGATGGATCAGTAACTGTAAAAGTTTCACCTTATTTTACTTGGACCAATCTTCAGAAAAGTGAGAGTACTGCCAATGCAAAGGCTCTAAATGCTATTACTTGCGCACTATCACTAGATGAATTGAAGAGAATTATATCTTGTGATACTGCAAAGTAAGCCTGAGATATTTTGGAAATGACACACGAGGGTACAACAATTGTCAAGAAATCTAAAGTCTAAATCCTCACAACCAAATTTGAGGAAATACGTATGGAAGAAAGTGAAACTTTCATGGACTTTTATACAAGATTGAATGACATTGTCAACTCTATGTGGGGTCTTGGTGATAGGATCCAGAAAGTAAACTTTATACAAAGATACTGTGCTCATTACCTAAATGGTTCAATTCAAAAGTGACTGCGATCCAAAAAACTTCATGATACGAATAATAAGAGGGTAGAATAGTTAGTTGGGTCTCTTTAAACCTATGAGTTAAATTTTAAGGCACCTAAAGGTAAGTCAATCGCCCTCAAGTCTTCTAAAATTATTTCTCATGAAAATAGTAATGATTCTGATTTAGAAACTTCTGAAGATGATATGACTCTTTTAGCTAAAATTTTTTACAAGATTTTCAAAATAAAAAAGGGGATTGATTTACAAAAACCAATTGAAAAGAAAAAACCTAGATCTAAAAATTGGAAATTTTTAAAAGACAGCTAAGGCTACAACTGTCATGAATATGGGCATCTAGCAAACAAATGTCATAAGAAGGACAAGTCTAAAAAGAAAGGTATGTTGGCTACATGGGATGATTCTTCCTGCTCTAAAGTCTCTTCTAAGTCAAAAGATTCTGAAATTGAGTCGGCTAATGATGTTAAAGCCCTAATGACTCTAGCTAAGTTCACTTTCTCAGATAATGATGATTCAACCAGTGAAGAAAATTTGAATAGTAGCAATGAAAATGAAAAAGAGCTTCATGATGCTTATAATGCCCTATATAGGGAAAGTTGCAAAATTTTTGTTAAGTTAAAACTGTAGAAAGAAATGTTTTTAAAACTAAAAGAGAATTTTGATAATCTAGTCTTAGAAAAATCACACTTTTCAGATTGCTTTGAAAAAACTAAGTGCAACTTACATTTAAAAACATCCTAAGTTGAAAAATTAAAATATGAAAATGAAAAGCTAAAACTAGAAATCTCTTCACTTTTGAGTTTGAAGGACACATAGAGGTATGCCCAAGGCGATCCTAAACTAAAATAACTTTTATTCAAATCCAGAAAATGTGACGATCAATTTGGATTGGGTGATGATAAAAATATTTCTCCCAAATATAAGAATACTCCTCCTAAATTTGTTAAAGAGGAGTCTTCTAACTCAAAAGGGAAAAATCTGAATTAAAATAATTCTAAAAATTCTAAAACTTTTGAGACTTTTAAACCTAAAAGCAATCATATCAACTATAGAAATCAGAATCGTAATCCTTTGGCTGAAAAAATTGTTGACTTACTTAAAGAGCTCTTAAAATCTAACTCAGTGGTTAAGACTTATAACAACTACAAACATATAAAGACCAACTATACTCCTAAACTCAAAATAGTAATGAAATGGGTCCCTAAGGTTACTTGTTTAGTTGTCCACACCGCTTTCAAAGCTTCAAACCATTCAAAGTAATACCTAGATAGTGGTTGCTCCAGACATATGACAGGTGACAAAGGTTTGTTCACTAGTCTTAAAGACATGACTGATGGTTCAGTCACATTTGGTGATGATAGCAACTGCAAAACTGTTGGCCAAGGTACGGTTCAACTCTTTAACCTCCCTCTATTTGAGAATGTTTTATATGTATATGGTTTAAAACATAATCTATTAAGCATCTCTCAAATATCTGATAGTAATCATAGTATAAAATTTTACCAATCAAGGGTGTGAAATTTTAAATAAGAATGGTTCTGTAATATTAACTAGTCATAGAACTTCTGAGAACTACTACATTATTAGTGATTCAAGTTCATCTAAGCTATCATGTTACGTGGTCCAAACTGATGAGATCGAATTATCGTGTAAGTGCCTAGGACATGTACACTACCACAACTTGTATAGATTAAATAAAAGAGAATTGGTAAGAGGTCTACCCAAAGTAAAGAAAGTAGATAAAATATATGGCAAGTGCCAGATTGGTAAACAAACCAGGAGCACTCATAAATAGGTGAATTCCAATACCACATCTAAACTATTCAAACTTCTTTACATGTATCTCATTGGACCAACTAGAACAGAGAGTCGAGGTGGCAAGAAATATATTTTGGTGATTATAGATGACTTTATCAGGTATACTTGGGTAGTCTTCTTAAGAGAGAAATCAGAAACTCTTGATGAAGTAAAAAAGGGTACTTAAATGTATCAAAACTGAAAAAGAATCGCAAGTCACTGAGATCCATAGTGATCATGGTTCTAAGTTTAAAAATAGCAGTTTTGAGAAATTTTACAATGATCATGGAATATTACATGAATATTCTATGCCCAAAACACCACAACAAAATGGTGTACTAGAAAGGAAAAATAGAGTTCTTCAAGAAATGGCAAATGTAATGCTAAATAGTATGAAGCTTTCTAAAAATCTTTAGGCTGAAGCTATAAATAGTCCTTATTATATAATTAACCATGTTTACACTGGAAAATTAAATGGTAAAACTACTTATGAAATGTGGTTTGATAAGAAGTCTACTGTAAAATACTTTCGAGTTCATTGGTAACACGAAGTTGCAGAAATTTTTAATCTCAATAGGTTTATTGCTTGTAATATTTTTAATACTTTTGTTTACTAAATTATTTTTATATTTTTTATAGTTATTTATCATAAAGTTTACTTTATCTCCACCAAATTTTATTTTATTTTGAATTCTAGAAAAATTCTAAAAATTTCGAAAGTACCAACTTCCTGAAACTAATGATTTTAGTATAGTTTCTAAAACGTCCTAAATTAACCTCATTTCAGTATTATTTTTATTATTTATTTATTTATTTATTTATAAAACTAGACTCATTAAGATTCAATCTGGTTTTTTAATCACCTTAATCGAATTTAGAAAAAAAAATAGATAAGAATTTTTGAAGTTATTATACTAAAACTTCCAAAATTCGAACATGCAGAATATTGTCGTACAAGGCTACTCGGTTCAACCAAGCTCCACTCGTTGTAACCAAACCCTGCTATCTAGATTTTCTCGGTTGCTCGATGGTTACTCGGTACAATCGAGCATTGCTATCCAAGTTTGCTCTGTGCAACCGAGTTCGACTCAATTAAACTGAACCTTGTTGTGTATGTTCCCTAAAATTCTTAAATTTCACTCATTTGGGTAGTTTTAGTGGATCTAAGATAACTCATTTTGGTCCCAAAATACCTATGAATATACACACAGACATGCACTCAAGTTAAGAAATCAAAGGTAGGTTAAGGACGTCCAACTCCTAGGTTGGAAAAATTTTGGGATGTTATAGTGATCCACTCCAACCATTAGTTATGTAACCCCATTTTGGGCCAAAGAAAAAAAATCAAGCTTAGCTATGATTTAAGTGGGTCACACCAAGCGAAACAATGGGGGAAGAAATGTCTCCGCTTGATTTTTATAAGACCCATTATGATGAGTATGTAAAATCCACTCCATCCATTAGATGTCACACCAAAAGTTAAGCCTAGGCCTAAACATTAGGCCTATACCTGATTTAAGTAGGCTACACTGAGGGATTGAGTTTGAAGGATGAGATTTTCCTGTACACTATTTCGAATCGTGTGGTTCGCATGAACTACAAAAGGGGTTGATTTTTGGGCCTAGGTCTAATATGGGGAGAGATAACTGATGGTTGGGGAAAATTTCCCATTAACACTACAATAGGGATGACTCGAGGTGTTAACACTTTGACTTGAATTCTCCAAACATTTATGAATACTCTTCTCTGAATATTTATTAGCATTCATTTACCCTTAAATTTGGCTAGTTATACATATAACTGGTGTGTGAGCATCGCTTTCTCTCTCTCTCTCTCTCTCTCTCTCTCTATATATATATATATATATATATATATTTATGTGTGTGTGACACTCTGGCCCTTAAATGCTTGGATATTGGATATCCTCAAGGGGTGTTAGAAAATTTTTAGGCAAATGTGAATACTTACATGTACGTATACTAAAAACCCAGGAATCATGAGCTAAAACCTAAACCCATAAACTATGTACCCTAATTAATCGAACCATATTAAGTTACCAGTGGGAGCTAAACACCCCAGACCCCCACCCATTAGTCCAGATGTCTGATCGGGTAGGATCTACCCTAAAACATATCAAATTGAATATCAGCCCAAAGGTTAACTAATGAGATGTATTCGATTGGTCCCTAGTGTCCGGTCATTCAAAATTCTTGCTCGATCTTGCCAAAGACTAGAACCCTTTAGTCTAGAATCAATGATGAACCAACTCACTAAACCCTTGTGGGTAAAACCCTTTTTTGTCAATCAAATTGTCAGATTGTCAGTTCCTACTAGTTCGACTGACAGCCATTGTCGATCCAACCGACGGTTTGCATTAAGTTATAAAATTTTTAATTAGTTATAAATATTTATTTTCTTCCTTTTCCCTCATTTGTTCCAAGCCCTAATTTGGAGAAAATGAGAGAGAGAGAGAGAGAGAGAGAGAGAGAGAGAGAGAGAGTGTGTGTGTGTGTGTGTGTGTGTGAGACAGAGAGAGAGAGAGAGAGAGAGAGAGAGAGAGAGAGATTGAGAGATTGGGAGCGGATCATCACTCCAAGCCAACCTTTCCTCTTCAACCCACATCGTGCACGTTATCCCATGCCTTTTCCCAATTGGAAACTCTCAAGCATGGATCAGGTACCTTCAACTAGTAAGGTAAGAGCTCCTCTAGCTATGCATGCATGTCATTTTTTCTAATTTCTAGCAATTTGAAGCCATTAGGGTAAAAGATCTTTCTTATCCATTCGAATCTTGGAAACCTTGATGTTAAAGTTTATTCATATTAGGGTTTGAGGTCACTACAAGAAATTAGTAGTAGCCTATTTTCATACAAGAGTTATATTAGAGTGTCGCTCCATATGAGCCTTGGGTTTGCCCTGAGCTTGAGCCCTTTTCATCGAATTGAGCTGCGGATCATTCGAATCAAGGTAAATGAATCCTTAAATTCTTGTTGGAATTCTAATTAGAGTAGAATCTGAGTTATTAATACTAGATTTAGCATTACAATAGAGTTTGAAGATTTACCCCAAACTTCTTATGCCTAAGTGACATCGAAACCGATAGATTCTAAATTTAAGGTGAGATCTACCCTTCAAGCTTTCCTGTGACATTTTTAGTCTTTCAATAGTTCAATATTTGATAATCATATTGACTAATTTATGAATCATGTAATTACTCTTTTAATCTATATTATATGTATTAAATCTAAGTTGAATTGATAGAACCCATAACATGCTTAGCTCTTGTGTAGGTTGATTCACTCATGCACATGCCTTAACATGTTCCAAGATACTTAAATATGCCCCTTATCGAATATGATTTATAAGAATATGTATTATAAAATTTGATGGTAGATTTTCAATGGGATCTAGAGGTCTAGATTGCCCACTTATGACATTGTGGAAGTTACACTTATATTGGAAAGGAGATATCAGACTTGTGGTTGTGTAGTTGTACCATATGCTTTGATTTTCACCTTTAACTATTGGCCATCCTATGAGTAAATTAAATGACATTGGTTGAAAACAAGTAAATTAAATGGAATTGGTTGTAGACTTACCATCTACAAATCTATTGTGTGCTATGTTGGCTTTGTTCGGTGGAATCCCTTTGGTTGTATCCCTAAGTGATTTTTGTACTTAGTTGGCTTTGTTAATGCCTAGTTTGTTTTATTAATGCCTAGTTAGCTTTGTTTGTGCCTTTTGGCTTTGTTCGGAGGAACCCTTTATTGAAATTAGATATGAATTGATGATGGTAAGGTCTACTTGTTAGATCGAGGTTGGCCACTAGTGTTAAATATTTTATAATAATGAACTATTTACGAATTGGACTAATAAAGGATTGACTAATCATGCATTCATGGCACGTGGGCACCATTGGGTGCCTAATCGTTGTTGATGCACATACAAAGAATTACTTTAGTTGGCAGCTAGTGCATTGTGCGAGTGACCCTTTGGTGGTGTTATTGGGTGGCTAGATATTATGGTAGCACCTACCTTCAGGTATTTTTGTTGGTTCCTAATCCATTGTTCGAACGTATCATTTGTGACTAGATACTATGGTAGCATGTACCTATGTATACTTTCATTGGCTCCTAACTGCTATTACCATAGGTGGGTAATCATTATTAAGGCACGTACCTAGAGGTATTTTCACTAATGGCTACTGTTCACCTATACTAAGTGTATGACTGTGATGTAGTAATAACTCGATGAGAGAAAAATCATTCCACATGGATTTATGTCACTGAGAACATAATTAGAACTAATCGAATTCTAGAATTATAGATTTCAGCAAATGGAAAAAATGTTTAAATAATACTTAAAAATAACTAAGGATACAAGAATCCACAAATCCTGAACTAATTCATCTTCTTCAAAGGGTAACTTAACTAAAACTGGATTCCAATCCTTTATAATTAGGAAATAAATCCATAAATCTAATTACAAACATCAAATAAGATATATGAATTAAGATAGATTGATCTCTCATGAAGATCTAGGCAACTGATCATAGGGAATCAAAAGTATCTATTATACCTAAAGTTCACAATAGATCAATTGATTTTATAGATCAATTCTTTCTCCAATCTCAGAATTCAACCCACACAATCACAATTCAACATTTAAAACCCATAAACTTGAATTAAAAATGAATTAATATCAAAATTCATTAAGAAGTTCATCCTTTAGCCTTAACTAAGAGATTAGCCTACCATGACTAACATCTCTAACAAAACAAAAAGAAAACATAAATATCAAACTAGAACTAAAGGTTGAGATAGAAGAACGACATTAGAAAAGCTTCATCTCCACGTTCTCTATCCACCAAACCATAGCTTGATACCCTAAATGTGATTAGAGACCCTACTTATATAAAAAATTTCCCACCAACATTAAGTTTATAGAGAATTCCACCAAATTCTGCAAAATTGCACTTTTCAATCCAATGTTGCATGGTACCACCATAGATTTCACGATTCCATCGTGCAAATTTGTCCAGCGTTATACAGTGCCCCCGTGGATTTCTTGGGGCCACTGAGGATATCTATCTTCATTTCTTTAATCTTTCCTCTTTCCTTTCTTTAATACTCCATTTCATAGGGTTTTTATGGCTTTAAATGTTCATCATTGTTCTTCGATTCTCCAATTCTTCAAATTCACTCCTTTTGGACTTTAAGTCTTCAATTTAAACACAATTTCGACTTAAACTGTAGAATATTCCTGTCAATAGAAAATAAATCCAATTAAAATAGTTTAACATGAATTTTCATGAGAGAATAACACATAATTGAGGATAAATATGCAATATTTGGCTCTCAACCCCCCCCCCCCTGGTGGATTTCTTGGGGCCAGTGAGGATATCTATCTTCATTTCTTTATTCTTTCCTCTTTCCTTCCTTTAATACTCCATTTCTTAGGGTTTTTATGGCTTTAAATGTTCTTCAATTCTCCAATTCTTCAAATTCACTCCTTTTGGACTTTAAGTCTTCAATTTAAACACAATTTCAACTTAAACTGTAGAATATTCCTGTCAACAGAAAATAAATACAATTAAAATAGTTTAACATGAATTTTCATGAGAGAATAACACATAATTGAGGATAAATATGCAATATTTGGCTCTTAACACCCAACCCCCCCTCCCCAAATAGCATTTTGCTAGTCCTAAGCAAAAGTTGTTGAAGAATTTCAAATTTTAAGAGAAAAATTTCCTTTTAGAAGAGTTCATTCTATAAAGTCATATAATCCTCAAGCCATTCTGAATAATGCAGCTATAAGGTACAATAGTTTTGAAAACTTTCAACATCCTATACCTAGTACTTAGCAAATGACTAAATTGAGTTTAAATAATTAATCATTCAATTTAAGTATCCCAGACATTGAGTTCCATGGTGCATAGTGAAATCTAACATATCACAGTTAAAGGTTCAATTCCCTACGTTATAAAATTATGTGGATTTTCTACCATAATGCGTGCGGAAGCTTGGCGAAGCTTAGAATTGCATCTAAGTCCTAGAGGAATGGTGAATAGGACCATTTAAAATTCTTGTATAATTAAAACTAATTTACCAATTCAAATCAATAAGGTAAAAAACATTTAAGCTTACAAGCCAAGTAGGTGTCGAGACTCAAATATTGCATATTTTTCCTCTCAATTACATTCACTTTCCTTGAAATCAATTGTTAATTCAATATATTCATATATTTTTATACTTGCGAGGTGATTTTGGATCTAAAGATGAAAATGTGCTTAAAATGATGGATTTAGAGCTCAAAATAAGATAATGAAGAATTGGAGATTTGGAGCACATTAATGAAGAATTCATATGCCAAAGTATAACATCCTGGACTTTTCAATAACCGAGTATTAAAAATTCTCGAGTGTTCCCATGAAATTTAACTTAACATGTACATGTGCACGATATCAATTTAGCCAATCCTAACCTTACATCTAAATGACAGTTGAAAATAATCTTCATCCATAGATCAAGTCATCCGACCATTGATTTCAAGATAGAATCATCGTATATCTGAGTATTTTCATCCATCATAACTAACCGTTTAGTCAAGTAATACCACTAGGTAAAAATATCTGACTGTCCATTATGCTAGTTGATATATGTACCTTCCCTTAATTAATTTGGTGAATAATTCTTTTTTCATAATAATTTAGACATAAGTTCTTTTGTAAAGATTTCTTAGAAATATACCTATAATCATGTAGAACCATTAGATTTTTCAAAAATCTTAGATCAACAATAATTACGAAAATGTCATTAACCTAGACCCTTAAATTCTAGATCACATGATTCTTATGATTCACTTGATGTAAAATTTTATACCATGCCTATGAATCATAAATTAACTATACATGTTAAATTTCAGCCATTAGATCATTTTACAAGTGGCTCAATTGACAAATTAATCCCTTAATCGCTGATTTAGGTGTCCATTGATTGAGGAAAGCTCGTAGGTAGTCGTAGTGGGATATTTTCCTTCATATGAATGGCTTGGATTACAAATAATAGGGACCAATTGTGATATATGAAGACCCCAATTTGGTAGACTTTTCCTTAGGCACGAAGTTATCCTTTTGAAACTTACCAACTCCTTATAAATCTGGATCTTTCAATTTAACCACTTCTTACCATCTATCACAACTTAAATTTGTATCACACTTTGGTCTCATATGACTATGAGGTTATACAAAATTTAGACTTCGATCTATGATCTTACATCGTTGAATGTTAAAGACAATCCCCTTCTTTCATATTTAGACCTTTTCCACCATTGATCAACTACCATTGTCCAATTGTTTGCCTATATTGACTACACATTCCCTCTAAAATTAGATCATTAAGTGTGGACTGCTAATTGAGATTAAGTTTGTTTTAACACTCGCTCGAAGAACTTTCAAGATAAGCCTAAGATCATCTTCATATTTATTCACGTGGCCCAACACGATCGGCTTAACTAATGAATGAAGGGGATCCCTTATAAATATCATGATGGACCCCACATTATACCTACACACAACCTGTGTCCGCATCCAAGTTACCACATGTAAGAGACGTGTTGGAGGAAGAAACATGTTGGAGGAAATTTCCTTCTCCAAACCTCTATCCTCAAAAGATTTTCTATCATAAAGATAGTGTGACCCACCTAATCATTGGATTTGCTTTACTTTCAAGCTCATGGCCATTATGACTGAGCTAAAACTATTGAACAGAGTGGATCTCCTAAAGGACATCACAAGTGGACCCCACGTGATACTGCAGTCAATCAAGCTACCTTTGTTACATAGTTTCAGGAGGGACATTTAAGCGTTGGCATCATTTACTTATAAAATGTGTTGTGGCCCACTAAAAACTTAGATTTGCTACATCTTTTGGCCCATGGCCTAAAATGTCCCTACAAAATAGATGAACGAAGTGGATTTTCTAAAAATCCATCATAGTGGACCCCACCTACTCCAGGGACTGAACCGAGTGCGACATCTTTCCGCTTGCTATGACAAAGTTTGAACAACTCACGTCTGCAAGAAGCTCTCCACCAAAAACTTCGAGTTGACGATCATGATGAGATCTGAATCGACCAATCTTCACCAAGGGAGAATCCGACTTCAATCCAAACTCCCTAGAACCCATGCTTCTACCAAATCTGAACCATCAAATTCATATAGGGAGGATTCCGATCCAAGCATGGAATCCAAAAAGAGTTGGGATGCTGCATACGTCGGGATCGTCAGTTTATTTCCTTGAATTAGGAGTAAAATCCCGTTCCAAAGAAAAATGTCACTCAAACGTTCAGTGAGACCCTGAGGAAATGATCTAGGACCATAATCACGAGCTCTCCTAAGCTCTGCTTGGTTCGTCTAACCCACCTGGAAGGAGCAGTGTGAAAGAGTATGGGTTGGAGAGTGAATCGCCATTGACACAGGGACCTTCTTCCTTGTTACACGATGACCATCAAAGGATCCAATCCATCCATCTAACAACCACTCAAGTAAATAGTTCCCTCCAACAAGTTAAAGAAAATAAAACCCCAAACAGAACCTAAGATCTAGATAGACATCTATTGCCAAACAACGAACTCTCGTGTGTAAAAAATGTTGAGGCATAAAAAATGATGATGAAGAAAGGATTGAAGCAAGAGAAGATTGAGAGATAGAAATAAAATGGGAAAAAAAGAAGAATGAAATAACTTAAAGGGAGGTTGCGCGGGTCCGTGTAACTGATATCCATTGCGCGGGACCGCGCAACCAAAATATCTATTGCGCAGGTTCACACAATGAAATCCAGAACTGGTTCTTGTAAAAAGATCTAAAGTATTGAAGGTGGGTCCCATGGCACCAAAATTGAGGTTCTACACGTGCGAGGGCCTATAAATACCCCCTCCCCTCCTTCATTTGGATGAATTGAAGATTTTGGAAAGGAAGCAGAGCGAGGAGGAAGATTGAAGGTAGGAGAGGAAGTTTCGGACATTTGCGCGAGTCCGTGCAATCGATGTCCATTGCGTGGGTCCGCGCAACCAGATTGCCCTGCAGTCTATGAAGCTAAAGTGCCGATATGTTACTGAAATGGCTAAGTCTCCAGATTTCTTCTGTCTAAAGCTTCGAGAGCAAGAAACCATTACTCTTAAAGAGATGATCAAATCATGAGTCGAAATGCTTCCGGATTTGATATTTCCCTTTGATATTTGAACTTTGTCAATTTGTACATTCTAAATAATTTATCCTAGAATCAAGGGATATTTGAGGATGTAAATGAATCCAGTACTAATAGAATATGATGATTGTCTTTCATACTCTCTCTCTCTTTGTTATGTTTAAATAAGATAATATCCTGAATCGAATGCATTTGTTTCTTGTTCGAAACATAATGGCGACTCTGCTGGAGATATTTTTATCTTATTTAACATTAACATTGAGATAGTTATAGAACTTTCATCATAGTTTGGCATCTTTTTGACACCAAAATGGTGACTCTATTGGGGACATCCTCCCCTTCATCTCTAAGATAGATTATTTAATTCTTTAAATACTGACTATACTTGTGTATCATGTCTGAAGGTTTCTGAATTCGACTACAAATTACAACCAATGGCAACTTCTGTAAGGAAAGTGAGCTTTTGTTTCACTCCGACTAGGTTCGTGATAGAATACACACCAAACCAAATCCTAGAGCACATGACTCAATTTCCTACAAGTGAAAAGAACCTGACTCAAGGGACAGCTAGGGTTGTATCTGCTTCGCCTCAACCACTAAAAGGCGATAAAGGCTGGACTATTGTAATTTCTCGTAGGATGAAAGCACGGAATGCAAGAAGCCCTATAATGAACCTACCTTCGCCAAGAGTCATAGGACCAGTAATGTGTAATGCGGCTAGAAAGAATCTTGAACTCGCTCCTCCTCTGATATATCCTAAGCGAGTAGTTTCGCAGTTCGCATCGCACGACTTTCCAGCTTTGGTTGCTCCAAGGGTCAAATGCACGAAAGAGCAGAAAGGTAAAGCATTAATGGCAAGCTCACCAATGCCCGTGTCGCCCAAGATAAGTTCACATATGTCTGTATTGCCTCAATCGATCAATAGCACCGAAAGCGTTCAGAAGTCGAATGAAACTCCATCCTCTCCTCACTTTGTAAGCCTTATTACTTCAACATACTCCCACCCCACTCCAACCACATCTTCATTGAAGACTGGAGAAGCTACGGTACATATGGCTGGGATAAATCAAGATGATATGCTGACTACGAAAGATCATGTGAATGCAATGATAGAATCATATAGAGCATTAATGGAAGCGTGCAGAAACCTTAGAGAGGCCTTGGCAACCCTTGCACATAATGTAGTGCAGATAGCGATTCCGCTAATGATGGGCACAATGAATGGGCAAGAAAACCAGCTTGAAGGCTCTCAACCACGAGGGGCGGGATTAAGAGGGTCTGTTCTAGCCACAAGAAAGTAACACAAGACAAGATGAGACAAGTCGTCGAAGAAGTTGTTAGAATAGAAAGAGAGCGTGAAAATACTGACCGTTTTAGGTACTGAATGCCATATGCAAGGGAGGTAGAAGATATCTCCTTTCCATATAACTTCAAGCATCCAGATTAGGATCGTTAGAAGAACACTTAATGCACTTCATTACTAGCATGGGGAATTTTTCTACAATACCGCAGTATTGCTTGCGATTGTTCGGGTAGTCATTGACACACAAAGCATTCTGACGGTATTTTGGCTTGGCTTCAGGGTTGATATGTACTTGGGAGAAAATGCAGGATGCTTTTATGCTAAACTTCTTCTCTTCGGAGTGTGATGTTAGTATTACGGAATTGACTTCCTTATGGAAGAGGGAAGGAGAACTAGTAGAAAAGTTTATAGACAGATGGAAGACATTTAGAGCCTCATGTAGGCAACTGTCGGAAGAAAAAAAAAACTTGTCAAAATGTGTCTGAATTCTATGGGGATGGGGATTGCGTTTGGACTCACCAGCGTTGACATAAAAACTTTCCATGACTTGGCCACTAAAGCTCATGCTTTGGAATTGATGACCCATAAGATGCCAGTATTTCACCATGAAACAACTAGGAGAGCACCCAGCAGGATGTCCATAAATACCGTCGACCGTGGTAAGTGAAACAAAGATACAAGGGACTTCAGAGAAAAGAGGCTGGAACACAAAGAAGAATGGAATTAGCTAAGAAGTAGATATAGTGGAAAAAGGCCCAGGATGCTCGATTCCCACGAGGGGTATGCGTTTGATAGGGAGAATGTCTTTCTTATGGTGAACCAATTGCTGAAAGTCGGCACAATAGAGTTACCAGAGCCTAAACGCCCTGAAGATGTGGCAAGAACCAGAGAGACAGATTTTTAGCGTTATCAGCACCTAGTAGAGCATCTAAGGGAGAATTGTTATACACTGAAATGTATAATACAATGAATGATAGACAAGGGTGAAATAGTAATTGGCAAAGAAAAAGAAAGGGGTGCGATGGCGACGATGAATATGCTTACAATCCGAGATAAAAGCTCGAGAAATGAAAGAGAAAAAGGACCATAGGGCAACAAAGAAAGTAGCAGTGATTACACTACGATCAGGAAAGAAAATGACAAGTCCTGTGAAGCAAAAGGTAGGGATTATAAGAAAGGAAGTCATTGAAAGACAGAGCGATGATGACGGGAAAGAAAAGAAGAGTGAGGCGGCAAAAGTGATTTATGATGTAGTAAGTTATTTGAAGAGTATATCGGCCCAGTCAAGCATCTACAATGCGCTTAAGTTATCAGAGGATTTCAAAAAGTTTAGTCCAAGCATTGTCTAATCACAATGTTAGAGAAACCTTACTGGAAGAAATGAAACGTGAAGACCATGATGAGCAAGAAAATCGCCTACTAGTCATTTTCTTTCCCGATGATGATTTGATTTGTGAGGTAGAGCATAACAGGCTGCTAATGATAGAAGGCCATATCCATGGGAAGAAGGTTAAGAAGATTATTATAGATAATGGGTCAGTTGTGAACCTTTTGCCACTCTCAATGTTGAGTAAACTAGGTTACCATCATTCAGATCTACGCCTTAGTGGAATGATGATACAGGGCTTTAATCAAGATGGACAATGCGCACTTGATAAGATTACAGTGACATTGGAAATAGGAGAACTAACTACTGATGTTGTGTGCCATGTTATAAACACAGTGATGACATATAATATTCTCCTAGGAAGGCCATGGATCCATCAATACAGCATTGTACCCTCTACTCTGCACTGTTTCAAATACTATGAAGATGGAATACAATATAAAGTAATGGCCGATGCATACCCATATACAGAGGCCGTGTCCTTCTTTACAGATGCTAGTTACTATAAAGGGTTCGCTAAAGAAGAAAGGAAGAATGATGAAAGCAAAGTCCTAAAAGACATTCAAGTAAATAATGAAACTAAGGAGGCAGATTCATTCAGGACTACCAGAGTCAAGAAGAAATTCTATTTTATGCCGAAGCATCTGTGACAACCAAGACAACCTCCACTAACCCTGTTGTCACTCGAACAGTTAAAAATTTTACAATCCAATTATACAGTAGCACTGCCATATGTTGAAAGAAATAAGCCATTTTCGGTCACCCCAGGAAGATTTCAGGTTAAGGCTAGTGTAAAACATCCTGAACCGATAGAATTTTATGCTGCAGTGGAAGGAACGATATGAGAAGAGACCGAGGATAATGTGTACTGAAGTAAGCTAATGCCGCAAGATCTCAAAAAGTATAGTTTAGTAAGCAAGAAGATCATGAGAAACATGGGTTTGGATTACGAAGAACCCACCGGCCTGAATCATGGAAAAGGAATTCAAATTCCTATCAGGTCGACCAAGAAAAGTTAAGAAAATTTTAAGGATTGGTGGCAGAGTCATTGGCAAATATGGTTACAACCGAGCAATTATCAGAAGAGAATCCTCAAATAGTTGAGCATTCTCAGGTACGGAATAGCTCAGTGGGCATACAAGAAGCATTGGGTGCATATAGAATCCCGATTGAAATACAAGTAGCGTCACTCAGAGTGGCTGTATATTAGTCTATTATAGATGATGAAAATAAACAAAAAAGAGGGGGGCTAAAAGAGCTGGGTTTGCTTGATAAGGGACGCCTGACAGCCCCAACAGCAATTGCAATTATATCAGGCGAGGATATTGGCCGCCTTTGACAAACGTGTTATATATTGTTCTTTCAAAAAAGGGGATGTGGTGCTGATGTTAAAAAGACCTATAGTGGTCACCCGTCGAACAAGGGGCAAATTTGAGCCTAAATGGGATGGGTCGTACATAATAAAAGAAGTATACTCCAATGGTGCATACAGAGTCGTGGATCAAGATGGACAAGGTATCAGTATGTCGATCAATGCTCACTTCATCAAGAGATATCGTCCCTAAAGATGCTACTGATTTTGATCCAAAATATTATCAGCATAATGATTTTATATCAAAAGGGGGCAAGAATAAACAAGACCATGTTTATATATCGACAGATGAATGTATAAGGAAGAAATTTGCGAGCATATTAAGATTATATATCAACAAATATTGTGAAAAGAAAGTGACCATCATCATCATCAAGCGAGCCCTGTAAAATTCTGTTGAAATTGGTATCGTCACCAATTTGATATATTATGAACAACACAGACGGATCCTCTTGAAGGTATTATTAGAAGTGGTGACGTATCGATCTTGGTCAGAGATGTCTATCATTTTCGCAACAACGATGATCACACCTACTATTGTCTTTTAAGGAATTTTAAGGCAATCTAGCCAAGCCCTAAAAGAGCCAGCTACGCATAAGACCTATCATTTTCATCATTCAAGTAGAAATGAGAAGCCAGTGGCCCTAAAAAGCCCATGAAGGCCATCATATTCATACTCATGTGGGCAACTGGCAGAGCCAGTTACTAAAAGCCTAAAAGGCTAAAAAGTCCTCAATGACTAATCATGCGCGAGACTAATGTTGTCTGTATAGCTTTCTGACAGCGTCATGGGGAACAGAGGAAAATGCCCTCCCGTGAAAGGGCTCGACCTTGCAAACGAAGGAAAAACGGGCCACAGTGTGAGCTCTTTGGCCATGTCCATAGATAGGCCAACCATGCGTAAAACCCCCATATCTTTGGTTTGATTCCAGTACTAACTCATTGATGGACTGGCGACCCTAGATTTGGTACTCCAAAGATCTCCTTGCGAGCTCTGTGAACTCTAGAGAGTTACCGCGACCAACCTTGTACGTAATTCCAATCGAGTTCATACCCCCGGTAGCTTCACTGAGCCCCTCTGATGGATCATGATTTTTGAACTCTCCAGGCTGTGAGAAGTCCAGTGAACTCCTAAGAGTTACAGAGACCATCACATGAGACCCGACTCTACTACTTAAGAGTCTAAAAAACTACGTGGGCTCCACTACTCAAGAGCTTAAAATGTGTGTAACTGACTAGATTGAAACTTACCACCACCAATTAAAATAAAAATCATATAGGAAATCCCACACTAACAAGCATAAAATGCTAGTGTTTTATATTAATTCCTTATTAAATATTATGTCAAGACTACTGCATAAATAAAATATTGAAATGATATGTGATATAGAAATGCATAGACAAATATGGTTGAAATGATATGTGATATAGAAATGCATAGAAGAATAGAATGTCTCAAAATATTATCATAAATTCATATATTGAAAGTAAAAAAAAAAAAAAAAAAAAACAGATTACTTGTTCAAAAGCATATACACAAGAGAAATTACATGCTTAAAGTTCTTCTACAATTCCAACTGTCCTTATGTACTTTTGCAAGTCCTCCTTTAATTGCATTTGAGCTATAACATGCTTTGACTTTTCCTCGAGAATGATCTTTGCTTGATCAGGAATGTCAGCCAACTTACCTTCCAATGATGCAATCATCTCTTTATCCCTAAGCAGTTCAAACTTCTCAGCATTAGCAGACTGAATATTGACTTGTATCCTTTCTTCGATCTCCTTTATGGATGATTCCTTCTCGAGGTCCTTCAACTCCAGTTGCAAAATCTCCTCTCAAAGTAGCGATACGATCTAGAATAATGACTCTGCCATCAGTATAGGTCTTCAGTTGTTCTTGAAGAACTAATTGTTCTCGGTCAAATTCAGAGATAGTAGAAGCAATAAGAGAAGCTTTCTATTTAGGCAGAGTCAGCTGCTTCCCATATTCCAGGATTTCAGGAGCAATTGTAACATTCTCCGCTAATTCCAAAGAGATTATTGAGTCACGGAATTTGAGGAGGGAATCACACAAAATGGAGATGCTGATTTTCACCATTCATGCAGAACTTTCTAGAATTTCTATAGCAATATCTAGGTCTGACCATTGTTCAGGGTCTTTGAAGATGTGAACTATTGCTAACAAATAATTCTTCATCAAGAGCATCTTGTGGGTGGCAACATTCGCTAAGGTCGACAGTTCAGATGCAGCGGCCATGGACTCAGAACTTGACGCTATACTATGAGGAGGGGTTCCTATAATATGAAAAAGAAAAAAATTCAGAGATAGTGATAGAATGTTGTGAAATCTGCAGTCTTAATAAAATAATTTCTATACATATATATATATATATATATATATATATATATATATATATATATATATATATATATATATATATATATATATATATATATATATATATACTTGCCGCAGAAGTATGACTAACAGGAGGAAGAGTTTCTTGAGCCACCAAAGGACCAACCCCTAACATGTCGGTGAAGGAAGGCACTCTGGCCTCTATACTAGAATCTCTAGTGGTTGGAGTGGGAAAATCAGTAGTTTCTACTGGAAAGATGATTTCGCGGGCCACCACTCCACCAATGGAATCAAAGGAGCTCTTGGAGAAATTATTGGTGCAGTTATGGGAGGATCTCTAAGAGGAGTATCACCCGTCTCGATGTTTACAACATGAGTACCTAAAATAAAATAATAATATGATAAGGATAATGAGATAACTATCATTAGATATACATAAAAACATATGAAGTTAAACTTTCCTTACCTAGTGAATTGTCACGCTCCAGACTTGGTAACCGGAATCCCAAGGAACTCGATGGCCGATTCTAGCCGTAACAGCCTCCATAGTATCTCATTCTTGGCTCCTAAGGTAGGTTCTGATCCTGAGATCCTACAAGGAGTATTTTCATAATAGTATAATCATTACCAATACGAGCATACCCAAGATCACGACAAGTACATCTGAGAATAACAAAGGGCACACATCACAAAATCCACTAAGAATTTGAACTTTTACAACCATCCATAGGTTCAAAGGACATACATGAGATAAAAGGAAAAGAGAGAAAGGTCAGCAACACTAGAATCCTCAAATGCTCAGCTCTACTCCACGCTCTGCTGCTATGACGCCTGCCTAGAATCTCCTGCACACATCAATCGTGCATAAGCTTATAGAAGCTTAGAGGGTGGTATAGTTGTGTGACAATGGTGCACAGAAGAATAGTAGGAGGTGGAAGAAGGGAAACATGCTCAATGAGAATATCACTAGCCTTACCAAGGCGTATCATGAATATGATGCAATGAGTACTGGGAGCCATACTAAGGTAATGCATGAAGGGGCTTACACAGCCAAATGCTAATGCAATGCAAGTAATGCTAGTGCTCATATCCAAACCATAAGTTAAGTACATTTCCAATCATAAGGAAATCACCGGGGTCCATTATACTGTTGAATGACTGTCACTCTATATACCCTGCACAGTCAAACGAGCGTAAGAGACCTCAATACCCGCCTGTGCACAGCTAATCACCAGCAAGGCCTGATGGTAGTGGACCCATTTATGAGCTGGTCAGACTCAGCCTAGCAATGTCCACTACACACCAAGTAGGTAAGGCCACACCCCTATCCAACCGACTACATGACAGTGGGAGTCGCAGCCTAACGGTGTGAGGCTCTAGTGCATTCATGTATTCCACCTGGTTACGGAGGTCAATTAATATTTTTGGTGTCCACACATACCGCCATCCATGAATACCCCCGTAGAGGCAAGGCCCTGATGAAGTAAGGGCGAATATTCACAAGCTATGCAATGTCAGATGCATGAATCACATAATCACCCATGATCAATCCTAAGCATCCATCTCTCAGGGAGATACCAACATGTCCTACACAATGGCACAACCATGGCCAATCATACCTCAACTAAGCATGCATACGATGTGTATGGGAGTGGGCTATGGAGATGAATAGGGGTGCCAATAAGTTGAAGATGAACTCTCTACCTAACCATGAAGGGTCTAGGTACTTAACCAATTCCTCATAAGGAATACAACCTCTAGTGGGGGCCCATATACCTACGGTAGCACACGAGACTGAGGAGAATAATGGTATGGGCCTAAATAGATGAAACGATCTAGCAAGGGTCTATGGTGGGCCTTTAACCACCCATAGAAGCCCATGGGCCTACCTTAAGGCCACCAATTTGGATATCCAACCACAATTGGTCCCCAAGAGGTAGCTCATCTCTAATTGATCATGGATCAAGGCCTAAGGCCCATGCAACATCAGAAATAAGAAATGAGCAGACATAATCATACCACAAACACTCATGTTGGGCTTCAGAAAGGGTGGCCCAAGGCCTACCCAAAATATGGGTCCAAGGGGAACACACATACCTCAACCCATATATACCACTATGGGCCCATAGGGGAAAGGTTAGGGCCCAACATAAAGGCTACTTATCACATATATTATGGTGGCCTAGTGGGCAGCCCATTGCTCAAACCACATGAGCAAATGTCATGCTCTTAGTCAAGTAAGTTGGGCCTACAACCCGGCCCAAGTATAAAGTTGATTTGGTGGGCAACCAAGGGCCCATTTACTTGTGTAATCCGGCCCACTAACCCAATACAATAGTATGGTAAAAATGGCCCAAGAGTTCAATGGGCCTATCTGGAAAGTTTCAGCCCAATTGGGCTTAAAGAGTTTAACAACTATCTACATTCATGGACCCAATTAAATTCAACTATGGTGAGCCTCAAAAGTATATTTATTAAGCCCAACATTTAAGGAACTATAAGTATAAATTATTTCCTCTAAGACCTTCATAAATGTGGTGGGCCCCACTCCTCAAAATTTCAGCCCAAGGCCAAGCATAATTATAATATTTTGCTGTCCTAAATTTGGACACTCCATTGGAGTGGGTCTAAGGCCTCTAAAACTATGAAAATTGAGGGCCAAGGTCCCTCATCATGTATACAATGAGAGGAAACCCAAAAAGGTGGCCTACCATCAGAAGAAATATTTTTGAATTATGGTTTTTATCAAGGCATATTGCTGGACTGCACAGCAGAAAAATCTAGGAGTCTAGCCATCTTGGCCCATTCGTTTGGGTGCCCTAAAGAGGTCATTTAAGGCTGAAATTTAACAGAGTGATACTTCCATAGGTGGGCCACTCCCCCACAAAATTTTAAAATTTTTAGATATTTCTAAGTATTTTAATTTATTTAAACAAAACAGACTGTCCAGAAAATTGGACAGACCTGGACATCCCAACTTGGTGGGCCAGTCCGGCCCTCGCCACGGTGTGTATAGGGGTCCATACAAAATTTTAAAATTTTCAGACATCTATAAATATTTTAATTCATTTAAAGAAATTAATCTGTCCTAAAAATCGACTGATCTGGACCCCATATTATAATGGGCCGGTCCAACCACCACCATGGTGTGTACAGGCGTCCATTGGCCCCAGAATTTTGTAGGTGGGTCCTACCATGAGTAGGCCACCCCCTATAAATTTTTTATAATTTTTAAATACCCACAAATATTTTAATAAATTTTAGAAATCCAACCTGTCCAGGGTGGAATGTTGCTGGAATAGTGCAGAAAATCCAGACTGTCCACCTCACTTGGACTACACCTTTGGGACCCCAATGAAGGTCAGTTGGGGCTAAAATTTGACATGATTATAGGTGGGGTCCATACCTTCAAGAAACATACATTTCATGGGACCAAACAACCCTCCAAATGCCTAGAAATCTGGCCTAAAAAAGACTCAAAAATCTGTCCAGATGGTTCTGGACAATAACATATAACGAAAAATAAATAAATATAAACACTATTTGAAAGGGGATTTAATCTAAAAAAATCATGGTATGGACCACCCCAGTGGGCCCCACAAACATTCAAACCCTTTCCATTATAAAATACCCCTTGCATGAGCCCCATATATGTGGATTAGGAGCTCTAACATCTAAGGGTGGACTGTCATGGACGTCCACCCTCCATGGATGGTCTGGATATTTTTGGTCCACAAGGTAGGCCACACAATCATGATCAGAAGATTATTAACAAAGAAAAATAAAGATTCAGCCACAAGGGAAGGGTCTCCGTCACATTGAGGCCCTTCCCCTCATCACTCATGCATACACATTCCACTATATTGACGAGATTACAAGATTACCCATGCATGCATCTTCAAATCAAAATCCAATGGTGAAGATGTCATCTCCACTAAGGATCAAGGGTCTAGATGACCTAAGGATCCTTCAAACTAAGAAAACAAACCATGGAGGGTCTATGGAGAATGGCCCCACCCATGAGTAATGCATGTACAAAAAGATGGGCCAATGGCCACATTCAAGAAGACATGGGGCCTCCACCATCATTTGGTGGGCCCCACATGCTTCAAGCATGAGGTTAAGAAGAGAAATAAGAGGAGGGAATGGAGATCCTAAGGTTCTAAGTACAAGTACACCCACCTACAAGGTCTTCATGCAAACACCTCCAAGATGGTCTTCATGCTCCAAGGTACATGGATATATGGTTGAGATCTTATTTCAAAGGTTAGATGGGGTGATATATGAGGGAAAGTGGGCTGAAAAAATGGAAGAAAGTTGCTGGAGAAGAAGAGAAGAGAGAGGGAGAGAGAGAGGGAGGGAGAGAAATGAGAGGAAAAAAGAGAGGAAGGAGATTTTAAGGCAAGCAATCATCTCTCTCTTGCATTGGATAGAGAAGAGTAATCATTATAGTAGGGAGTTAGAAACAATGTTGCTAGGGTAGGTTAGGTGTGGGTGGTGTGTGAGGTCTTGGTAGTATGAGTTATGAAGATTTAGGTGGTGTGTATAGTGTGTATTGGAACTTATGCAAAAGAGGTTGTGTGGGCCACATGCACCACTCTAAGGTGGGCCACATGATTAAAATTAAGGGCCATAGAATGAAATGTACACAATTTATGATCCACACATCGGATGGACGCACAAGATGCGGCGTCAGAACCGCAACGACGAAGCGGTCGCAATGGCATAGGTCTCAGCTCGATCCGAGTCAGGTCTACGTGACCGGACTCAAGGATGACAGTAAGCACAATTCAATGGTCGTGGGTTGCTGAAATTCGACCGGTAGGACCGCGGGACCACAAGAAATGAAATGTGCACTCATACACACTCATGCAAACATGCAAACTCGGGTCGGGTCTCATAACCCTCCCCACCAATAAAGAAATTTCATCCTGAAAATTGACCAATCCAAGACAATAAAAGATAAAACACCACCATCATATAGTAATCATCATATAAGAAAGGCAATACAAACAATCATGTATCTATCAATCATTAAACAAATGGGAATAACGCTCTCTAATCTCAGCCTCACATTCTCAAGATGCCTCGGCCTCTGAATGATGACCCCATTGCACTTTCACCAAGGGAATAACCTTGGTCCTGAGGACCTGCTCCTTCCGATCAAGAATACGAATGGGCTGCTCAATGTAAGAAGCATCCTCACGGACCTCAAGTGGCTGCCAATCAATCATGGGAATAGTGTCCGACCTACATTTTCACAACATAGAAACATGGAATACGTCGTGAATCGTGGACAACTCAGGAGGTAAGGCAAGCCTATACGCCACAACGCCTACGTGCTCGGTAATCTCAAAAGGTCCAATAAATCTTAGGACGATCTTGCCCTTCACACCAAAGTGAACCACTCCCTTCATAGGCGAGACCTTGAGATACACCATGTCCCCGACTGCGAACTCAAGGGGTCGACGCCGACGATCAACATAACTCTTCTACCGGCTCTGAGCTGTATGCATCCTTTGCCTGATAACATCAATAGCCTCCGACGTCTCCTACACAAGCTCAGGACCTAAGAGACGACGCTCTCCAACCTCAATCCAATAACTAGGAGATCTGCACAGTCTACCATAAAGTACCTCAAAAGGAGTCATGCCGATAGTCTCCTGATAACTGTTGTTGTATGCAAACTCGGTGAGGTGCATATGCTTATCCCAACTGCCCGTAAAGTCTATCACACAAGCCCTAAGTGATGTAGAGCGGGTTGCGGACAATTTCATGGCTAAGATGGATCAGAAAAGGCACGGTCGGCGACAGAAGTGATCCGGACCATCGGACCTTAGATCGGGCGTATCTCACAATCCGGAATGAGTTATCCGACGTAAAATATATGATTTTGGGGTAGAACGAGATACTTTAGCCAACCAACCCCGCCACGCCGGGTTGCAAAGCCTGGATTTGCAAAAAACCCCCTGATCGACGGTCGTTTCCTCGTTTTAATTTTGTTTTTACTATAAATAGTAAGTTTTAGTTTGAGTATAACTTTTCATCCGTTGGGCTTTAGGAGTTGTGTCCAACATGAAAAGTGCTTAGGATAATTAGGAGAACGGTTTGTTGAAGTCAAATAGGACACTTACTATTTTTGGCCGAAAACCTTGCGCACTAGTAGACATCGTGACCGTCTATAAATAGTAAGTTTACTATTTATAGTAAGTTGCGAATTCTAGGAGTTTTAGTTGTAGTATGAGTCTGATTTGGTATCGCAGGGATGAACGTGATGAGGTCGATCACCATCTTCCTCAAGGATAACTACTCCGAATCCACGGAGCTTCTCTGGACTCCTCACAGAGACTTCTCGAATCCACGAGGAAAGAAAGCAGGAAAATAGGAATAATTCTAATAAATTCGAAATTGATTGATGAATAATTAAAAACGAGTTTACACCCCTTTAAATAAGGGAACCAAGCAACATGAAAGAAATCAGACTCGTACTACAACTAAAACTCCTAGAATTCGCAACTTACTATAAATAGTAAACTTACTATTTATAGACGGTCACGATGTCTACTAGTGCGCAAGGTTTTCGGCCAAAAATAGTAAGTGTCCTATTTGGCTTCAACAAACCGTTCTCCTAATTACCCTAAGAACTTTTCATGTTGGACACAACTCCTAAAGCCCAACGGATGAAAAGTTATACTCAAACTAAAACTTACTATTTATAGTAAAAACAAAATTAAAACGAGGAAACGACCGTCGATCAGGGGGTTTTTTGCAAATCTGGGCTGCGCAACCTGGCATAGCGGGGTTGGTTGGCTAAAGTAGCTCATTCTACCCCAAAATCATATATTTTACGTCGGATAACTCATTCCGGATTGTGAGATACGCCCGATCTAAGGTCCGATGGTCCGGATCACTTCTGTCGCCGACCGTGCCTTTTCTGATCCATCTTAGCCATGAAATTGTCCGCGACCCGCTCTACATCACTAAGCATATCCTCAAGGATTTGGTTGACCCATTCGGTCTTCCCATTTGTCTGCGGATGATAAGCGGTGCTGAGATGCAAAGTGACCCCCAACGCCTACTGAAAACTCCTCTAAAACTGAGAGTAAACCTGGAGTCTCGGTCTGAAACAATCGAAACTGGGACACCGTGCAGTCTCACTATGTCCTCAATAAATATCCTCGCCAATCAGTCCATAGACCAGGAAGCACGTACTGGAATGAAATGAGCCGACTTTGTCAAACGATCGACGATAACCCAGATGGTATCGTGACCACGCTGAGTCCTCGGTAAACCTGCGATGAAATCCATTGATACGTGCTCCTACTTCCACTCTGGAACGTTCAATGGCTGCAAGGGACCAGGGGGTCTCTGATGATTGACCTTGACACGCTGGCATGTGTCACACTCGGCCATAAAACTCGTAATCTGGCGCTTCATCCCCTACCAGAAGTACTGTCTCTTCATGTCACAATACATCTTCATGGAGCCTGAGTGGATAGTAAGTCTCGATCGGTGTGCCTCGATCATCAGATCACGATGCAACTCTGGAACGTCCGGGACACATAACCGGCCTCTGAAGTGTAACCTACCATCGGAACCAATATGCTAATCTGACTGCTCCACGGAGACGGCCTCTGCTCGGTACTCCTGAAGTGACTCATCCGTCTGTTGAGCCTTGATCACCCTAGCCACCAAGGAGGGTTGAATCGACAATCTTGAAAGCTGAACAATGGAAGACTGCAGACCAAACTCAAAGTTAAACTCTGAAACATCCTCGAGCATCTGCCACTGTCGAACCATCATATGTGCCACCAGGCCTCGTGCCTGACGGCTGAGCGCATCCGCCACCATGTTCACCTTGCCCGGGTGGTACTGAAGGTCAAAATCATAATCTTTCAACAACTCTATCCATCGTCTCTGCCGTAGGTTTAACTCGA
Source organism: Magnolia kwangsiensis (assembly GCA_037074715.1). Taxonomy (NCBI): domain Eukaryota; kingdom Viridiplantae; phylum Streptophyta; class Magnoliopsida; order Magnoliales; family Magnoliaceae; genus Magnolia; species Magnolia kwangsiensis. The sequence continues at coordinate 113,335,727 of CM073573.1, read as the reverse complement.
TCTGCGAAAATAGATACTTCATGCTCTTATGATCCGAGAAGAGCTCGAACCTGACCCCATATAGATAATGCCTCCACACCTTCAGCGCGAAGACAACTGCTGCAAGCTCTAAATCATGAGTGAGGTAGTTCAGCTCATGGACCTTGAGCTAGCACGAGGCATATGCTACTGGCTTCCCGTGCTGCATCAGTACAGCACCCAAGAAAACTCTAGAGGCATCAATAAAAATAACAAAACCCTCACTCCCATCAGGAAGAGTGAGAACAAGAGCGGATGTGAGGCGGTCCTTCAACTCTGTAAATACCTTCTCGCAGGCATCACTCCAGATGAACTCGACGCCCTTTCACGTCAACCGGGTCAGCGGTGCAGCAATACTGGAGAAACCCTCGATAAATCGTCGATAATATCTCGTTAGACCAAGGAAGCTGCGAATCTCAGACGCATTCGTGGGCTGGCCCTACTGACGCACTGCATCAACCTTCGAGGGGTCCACGGCGACACCCTCCCTTGTCACCACATGACCGAGAAAGTTCAACTCCTCCTGTCAAAACTCACACTTCTATAGCTTCGCATATAACTGGTGGGCACGAAGGGTCTCAAGTACAATCCGTAGGTGCTCGGCATGGTCCTCACGGCTCCTCGAATATATAAGAATATCATCAATGAATACCACCATGAACTGTTCGAGGAACGGCCGAAAAACCTTGTTCATCAGCTGCATGAATATGGCGGGTGCATTGGTCAGTCCAAATGACATGACCAGGAACTCAAAGTGACCATATTGTATCCGAAAAGCCATTTTTGAAATGTCCTCCTCTCGGACCCGAATCTGATGGTAACCGAAATGCAAGTCTATCTTAGAAAAATACTGGGCACCCTGCAACTGGTCTAACAGATCATCAATACGGGGAAGTGGGTATCGGTTCTTGATGGTGACTCTGTTGAGCTCATGATAATCTACACAGAGTCGTAACGAACCATCCTTCTTCTTCACAAACAATACCGAGGCTCCCCAAGGTGAACTGTTGGGATGAATGAAACCTAACTCCCGGAGCTCATCTAACTGCTCTTCCAGTTCCCTCAACTCTATCGGTGCCATCCGGTAGGGGGCCTTCGAGATAGGCGTGGTACCGGGCACCAGATCAATGTAGAACTCTACCTGCCGACGCGGTGACAAACTCAAAATCTCCTGAAAAACATCCGGGTACTCACAAACAACTGGCAGCTGCTCAATACTCTCTTTCACAGGACCCTCAACGACCTAAGTTAAGAAGCTAGATAACGGCTCTCCTCTGGGCTCGACGACAAACTGGAACACTGGCAAGCCTGGAATATGAAATGTAATTGTCCTCGCAGCACAGTCTAAGACGGCACGATACTCCGCAAGCCAGTCCATACCCAGAATCACATCAAATCCTGACTTCTGGTCGAAATGGGTCACGAACTCCTTCCATGTCCAAACGAACTGAGGTCTGACCATCCTAGATATGGTTGACCACCAATGACGAGCCTCACTCTGAAGGAGATAGGTCGCAAGGGATACTCTCTGGCCCGCAGGACACTGTATAGTATAAAAAATCCTCGTAACCTCAGTGCGCCAAGCCTCGACGGTAAAAGGGTGAGGATCACCACTAAACCTCAGGGGATCATGCTGACGGAACTCTTGGACTGTAGCACTAGCACGTGGTAAGTCAGACTGCTCGAAAACCTCAGCAGTAGCTGGCTGATGGGTCTGCAATGTGGTGGCAACAAGCTGCACAACAATTGAAAATGCTCAGCTCCTATAGGTACTATCGGAAAGGCAGGGGCAGCACTCACCTCGGGCGGAGGCACGGGTGCAGCTGATGGGGTAGGAGCCTCAGCAACTGGAACAACGGGCTGAGGAGGGGGAATAGGTGGGGGAACCAGAGTAATTGGAGCCTCTATAACCAGAATAGCAGGCTGAGGCGGAGGAATAGGTGGGGGAATCAGAGTAATTGGAGGTACAGGCGCTACGGGTTCAACTGGAGGAACAGGCCGGATCGGGACCTCAGGAATCGGATCCTCAACTACTGGAGCAGGACATGCTCGAGTAAGATGGGTACCTCGGGCGCCTCGTCCACGGGCACCATGACCACGCGATATCGTCTACAAAATAATGACGACACAAGGAATCAGGACAATTACAGGCTCAATACGGAGCAAAAGGAAAGATCTCGAGAGACTACTTACCTCATGTTCATGGTAGATATGCGATGTTCTCCTGAGTCATTCTAGAATTACTTGCTATGCTCTGATACCAACTCCTGTAACGCCTTAGAATCGGTAACCGGAATCCTAAGGAACCCGATGGCCGGTTCTGGCTGTAACAGCCTCCATAGTATCCCATTCTCGCCTCCTGAGGCAGATTCCGATCCTGGGATCCTACAAGGAGGATTTTCATAATAGTATAATCATTACCAATACGAGCATACCCAAGATCACATCAAGTACATCTGAGAATAATAAAGGGCACATGTCACAAAATCTACTAAGAATTTGAACTTTTACAACCATTCATAAGGTCCAAAGGACATACATGAGATAAAAGGAAAAGAGAGAAAGGTCAATAACACTAGAATCCTAAATGCCCAGCTCTACTCCATGCTCTGCTGCTACGACGCCTGCCTAGAATCTCTTACACGCATCAATCGTGCATAAGCTTATAGAAGCTTAGAGGGTAGTGTAAGTGTGTGACAATGGTGCACAAAAGAATAGTAGGAGGTGCAAGAAGGGAAACATGCTCAATAAGAAAATCACTAGCCTTACCAAGGCTTATCATGAATATGATGCAATGAGTACTGAGAGACATACCAAGGCAATGCATGAAGGGGCTTACACAGCCAATGCTAATGCAATGCAAGTAATGTCAGTGCTCATATCCAAAGCATAAGTCAAGTACATTTTCAATCATAAGAAAATCACCGGGGTCCATTATACTGCTGAATGGTTGCTGCTCTACAGACCCCGCACAGTCAAACAAGTGTAAGAGACCTCACCACCCGCCTGTGGACAGCCAATCACCTGAAAGGCCTGATGGTAGCGGACCCATTTACGAGCTGGTCAGACTCAGCCTAACAATTCCCACTACACAACAGGCAGGTAAGGCTACACCCCTATCCAACCGACTACACGACAGTGGGAGTCGCAGCCTAACGGTATAACGCTCTAGTGCGCTCACGTATTCCACCCAGTTGCGGCGTTGGAACAGATCCTAGGTACCATGGAAGTTTTAGGAATTTCACTCATGGGCATCCTATGCACCTGTATAGTTAACTAATATTTTTAGTGTCCACACATACCGCCATCCATGAATACCCCCGTAGATGCAAGGCCCTGATAAAGTAAGGGCGAATATTCATAAGCTATGCAATGTCAGATGCATGAATCACATAATCACCCATGATCAATCCTAAGCATCCATCTCTCAGGGAGATACCAACATGTCCTACACAATGGCACAACCATGGCCAATCATACCTCAACTAAGCATGCATATGATGTGTATGGGAGTGGGCCATGGAGATGAATAGGGGTGCCAATAAGTTAAAGATGAACTCTCTACCTAACCATGAAGGGTCTAGGTACTTAACCAATTCCTCATAAGGAATACAACCTCTAGTGGGGGCCCATATACCTGAGGTAGCCCACGAGACTGAGAAGAATAATGGTATGGGCCTAAATAGATGAAACGGCCTAGCAAGGGTCTATGGTGGGCCTTTAACCACCCATAGAAGCCCATAGGCCTACCTTAGGGCCACCAATGTGGATATCCAACCACAATTGGTCCCCAAGAGGTAGCCCATCTCTAATTGATCATGAATCAAGGCCCAAGGCCCATGCAACATCAGAAATAAGAAATGAGCAGACATAATCATACCACAAACACTCATGTTGGGCTTCAGAAAGGGTGGCCCAGGGCCTACCCAAAATATGGGTCAAGGGGAACACACATAACCCAACCCATATATACCATTATGGGCCCATAGGGTAAAGGTTAGGGCCCAACATAAAGGCCATTAATCCCGTATATTATGGTGGCCTAGGGGCATCCCATTGCTCAAACCACATGGGCAAATATCATGCTCTTAGTCAAGTAAGTTGGGCCTACAACCCGGCCCAAGTATAAAGTTGATTTGATGGGAAACCAAGGGCCCATCTACTTGCGTAATCTGGCCCACTAACCCAACACAATAGTATGGTAAAAATGGCCAAAGAGTTCATTGGGCCTATCTGGAAAGTTCTAGCCCAATTGGGCTTAAAGAGTTCAATAACTATCTACATTCATGGACCCAATTAAATTCAACTTTGGTGGGCCTCAAAAGTAAATTTATTAAGCCCAAAATTTAAGTAACTAAAGGTATAAATTATTTCTTCTAAGACCTTCATAAATGTGGTGGGCCCCACTCCTCAAAATTTCAGCCCAAGGCCAATCATAATTATAACATGTTACTGTCCTAAATTTGGGCACTCTATTAGAGTGGGTCCAAGGCCTCTAAAACTCTAAAAATTGAGGGCCAAGGTCCCTCATCATGCATATAATGAGAGGAAACCCAAAAAGGTGGCCCACCATCAGAAGAAATATTTTTAAATTATGGTTTTTATTGAGGCATATTGGTGGACTTCACAGCAGAAAAATCTGGGAGTCCAGCCATCTTGGCCCATTCTTTTGGATGCCCAAAAGAAGTCATTTGAGGCTGAAATTTTCAGAGTGATACTTCCATAGGTGGGCCACACCACTAAAAAATTCTAAAAATTTAAATATTTCTGAGTATTTTAATTAATTTTTTTAAAAAATATACTGTCCAGAAAATTGGACATACCTGGACGTCCCAACGTGGTGGGCTAGTCCGGCCCTCGCCACGATGTGTATAGGGGTCCATTGGCCCTAAAATTTGGTAGGTGAGTTATAGCATGAGTGGAACACACTCTTACAAAATTTTAAAATGTTTAGACATTTATAAATATTTTAATTCATTTAAAGAAATTAATCTGTCCTGAAAATCAAACTGATTTGGACACCATATTATAATGGGTCGGTCCAGCCACCACCATGGTGTGTACAGGCGTCCATTGGCCCCAGAATTTTGTAGGTGGGTCCTAACATGAGTGGGCCACCCCCCTATAAATATTTTATAGTTTTTAAACATCCACAGATATTTTAATAAATTTTAAAAATCCAACCTGTCCAAGGTGGAATGTTGCTGGAATAGTGCAAAAAATCCAGACTGTCCACCTCACTTGGACCACACCTTTGGGACCCCAATGAAGGTTATTTGGGATGAAATTTGGCATGATTATAGGTGAGGTCAACACCTTCAAGAAATATACATTACATGGGACCAAACAACCCTCCAAATGCCTAAAAATCTGGCCTCAAAATGACCCAAAAATCTATCCAGATGGTTCTGGACAGCAACATATAACAGAAAATAAATAAATATAAACACTATTTAAAAGGGAATTTAATCTAAGGAAGTCATGATATGGACTACCCCAGTGGGCCCCATAAACGTCTAAACCCTTCCTATTACAAAATACCCCTTGCATGTGCCCCATATAGGTGGATTAGGAGCTCCAACGTCTAAGGGTGGACTGTCATGGACGTCCACCCTCAATGGATGGTCTGAATATTTTTGGTCCATAAGGTGGGCCACAAACTTATGATTACAAGATTATTAACAAAGGAAAATAAATATTCGGGTACAAGGGAAGGGTCTCCACCACATTGATGCCCTTCCCCTCATCACTCATGCATACACATTTCACTATATTGATGAGATTACAAGATCTACCCATGCATGCATCTTCAAATCAAAATCCAATGGTGGAGATGTCATCTCCACCAAGGATCAAGGGTCTAGATGACCTAAGTATCCTTTAAACTAAGAAAACAAACTACTGAGGGGGGGGGGGGGGGGTGGTACATAGAGAATGGCCCCGCCCATGAGTAATGCATGCACAAAAAGATGGGCCAATGACCACATCTAAGAAGACATAGGGCCTCCACCATCATTTGGTGGGCCTCACATGCTTCAAGCATGAGGTGAAGAAGAGAAATAAGAGGAGAGAATGGAGATCCTAAGGTTCTAAGTACAAGCACACCGACCTACAAGGACTTCAAGCAAACACCTCTAAGATGGTCTTCAAGCTCCAAGGTACATGGATCTATGATTGAAATCTTATTTCAATGGTTATATGGGGGGATATATGAGGGAAAGTGGGCTGGAAAAGTGGAAGAAAGTTGTTGGAGAAGAAGAGAAGAGAGAGGGAGAGAGAGAGGGAGGGAGAGAAATGAGTGGGAAAAAGAGAGGAAGGAGATTTCAAGGCAAGAAATCATCTCTCTCTTGCCTTGGATAGAGAAGAGTAATCATTATAGTAGGTAGTTAGAAACAATGTTGCTAGGGTAGGTTAGGTGTGGGTGGTGTGTGAGGTCTTAGTAGTGTGAGTTATGGAGATTTAGGTGGTGTGTATAGTGTGTATTGGAACTTGTACAAAAGAGGTAGTGTGGGCCACATGCACCACTCCAAGGTAGGCCACATGATTAAAATTAAGCGCCATAGAATGAAACGTACACAACTTATGATCCACACATCGGATGGACGCACAAGACGCAGCGTCGAAACCACAACGACGAAGCGATCGCAATGGCATAGGTCTCAGCTCGATCCGAGTCAAGTTTATGTGACCGGACTCAAGGATGACCGCAAACACAATCCGAAGGTCACGGGTTGCCGGAATTTGACTGGTAGGACGGCGGGACCACAAGAAATGACACTCACACACACTCATGCACACATGCAAACTCAGGTCGGGTCTCACATGAATATCCATATTCTCCGTAATCCAAAGCTTCTTCTTCCTCCTCCATTGTCGTAGGAGACTTTACAGGGATATGGACGCTAAAAAACTTTTCAGAAGCTTCAGGATGGTGTTCTTTTTCAACATTTCCCACAACTATATCCTCCTCTTCACCTACATCAACTTCTCCTTACTCGAAATCATCATCTTTATCCTCGCAGCTTTCATCATCTTCATCATCTTCATATTCCGTAGAAGCAGTACCCTCTGATGAAGAAGCTGAACTTTCATCTCCTAAGCTTTCTTTGTCTACTTGTTCAATTACAACTTTCTTTCCCTTAGAAGAAGCAGCTTGGCTACTTTCTGGTGGAGGTTCCTTGCTAGCTGGGACCAAAGGGGATGTAGATGCCTATTTACCTCCTTCCTGAGAAACGGGTGACAACACTTTCAAGCACGCTTGAGATCTGGTCATAGGAGATGATGAACTAGGAGGGGTAGGTTGTGAAGGAGCTGGTTCATTCTGAGCTGCAGTAGTTTCTGCTGGGATAGGAGAAGATGTCCCTTCAACATCATCTATGACTCGGCCACCAAAGTCACGAGGGACATGCTCAAATTCTGTCAAGACCCCGTGAGCAAACCAACCATCCAAAGTATTAATGCGCTTCGTCTTACAAATTGGATCTTCTAGTGAAATCTTTCTACAAATTTCATCATGATGGGATGCGTGGCTCTTCTCCGAGATATAACCAATTCCGCTCTCAAGTTTTCTGCCCCTCAACCTAGGTGGATGAAGAAATATGGGAGAATCCATAGTTAAACACTTATTAACCAAGAATGACTGGTGATCCCACCATCGCATCCAGCTATAAGAAGTACGAACTATGCGGTTGCAACTAGGGATTATGATGAAAGACTTGGTATGGCCACCTAGTAATTTCTTCCATATCATGGCCCAATTAAGAGGGACGGTTCCATAACAACGCATTCTCTTAGTGACCAATCTGCAGTCTTCCGGTACAGCTTGGTCTAAGCCAAATTGGTGAGCTAAGCGGCTGGGATAATAAGGCCCTCTCCAGAACTCCATTCCTTCTCAAAGACGTAGACTGCAGGAGTGAATAGAGAAAAACAAAGCTCTTTTTGCTGCAGTAAGTGTTCCCTAGTCCACCATGTTGGTATCTTTGATATAACGATGGAGATAAAATTGGAAGAAGTCCACTTGATCAGTATCTTGAATTTTGTTGGCCACCCATTCATATGACCTTTTAGCCATAGCCCTTTGTTGGAAGAATTAGAGCGGGATATGTGTAGGATGAATGTATGCCTTCTCTGGCGCTTTGAAAGTCCAGGGAAAGTAGACTCCCATCCAGCCTGTGATATAGTGCCAAGGAGTATACGTTGATGAAGATCTGATGGTAGGGTTCTTAACATGGGTGGCTATTTCTCCAAGGGCTCTGTGAATAGAACACAGCAATGGAGGTGTGGGAGAATACTTGTGTCCCTCTGCCAAAGCGCTGACCACGACAAAGACTGTGGGGCGAATAATGTCTGCCCACTTGGAGATTGAAAGTCTCACAATGCTCAACCAATAAGATAGGAAGGCTGCAAGTTCCTCAAATGAACTGTAATCTGCTCTCTCCCTCATCTCATTGTGAAGGTTTGTTAATTCCTTAGAACGACAATCGTGAAATCTTTAGGGATAGGTAAAAGATTGGTATGAATAAATCCATAGTAAAAGGAAAGAAAGAAAAAGGGGGAAGTTGACTCCTAGATTTGAAAATACCTTAGAGTACTGGAGAAATGTTCCAGCCACTATAGAGGAGAAAGCTTATGGATGTTTGGAAATTTCCTCATCTCCTTGAAGAGCTCAATGGTGGTCTCAGAAATGGAAGGCTTACGATCGGGAGAAGATACGAAGGCCAACTCTCTGTTGGATGAAACGAATTCATCATAGAACTTGCCCGTTAATGGAAGACCCTCTATTCGATGAAGATCCCAAAGTGTAATACTCATCTCACCAAAAGGCAAGTGGAAAGAGTTGGTAGTGGGCGACCAGTACTCAATGTAACCCTTTAGCACAGTGGGCTCCTTATAGAAGTACTTAGATTATAACTTCTATAGCATCGTACAGGCCGATCTTGGCAAGTGTATTTGCGTGCTTCAGTAAGATGACTTTTGTCCATTCAAAATAATAGCTTCGAGAAGTTAACAGACCCCTTGTTCAGAAATATTTCAGTCCCCAGAGTTGTTTACGATCTCTGAAGCGCTGCTTGATGGTTTCATTGAAATACATGGGGAAGAGGTTGTGTGGGCTGTGAAAAGGCATCAAAAAGATCATAGGGTGGATTTTCTCAATGATTTGTCATGGTTTGTGTGCTTATAATATCCCTTCAAGGAAGCATGGTTCTCTCGTCACCCCTGAAGAAGTATACATTAGCTTTTCTCCATCTATGTAATCCTTTAGCTCGCATTCGAGCATGGATTGGTGGCAATGGACATTAATGGGAACCACTGTCATACCTTATAAATGAGGGTTATCAAACTTCATGATACCCTCAATGACTCAGACTGATTTCCACGAATTCTGGAGCTTCTTCTTATTGTGCTCCTTAATCTTCTCCTCGAACTCCTTCGCCTTATTTCAGCGAATCTTCTTCGAGTGGGAATCGAGAGGAGTGTCTTCTCAAAGAGAGGGTCTCTGACTATCTGTGCAGATATACATAGTTATTTTTAACCACTCATCCCAGTCATACTCTCTACCATGCTTTGGAGGACATTTTAGGTCCCCCAGTGCAATTACTTGATGAATGGGAGATGACAGTGATTCAATGCGGTCGGTGAAGTCAAAGGTTGGAAGTACGGGTTCTTTGAAGTATGCAGGGTTGCGGACAATGGTTTTGGTACATTTGGTTGGTGGTTGATTGGAAGAAGGGGAGGGGTGGTAAGAAGACAGATCAGGAAAATCAAGGTGAGAAGGTTGGTCAGTAGGAGGGTCTAAAGGGCGATAGGTTCGCTTAATACGAGCCATGATGGATAGGGAGTTAAGGGCCTGAAGGTAATTGAAGAAAAGGTTCAAAGAAAAGTTGAGAAATTGGCTGAGTTCTGGAAAAAGGACCAAGTGTAAGAAAATTGGCTAAGTCTTGGTTGCACGAGACTATGCAATCGAAGTCTGTTATGCAAAACGGTGCAACTCCCAGGAACCTTGCTCGAACAAGAAAGTTATTGCACTGGGAAAAATCGCAGGAGAGTAAAGGGCCTGCTACAGGCTGAAAAGAAGTGCAGAGTGAGAGAAGGGTTGAAGTATTTATAGGACATGCGGTCGAGCGTGGTACATGGGTTTCTATTACACGGACCCGCTCAAACTCTTTCAAGGTGGTTATTTTGATCATTTTCTTTAATTTTAGGGAAACAAAGATAGGATCAAGGGGGTATCTATTAAGGCATAAAAATGATGATAAAGAAAGATTGAAGCAAGAGAAGTTGAGAGAGAAAGAAAATGGGAAAAGAAGAAGAATGAAATAGCTTAAAGGGAGGTTGCGTGGATTCGAGCAACCGATGTCCGTTACGCGGGACCGTGCAACCAAAATATCTCTTGGGCAAGTTCGTACAACGAAATTCAGAACTGATTCTTTGTAAAAAGATGTAAAGAATTGAAAGGTGGGTCCCATGGCACCAAAATTGAGGTTCCACACATGCGAGGGCCTATAAATACCCCCTCCCCTCCACTTGGACGGATTGAAAATTTTACAAAGGAAGCAGAGCGAAGAGGAAGACTGAAGGTAGGAGAGAAAGTTTTAATTTTTTATGCGGGTCCACGCAACCAAACTGCCCTGCAGTCTATGAAGCTAAAGAGATGATATGCTGCTGAAATGGCTGAGTCTCCAAATTTCTTCTATCTGAAGCTTCAAGAGAAAGAAACCAGTAGAAGAGATATTCAAGTCACATTCCTATTAAAGAGATGATCAAATTATGAGTCGAAATGCTGCCGAATTTGATATTTGAACTTTTTCAATTTTTACATTCTAAATAATCTATCCTAAAATAAAGGGATGTTTAAGGATGTAAATGAATCCAGTACTAATAGAATATGATGATTATCTTTCATACTCTCTCTCTTTGTTATGTTTGAATAAGATAATATCTTGAATCGAATGCGTTTGTTTCTTGTTCGAAGAAAGAAAAATAGCGCAAGGCGCTGTTGAATAGAATAGGGACTCTTCCTCTCATTGTTCGAAGGCTTGTCAGCGTGTGGAAGATCATTCATCATTCAGCTTCCAACAACTGGTAGAAAGAGAGAAAGAAACGAGAGAGATAGAGAGAGAAGGAAACAAGCAGATAGGAAGCAACGAATTCTGATTAGAGCGTTGGTGCTACAACCATGACTCACTAAGTCATTGACTTGGTCCAGGATCGAGTATGTTCAACATTCCTAGAGGTAAGTACCAGATCAGAATTTCCCTTAAAATATCCCTAACAAATGGGTTCGTATATTCAAGACTGTAAATTAGCGATAAAACTGGGTCAACCTAACCCGAATCCACACAAGTTTTCGCTAAATTATAGGATTGGCATATTGAGAATAAAAAATGAATTCAAATTTCTCCAACTAAGAACTAGTTAAACCCTAGACCTAGACTATAGACACAACCCTATATTGAATCTAAATCTTACAAATTACATGATTGAGGATAAGATTGGAATTGAATGAGTAAACATCTAGCCTCATTTGGGAAAAAAATTGACTTCAAAGGTGAGGGTTTTTTCTTTAATTTTTGTAATTTAATTTATTTGATCTCAACTTCCTCGCATGTTTCAAGTTTTTATTTTAAGAATCATTGCTATGTAATTCACCTCACTACATTATTATCTTACACATAAGTATCATGTTAGAAATCCCACTTCTAGTGATCAATATAATATCATGGACATAATGTGTTATGGGTAGTGGCCCTCTTGATCGGCATGTAATCCTATGGATTGGTGAGTAATGTACAATCGATGTAAGTAAACCTCCATGCATGTTACGTCACTTTTCGGGATTGGATGTCACAAATAGTCACTCCTTGAACACATTGTTCACGTCAATCTTCTAATTGCGTTGTTGTGTCTCCTTAAGACATTCGTATAAATCCACGTTAACGTTGAACAAGCCAATGAATCTTTGTAGAATCGGATATGGGACGATCCAGGTTTTTTATGAACTATATTCCACATTGGGATGATCACTGAGTGTGATGGACCGCATGTACTTTGCTAGGCATGTATCTCATATAGAATATTTGCACATACCAATACAATTGTATTTGTGGAGTATGAGAGTATCGGGACACTTCTATTACTCTTATGAATCATTTGAATCATCGTAAACATTAAATGATAACCACCACTATAAGTAGGGCATTAACCCTCTCCAACCATACAGACATTATATGTGAAGCACAGGTTGATGATATGGTCGATAATCATTTTATAGAAGATTCTTTCGAAAAAAAAAAGAAGGATAACACCATGAACTGTTTTATTTATTTTTTATTGCATACTTTGATATTGTAATAAGCTTTCATTGAGAGTGCATTAAAGAATTATTTATGCGCTTTTTATTCTAATGAAATAATCAATATAATTATTTTTATTCTTGTGAATGGATACCTTCGTGAATATAATTGGATGTGATTTATTTTTGTAAAAAAATAAGGTGCAATTTTGATGATTCTAATTTTTACATTATCAACACCCGGAATTCTTGGGCACGATTATATACTCGAGCCGTGAAAATTCGGGATGTCATACAAAGATCTAAGAAAATCAAGAAAAATGGATGGAGAAAAGGCTAGGTAAATCACAAGTCTAATAACAGAAATAATATAATGTTCGATCCTACGTAAGGTTAGTTTGGTCTGACCGAATGTGTAGAGAACACTCTAGCAACAAACTGTGATATTCGAGAGTTAATTCGGCACGACATTCAGTGTGACCAAAGTCAGGTTCGGTGCCACCAAAGGTCAATGCAACCTAAGGGGAAAAGAGACTTTATACAAATATTGTAGAACTTCAACTGCAACCAAGGTACTAATTTGGTGTGACTGAAGACATGTTTGGTGCAACCAAAAGTTATCGTCGGCTACAGGCAAGGTGTAAAAAAATTGCACAAATTGAAGTCAATTCCAAGTTAGTGCAAATTTTTTCTACTTAAAGAGATGTTTTAAGTTTTTATAATGACGAATTAGGGATTGGGAGAAATACCTAGGGGTGGCGGAGCTTCTACGAATCTGTCCTTCTTCTGTCATGGATCTGTCCTTCTTCTTCCCTCACTTTAAGTTTATCTTCTCTAGTTTTTTCTTTTCTTTTCCTTTTAAGATGTTAGCTATGTTGGGATAATATCTTATTTAAGGCTAAGGAATGAAGCTTGTAGTTCAATTACATTATTTACTTTATTTGATTCAATAACATTGATTAGAATGATGATAATAGATTGATTTAATTGTGATTTACTTTAAATTCTTTGAGTTGTTTATTTTTAAATTTATTATGCACTCCGAGTATAACGAACGCTCCGATTTAAAAATTGTCTGGCCTAAATTAGAGAATAAATTGATATGTATATTAATTGATCTAGTGTTGCCTTTAGGTGCATTGGACACTTTTAATTCCTAGTGATTGATATTCGACTATTTCATGATAGAAGCAATAATTTGAAAGTGCGAGCTATAGATGTCCTAAAGAGAGGGGGGGGGGGTGTTAATAGGATAATAAAAAATATTTTGATATAATGAAGAATAATTAAACAAATACTCTCAATTGCTTAAAGAATTGAAATCTTGATTTCAAATATTTCGTAGGATAACCTTCGCCTAAAAAAATTAGGCAGGACAAGCTTATTTCACAACATCTTTGACATCAAAATATTAAACTAAGAGAATCATTCACAAGGAAAGCTTATAAAGAATTACACAATCACCACAATGCGCAAGGTATTATAATGGTTCGGTGTTTAAACTCCATACCTACTCCACTCTCAAAATTACTACCCTCATAATTTTGGCTTTCAATATTTCAAGATTTTCACAGGGTCACCTTAACAACCTTATACAGTTCTTGTGATTTTCACAGGTTATCAAATCAAAATCCTCTTTGTGATTTTCACGGGCTCACCACAAAACAATCCGCTGAGATTTTTGCGCTATCTCAGAAAAACCTAAAATGTAATAAATAAATACAATACTTATCTTTAATTGACCAGTCGAAGACGTAACTGTAGCTTGATTGCATTGATCTTCTTTCTTGGGATATGAATGTAGCCGTCAATGTGTTCAACCCAAAAAGAATATAAGATCTAATATATTTTTCATGTAATAAATAATACCCTAATGCTGTAAATTCAATTCTCTAATTCTTAAGTAGAGTATGGATTACTCTATTAAAAAAGATTAAACAAACTTGAGGAAGAGAATAGATTAAGCTAAATCAAATGTAAGAATTACCACACAAATAGCTTAAGGAGGCTTAGACTTTCACTCTTTAATTGAGAAGATAGATCTCTAATTTTTATGTCATTAATGAGTGAAAGAAGGCCTCTATTTATAACCAAAGGATTTGAAAATTCGGCTGGCCCGATTTTAGGTTCGGCTGACCGAATTCCAACGATTGCATTCCAATGGATCTTCCGATTTTGTGGATGAAATCTTTCAAAAATTTGGTTGGTCGAATCTCCATGAGATCAGAAATCTTATCTTACTAGAAACTTGACCGAACATACTTCGGGCTATCTAAGGAGACAGGTTCTACTGGCTGAACCCATGGTTAGGCCAGCCGAACTTGCTTTGGAAAAAAATATTTCTTGTTGTATACTTGCCCGAATTATATTGGGTTGGCCGAACCTGAGGTTGGGCTGAACTAACTTCAGTATATTTTACTTAGAATTATATGTTATTGTGTAATCATGTGAAATACACCTAACCTAGGGTCAATCTAAGGTTATACCACCTGATGATTAACTGTAACACCCCGGATTTTGGCCAATCTGGGATTAGACGTCCTTAGGCAATGGGTTAACTAAAACACCTGAAAAATTGCTTAGAACCCAATTCCATAGCCAAAGAAATCACGTAGGATTAATTCCTTTGAAAAATAAGTGTAAGTTAGCTAGCGCGACGCTGGAGTAGCTGGGAAATAGTCCCTGATCACTTTAAATACGTTCTACAAGACCCAAATCGAGTAGAACCAATGACTCTATAATACTCTATAACCTCGGACCAAACTCTGAGCAGGTTTGTTCTCTGGACCACTTTGAATCTTTGTATTGGATCTAGACCGCTCGTCGAAAGTCCGATACCTCCTATCTTAGACCGTTAGAACCGCCTAGCTGGACTTGACACTCATTTCGAAAATCAAGTCAAACCGATAATCACAGGCTATTTCATTGAGCCCGGACCGAAGAGAGTGTGAATAGGGACATAGTTGAAATTTCAAATTCAAATCTGGCACACGACTTGACGCGTCAGTATTGAGCGTTCTGACCGTCAGAATTCATCCAGATTACACCCTTGGATCAGGAGAAATTTTTATTTTATATCATGAGAATTCAGCCCTGATCTATGTGCGGTGACCGCTGAACTGAAACTGGCCCGCCACGTGCGATCTACGAACCCTGCCGGACTGAAAACTTACTACGTGCTAGATCTGGTACGCATGAGCTTAAGTCCGATCGCATTCGACCAGGAGACCACCAGAAAACATCTTTTGAACTGAAACAACCCCGAATTGGATATGCACTAAGTAAACTTCGTTCCGGAGCCTGTTTTCGGCGTTTTTAAGCTTATAAAAGGGGTTGAAACCCTCATTTCTCTCTCCCATCCGAAATTGCAAAAATCCCTATATTGGGAGAGAGAAAAGGTGAGAGTTTGTGAGAGAGAGTAGGAGAGAATTTCTTGCTGCTTGTGCCACCTACTGCAAGTGCCTAAGCAACGCACTCCAATCACTTTCTCGGCGATTTCAACGCACTTCTAGGTGAGAAAAACCTTCAACACTTGCTGATTTAAGCTTCCATCAATTCCATTAGCGATATAGCTTATGTAGCTTGTGTATTAGGTTCCCTATTCGTCGTAGACGAAGCGTATACGCTCCGTTCGAATTGATACGCTTCTAGGAGAAAAAGGTGAGGATTTTAAACGCTTTGATTGACGATTTACAACGCTTTCAATGTCGTTTAATAGTAGATTATCGACGGCATCGCCGTTTGACATGTACAACATGCTCTCCGTTTCCTGTTTCGTAAACCAACGAAGAATATGAGATTTAGGGCATTTTAGTCATTTGTAGGAAGTACTGTTTTTACTCATATTTTGCTGATGTGATTGACATGGTTTATTGTCGCATTAGAATGTTAGGAATACATGCATAATTAGTTTGGCGAAGAGATTCACCTAAATGCGCACTTCGGGTCGACATACTATATGTAGACTTAAGTGTGTAGTGTAAGTGTTTGTATAAATGCTTGTATTAGTATGTATTGAATTAAATGGTGTTATGAATTAGTTTGAGATTGATTTCTCAATTAATATGCTGGTGTAAATGGTTTCCTACATGTTAGCCATATGCATGATTTCATAATATGAATGAAATGCATGTGTTTGACGATTCGCTTAGGCTGTATGTTATAACATGTGCTTGATGATTTTATTATGATTTAGTTTGAGATTGAATTCTCAATTAATATGCTGATGGAAATGATTTCCTATATGTTGGCGATATGCATAAGTTCATTATATGTACGAAAGGCATGTGTTAGATGATTTACTTAAGTTGTACGATATAACATGTGTTAACATACTCACATGGTTGTGTTTCATTTCCAATACTCTTACATGATCGCTGACGTGGATTCATATGTGTTTGGGACTATACGTAGTCCAGGCAGTCGATAACCGAGCGAATTCGTGGTTAGCTTATCTTGGCCACGAAGGACGCGTCGATGAACGCGAGTCGTGTTGAAGTTGGCGGCAGTGGTTAGGCCACGCGAAGTGTTTTACGCACTTCATGTCGTTTGACTTGCGATGCGCTCGTGCTAGTCGAGCCCGTCAAGTAACCCGACTGGCCGTTGTATGTTCACCCTGCATGAGTCATAACTGCTTGAACCCAGGGTACTGAACTTACTATTGTAAACCCTGTTAACCATGGTACCTTGATCCATAAAGACTCATGAGCCGGGCATGGTGTTATGGGACACTGTGGTCGAGCTGTCGGCCTACGTTGGGGCCACAAACCTCCCCGTAGTGACCAGTGAGCACCTAGACTCGTGAGCAGATTATGGTGGTATGGGACATTATATTCTTGCTGTCGGCCTACATTGATAAGGTGATGGGGGAGCGGTGCAACCAGTGCGAGCAACAGCCCTGACAGCCCTTTGTAGTGACCGCGAGCGTATTCTGAGTCTACGGGAGGCGAAGACCCTTCCGTAGCAGTAGAGTACAGTAGGCCTGTATTGATAAGGTGATGGGGGAGCGGTGCAACGAGTGCGAGCAACAGCCCTGATAGCCCTTGCAGCGACCTACAAAATATACATCGTATGAGATTACTAGGAGTGACGATCCTAGACAGGATCTGTGTTGGGATTGATATAAGGGAGGTACCTTAGTTTCCCAATCCTGCTGTTTGAATGGACTAATAACAACTTGGAAATCATATCACCATGCCATTGCATGTGCCTGGAAGATGTGGAGCACTTGAGGGTCGATTGCATGCCGCGGACGAAGATGGTGCCATATGAGGGAGATCGTCGGTGAGGGCATACATCACGTCATGTCATATTGCATTAACAACAGTATTAGGATTGTTTGATTTACTGCTTTACTATTATCGCATGATTGATTTGATAACATGCTAATCTCTGCTCTCTTATCCCACTGAGTTGATCACTCACTCCCACATTACGGGATGGTGTTTCCGGACACCCACCAGTCCCTATTGTGATTGCAGATGATGGCGTTGCTCGAGAAGCGGAGTTGGACCTGATGATGAGGAGGAGGATTCCTCCTTCATGTGTGTTCTGATTGACGGGATTATAGGGAGGTTGATTAGATACCTTGACACTTGTCATTTTATATTTTCAGCGCACTCATGTATATTCGTTTTGTTTATTTTTGGAGTATATATGTATGTATATAACCTGGTAACATATTCACACTCTGGAGACATACAACAGTTTATATATGTTATACGTACTATCACAGTCTTCCGCTTGTTAATTTAACTGTCTCTGGGGTATGATATGCTGTTCTAGCTTAATCTCACTCATGTTTAATACATTATCACAGACAACATTCAATCATACATATCTATGTTGCATAAATAACATTTTGGAACTCGGGAGTTGGGTTTTTGCTCGACCCCCCAATTTTTGGGATGTTACAGATGGTATCAGAGCATGATTTGAATTAAACCGGGCCTGGGTTATGGTCACGCGATGCACGCTGTCGCTTCTTTCGACTTAGGTGGGTGCGAGAAGTGTCTAGAAACACTCATAGGATCGCAGATTCGCCAATAGGCGAAGTCTATTCGAATCGATCGCACGATCGAGTCCGTAACGCATTTTGGGTCGCGTGAAGCAACCTGAATAGCTCCTAGGTCGTAGGAAGTCGGTTGAGACGTTCTTTGAACGATTTTAAACCCATAAAAGTAAATCCTTGGGCCGTGGGATGACCACGACTCCTGTATTCAATCGCCAAGGCTTAAAAACCCCGTTTCACCAAAAATCTTCAAAATTCTTCCTCTCACCACTCCAATCTTCAATTCTTTCTTATCCTTTTCATGTTAGGCATCAATCCTAATATGAAAATAACATAAAATCATACTTTCACAAAATTTTACAGTGAATAGTAAAATTTCATGAAAAATAAATTCACTTTCTTTAGCAACTAAGAGTCTAGATAGATGTACTAGCTCCTCATACCCCAAAATCATATGCTGCATGATAGGGTTTTATATTTGGGATTGTAGATTGACCCCAAAAAGCTCCGAACACATGTTTGGGCCTCTATAGGTGAATATACAATGAACCAAGGTGGGGGCTACACATTTTTGGGGTCCCTGGACCATGGGGGACCAGACCCATGTGGTCCCACCGGCCACCTAGAGAGATGGCCGGCGATGCCATCGCCGGTTTGGCGATGCATCGCCGACCGGTGGGGCCCACTTGGTCTGATTTTCGGACGCATGCTCTTATACACCCTGTACACCTCTCCCATGTATGGTTCGCACCTCGAAACCCCCTAAACGGGGTACTTCCTTCACAAACAGCCCCTTCCCTAGCCCCATTTTCGTGTTCAGCTGCCCTATTCCAAAAATCGTGATTTCAAATCACTCCCAAATCCCTTCTCTGTTGAAAACAACCATACTCCTTCACTCCATTACTGTTTGCAGCCCTCCCTCTTGAAGATTTCATCTTTTGGAGCTCTAAAAACCTCCAAATCGAGCTGAAATCGTGAGGTGCTCCATTCCCCTTTTTCATTTCCATTTCTTTCTGAAAATACATCCTAGGGGAGCTTGAAGCATCCCTCTACAATGCCTAGATTTCATTCTGTCCATTTGGGTGACCATTTCTTCGCATTTCCTCCGCTTTCCATGGCTATTGTTAAGGCTGTTTTAGCCTTTTCCTCCCTTTCCATCGTCCTCTCTTCATGTCCCTTTTATTTAAGCCTTTACCCTCTTTTTGGGTCTCAAAATCGTGCTAACCTCAAATCCCATTTCTCAACTTCCTCCGTTTGAGAAGTATTGAAAATACCTGGCCGATAGAGCTCTAATGGGCAACTGACAGTACTGAACTAGATCGTATTCAGGAAGGTCAGTTGGGACCATGGTAGAAGTCCTTTGGTAGAATTAGGCATCTATGTCGTTGCCCTGTAGCTTGTTTGATTACTGTTTTAAGGATTTTCATTTTTTATTGTTATTGGGTCTAGTGATGTCACCGGTAGAAAATGTGTTTGTGTTGTGGTTTGGGCTTAATGTAGCCGAAATTTGTTGAATGGAATGCATGCCGTTCCGTTCGCTGTAAGGTATTGTCCCTAGATCGGGAGTATTGTAACTCCCGGGATTCAGCCTACAAATTAGTTTTTATCCCACCCCACCCTCCTACCAAGCATGCCACTTCCAATCCCGCCATGGGACTAGGAATGCGGTCCATTTAATACAACTTAATGCTACTAGCCATATAGGCCTTTGGCGTTTTGGACCTAGTGTTAGCACTCCCCGATTTGAAGGATCTGATGACATAGGAAAGCCAGTTTTATTTCGATAATCTTGACCCTAAGCGATAGAGCAATTCCCTGTATTAGTAATGGTATAGAACCATTTACCGTATAATCTTAGGCTTTGGATCATAGCTACTGAGTTACAGACTAGCCTACTAGTTACCTTAAGCAATGTAAAGCCTGTATATGCTAAGGAATTGTAAGTTAGATTTGATTGAAGTAGAACCTTATTCCTTCAATAGATCCCCTTATGACTTATAGACTTCTATTGTTGCCCATAGGAAGGAACCATTCACTCTCAGGGAACATTTATAACTCCCTCAGATTGAACTTAGAGTGTACTAGCACGCCCCTTAGAATTGCCTTCCCCAAGGACTTATTGCATTCGGGAACGCGGAATAAAGGAACTACATGCAAGCGATGTATTCGTGGTTTGAATCGACTTCCTAATCCTAGTGGTTACCAATAAATCTAATGCTCTAATCAAGCAGAGGATCGGCATCGACTCGGATTAAGAACTGATACAATGCATTTTCTGTCCTGATTAGACAGAAAGTTCAACGTATCCGGCTTAGACCCACTATACAACTTTTCTTCCGTGTTGGCTCGACCACATACAACCAAACGGGATCACATTGTCTTTAGAAAATGGCAAGAACTTAAAGCCAGTAGAGAATTCGACATCTTTCCACCAACTCATACCTGCCCCTGACCTTAACCACAATAGAGATTAGGCTCATCTCTATGATCATAGATACCAATGCCATAAAACGCATCGTTAGCGAACGGAAAACCACTATAATGAGAGGTTGTTTCCATTTTAGATTAAGGATAGCCCCTAAATTGTGCCTCGTTCCGATATACGGAGCGATGCATAGATTCTTGAACTTAAGTAAAACCAAGTTTTAAGGGGGGTAGAACGTATGGAGTCCAATCCGGTTAGGTTAGTCAACGCTCCTGTTCGATCAGAGTGGCGCAGTGGAAGCGTGGTCGGCCTCTTCCCCACTGGCCCAAGATCGAAACCTTTAAGTTAGGATATACGTACGATTAGGTTATTAAGTAGGATTGAACCTCCCTTAGAAAAGTATTCCATGCCCTTCGCCAATGTCGGGGACGACATTGTGTTTTAAGGGGGGTAGATTGTAACACCCCGGATTTTGGCCAATCTGGAATTAGACGTCCTTAGGCAATGGGTCAACTAAAACACCTGAAAAATCGCTTAGAACCCAATTCCATAGCCAAAGAAATCACGTAGGATTAATTCCTTTGAAAAATAAGTGTAAGTTAGCTAGCGCGACGCTGGAGTAGCTGGGAAATAGTCCCTGATCACTTTAAATACATTCTACAAGACCCAAATCGAGTAGAACCAACGACTCTATAATACTCTATAACCTCGGACCAAACTCTGAGCAGGTTTGTTCTCTGGACCACTTTGAATCTTTGTATTGGATCTAGACCGCTCGTCGAAAGTCCGATACCTCCTATCTTAGACCGTTAGAACCGCCTAGCTGGACTTGACACTCATTCCGAAAATCAAGTCAAGCCGATAATCACAGGCTATTTCATTGAGCCCGGACCGAAGAGAGTGCGAATAGGGACAGTTGGAATTTCAAATTCAAATCTGGCACATGACTTGACGCGTCAGTATTGAGCGTTCTGACCGTCAGAATTCATCCAGATTACACCCTCGAATCAGGAGAAATTTCTATTTTATATCATGAGACTTTCAGCCCTGATCTACGTGCGGTGACCGCTGAACTGAAACTGGCCCGCCACGTGCGATCTGCGAACCCTGCCGGACTGAAAACTTAATACGTGCTAGATCTGGTACGCATGAGCTTAAGTCCGATCGCATTCGACCAGGGGACCACCAGAAAACATCTTTTGAACCGAAACAGCCCCGAATTGGATATTTACTAAGTAAACTTCGTTCCGGAGCCTGTTTGCGGCGTTTTTAAGCTTATAAAAGGGGTTGAAACCCTCATTCCTCTCTCCCATCCGAAATTGCAAAAATTCCTAGATTGGGAGAGAGAAAAGGTGAGAGTTTGTGAGAGAGAGTAAGAGAGAATTTCTTGCTGCTCGTGCCACCTGCTGCAAGTGCCTAAGCAACGCACTCCAATCACTTTTCCGGCTATTTCAACGCACTTCTAGGTGAGGAAAACCTTCAACACTTGCTGATTTAAGCTTCCGTCAATTCCATTAGCGATGTAGCTTATGTAGCTTGTGTATTAGGTTCCCTATTCGCCGTAGACGAAGCGTATATGCTCCGTTCGAATTGATACGCTTCTAGGAGAAAAAGGTGAGAATTTTAGACGCTTTGATGGACGATTTACAACGCTTTCAATGTCGTTTAATAGTAGATTATCGACGGCATCGCCGTTTGACATGTACAACATGCTCTCCGTTTCCTGTTTCGTAAATCAACGAAGAATATGAGATTTAGGGCATTTTAGTCATTTGTAGGAAGTACTGTTTTTACTCATATTTTGCTGATGTGATTGACATGGTTTATTGTCGCATTAGAATGTTAGGAATACATGCATAATTAGTTTGGCGAAGAGATTCACCTAAATGCGCACTTCGGGTCGACATACTATATGTAGACTTAAGTGTGTAGTGTAAGTGTTTGTATAAATGCTTGTATTAGTATGTATTGAATTAAATGGTGTTATGAATTAGTTTGAGATTGATTTCTCAATTAATATGCTGGTGTAAATGGTTTCCTACATGTTAGCCATATGCATGATTTCATAATATGAATGAAATGCATGTGTTTGACGATTCGCTTAGGCTGTATGTTATAACATGTGCTTGATGATTTCATTATGATTTAGTTTGAAATTGAATTCTCAATTAATATGCTGATGGAAATGATTTCCTATATGTTGGCGATATACATAAGTTCATTATATGTACGAAAGGCATGTGTTAGATGATTTACTTAAGTTGTACGATATAACATGTGTTAACATGCTCACATGGTTGTGTTTCATTTCCAATACTCTTACATGATCGCTGACGTGGATTCATATGTGTTTGGGACTATACGTAGTCCAGGCAGTTGGTAACCGAGCAAATTCGTGGTTAGCTTATCTTGGCCACGAAGGACGCGTCGATGAACGCGAGTCGTGTTGAAGTTGGCGGCAGTGGTTAGGCCACGCAAAGTGTTTTACGCACTTCATGTCGTTTGACTTGTGATGCACTCGTGCTAGTCGAGCCCGTCAAGTAACCCGACTGGCCATTGTATGTTCACCCTGCATGAGTCATAACTGCTTGAACCCAAGGTACTGAACTTACCATTGTAAACCCTGTTAACCATGGTACCTTGATCCATAAAGACTCATGAGCCGGGCATGGTGGTATGGGACACCGTGGTCGAGCTGTCGGCCTACGCTGGGGCCACAAACCTCCCCGTAGTGACCAGTGAGCACCTAGACTCGTGAGCAGATTATGGTGGTATGGGACATTATATTCTTGCTGTCGGCCTACATTGATAAGGTGATGGGGGAGCGGTGCAACGAGTGCGAGCAACAACCCTGGCAGCCCTTTGTAGTGACTGCGAGCGTATTCTGAGTCTACGGGAGGCGATGACCCTTCCATAGCAGTAGAGTACAGTAGGCCTGTATTGATAAGGTGATGGGGGAGCGGTGCAACGAGTGCGAGCAACAGCCCTGACAGCCCTTGCAGCGACCTATAAAATATACATCGTATGAGATTACTAGGAGTGACGACCCTAGACAGGATCTGTGTTGGGATTGATATAAGGGAGGTACCTTAGTTTCCCAATCCTGCTGTTTGAATGGACTAATAACAACTTGGAAATCATATCACCATGCCATTGCATGTGCCTGGAAGATGTGGAGCACTTGAGGGTCGATTGCATGCCGCGGACGAAGATGGTGCCGTATGAGGGAGATCGTCGGTGAGGGCATACATCACGTCATGTCATATTGCATTAACAACAGTATTAGGATTGTTTGATTTACTGCTTTACTATTATCGCATGATTGATTTGATAACATGTTAATCTCTGCTCTCTTATCCCACTGAGTTGATCACTCACTCCCACGTTACGGGATGGTGTTTCCGGACACCCACCAGTCCCTATTGTGATTGCAGATGATGGCGCTGCTCGAGAAGCGGAGCTGGACCTGATGATGAGGAGGAGGATTCCTCCTTCATGTGTGTTCTGATTGACGGGATTATAGGGAGGTTGATTAGATACCTTGACACTTGTCATTTTATATTTTCAGCGCACTCATGTATATTCGTTTTGTTTATTTTTGGAGTATATATGTATGTATATAACCTGGTAACATATTCACACTCTGGAGACATACAACAGTTTATATATGTTATACGTACTATCACAGTCTTCCGCTTGTTAATTTAACTGTCTCTGGGGTATGATATGCTGTTCTAGCTTAATCTCACTCATGTTTAATACATTATCACAGACAACATTCAATCATACATATCTATGTTGCATAAATAACATTTTGGAACTCGGGAGTTGGGTTTTTGCTCGACCCCCCGATTTTCGGGATTTTACATTAACACATACAAAGTGTTCCGATCTTTGAACCACATAAAACTTTTAAGGATTGAAATGTTGAGCCGTGCTTAAGATGTTTATCGAGTCTTTATGTGTTCTTCATCAGTTGTTGAAGAGTATCTTCATGAGTGCTTATACTCCTTTCAGGACTATGAAATTTGATAATCCTAATTGTTCTTAAGTATAAGCACTTACAATCTCCCCCTTCATTAATTTCATGACAAAACACAATAAAAAAATTCATCATAAAATATTACAACATCTCACAGACTCATCATACTAATATGAGCTCCGGTTCAAAAGAACATTTGTACACCACTAGTAATACCATATCTTTATGATCTCGATACTCCCCCTTATAATAGGCATTCTTAACTGCCCCTGAGCACTTAGTCACAAAGAATATATATATCTATACAATCCAATACTTTATCACATGTTATGTATATATATAATTCCATATAATTCATGCATACTAGTGTTTTGCTTAGATATTCATTCAAGGTGTGGAGTTATGTTCATATATTCATAACCAATTCCCCCCCTCCCTCTTTTGTCAGAAGTTGACAAACAAAATAATAATTAAATGATGTATGCAACATGAATATCAAGGAAAAGAGCATATAAAATAAGGATATGAAGTCATTAAGCTATATAAATATTAATATTAATATTCAAATGTGTGGAAGGGAAAGCCATCTAAGAGTGCTTGTAATCCAAAGAAAGATTGAAAGTTATTACAGACCAAACTAGATGAAATATTTAAGTAATATCAAGTAAACATGCTAAAACTTAAATTATTACAACTTATTCAGATGGAGCAGGCATCTCAGGATCAATGGTATTTAGGCTCTTTCTTAGCCAAAGTCCAACTTTCATCAGCTAGTGTGTAACGCCCATATCCTAGTACCGTACCATTTCATCAACTTCGGCGATCCTCCCTATAGACAGTGATTTCACGTGACCTCAAGTTGCATCCCGTAGGTTAGAGTCGACTCAACTTAAAACCTATACCTTAGCGACCGCACCATCGCTGCGGTTCCAACGCCACTTCTTACGCACCAATGCAAAACCCATGCTAGGGTAGTGGACCCGCGTATATTTCGAGGAAACACCACGCATTGCGAATCTTGAGAGAGGAATCTATACCCAATCTATCACATCACTAGTCAAGTATAACCCATACCTCTCCCATCATCAAGTCAAATTAACCCATACCTATCCCATCCCTTTTCTTACCAACAATGTAAGGCTACCCATACCCCATGCCACCTCATGCCCCCAAAAGTCAACTAAGCCCATACACTCCATGTCACCTCTTCTTACAACACCACTCCTCTCTCATTTCACTCCATCCCATCTCATTTCTCTACCCAAATCCCTAGCAACCAAGAGAAAAAGACTAAGGAGAAAAAAAACCCAAGAAAGACCCATCTCCCTACCACCAAATCTCACCATCCAACCATCCAAACTTCATCATCCACCATCAAAGTGAGAGCTTAGGAGCCAAGGAATCCAAGGAACTAAAGAAGAGGACTATAGGTGGGTGTTTGTAGGAATAGATTTTAATTTTTAGTGATGGGCCAAGTGGGTCCTACCAATTAATGGTATGGATCCCATTTTGGACCCAAGGTGTGGCCAATGGCCCACCATGATTCATATGTATAATCCATGATGAGGCCGTTCTCCATGGACCCCACCATGATGTTTATTTGATACCCAAATTGTTAATGGTCATTTAGACCATGATTTTGTGGTGGAAATGGGATTCCCACCCTGATTTTTCTGTTGCTTGTAGGCCCACATGACATAGGACCCATCATGTTGTATGCATTGTATTTTCACCCCTAGGGGAGCTCATAGTGGTGGAACTCCCCCACCACACGTCTCTCCATCTATCTCTCTTTCCCCTGAAGATGTCCCACCTCAATGTATGAATTCTATCCACGTTGTCCATCCAAGTGGGTGCCCCCACTGTCCAATTGGGGCCCACCTTACTGTTCACCCTATCTGTCCATTTTAGACTAGCCTGGACGAAAGGAAAATACAATTACCAGCTTGATTCAACAAGGGGTGGCCCACTCACGTGGCTCCACCTGATGTATGCTTTATTGTCACCATCCAGCAGTTGGGACAATGGGACCCACATGATGTATGTTTCGTCCACACCATCCAACAACTAGGACGGTGGGACCCACCATGATGTACTTATCCTCACCATCCATCTATGGGACGGTGGGACCCACTGATGTATGCGTTTCATTGCCACCGTTCATCTGAGGACGGTGGGACCCACTGATGTATGTGTTTCATCTCCACCGTCCAGCATACAATGGTGGGGCACACCTGATGTATGTATTGTATCCACACCGGCCAGCGTGAGATGGTGGGACCCACCCTGATGCATTTTATCTGGGCCGTCCATCAAATGGGCCACCCAGTAGGCCCACTGTGATGTTTATTTTATCCAGGCCGTCCATCAAATGGGCTGCCCAGTAGGCCTAGTGTGATGTGTATTTTATCCAAGTCATCCATCGAATGGGCCACCCAGCAGGCCCACTGTGATGTGTGTTTTATCCAGAATGTTTGTTCTTTGTAACGTCCAGTGGGCTCACCTACATCATATAAGGTCCACTTGCTATGCTGTGTAAGGCCCACTTGTTGTATATATGAGGCCCATGTGATGAGGCCCATTGTGATGTGTAATGCCCATGTGATGAGGCCCATTGTGATGTGTAAGGCCTATGTGATGTATGAGGCTCGTTTGTGAGGCCCAATGTATGTGTGAGGTCCACTATATGTATGAGGCCCATTGTATGTGTGAGGCCCAATTGTGATGTGTGAGGCCCACCATGATGTACGCATTATATACACACTATTCATCTGTTTGGCCAGGGCTATGGGGTCTCATTGCTTCGTCAGGCCCACCACGATGCATGCAGCCCACTTGTTATATATATGAGGCCCATTGAGATGTATGTGGCCCATTGTGTTGTGTGAGGCCCATTGTGATTGTGCGAGGTCCATTGTGAGGAACGAGTCCTACCATGATGTGTGTGTTGTATGCGCACAATCCATTCATTTAAACGGACCATGGACCGCCTTATGCAACCCCACCATGTGTATGTGGTACACACGTGGACCATCCGTCCTTCTAAAGATTTTAAGGGCCAAGGGCCTCGTTGTGCTTCCGATTCCTATCCCAAATGGACCACACCTTAGGACAATGGTGGTTAAATGTCCACCATTATAAACTTTCTTAGGGCCCATTGTTAAGCCCATTTCCACCCTTACCTTATTGGGCTATAAATCATTAGGTCCCCACTTATGTTGGTAATACCCATTGGGCTAACCCTAACCGTTGGGCTCCCCATTGATAATGGTGCTTCCCACCATGCCCTATAGGATTGTCCAAACTTTAGAGCCCACATTATGTTAATATCGAGCCTTTTATAGAAATGTGGCCCACCTAGATACATATTTTTCCCTAGTTTAGTGATCCTACCCAAGGCCCATTTAGGTGTTGAGCAGGCTACCCAATCCGCTTAGAAGGACACATAGTCCTAGATGTATAACTCCACCAAGACCACTTTATATATGTATCGAGCCCCATAAAGAAGCCCAGATTATTCATAATAAGAGATTGAGAAAGCCTAATTGTTCGCCCTGTTAGCTCACCCTGTGAACTCACCTCGTTGAATACCCACTTGACTCACCACGAGAGATGTATCATACCTTTGTATCCCATTTTTTAGGACATCGTAACATATACATATCATCCACACCATCCATCTCCTTGTTGAGATGAGTGTGAGGTCTACCCTTGACATCAATGTATCATCTAGGTCATCCGTTGTTTAGTACATCATCACCCCTTGCCGTAGATGACAGAATATATGGTATCAGATTTGTATATCCATTGTTTAGTACATCATCACCCCTTGCCATAGATAGTAGAATATGTGGTATCAGATTGGTATATCCATTGTTTAGTACATCATCACCCTTTGTCGTAGATGGATGAATATGTGGATCAGATTTGGTATATCCACTGTTGAAGCTTATCTCAATTCGTGGGTTAGATCCACCATCCTTGCAAGGGACCCCCACCTTAGGATGTATGATATGTTAGTACCTTGAGTAAGTTATGATAGTCTAACATGGGCCATTCCATATAGACTTATATATGTCTAGTGGGGCATATCATTTAGCCCCAACTCTTGTAAGTGACATATCGATTAAGGCTGATCATCACCTGATATATCTGATAATCATGTTAGTGTACTTAGTTGAGTAGGACACAAAAAGAACATGCTTAGTATAATATCATGATACATGCTCATACACATCATTTGTATACATGTTATGAGGAGTGATTAATCATAGCATTGGGCTAAGATGTTTATGGGACTATCCGTGAGACAGAGTTGCCCCACATTATCATGTGGTATGTGCAGGTTTGATGCATGACTAGATGGTATGACCCATGCATCTCGTATTTTGTGTGACATGATCACTGTATGCCCTAGTGACACTAGGGTCGTGGCTTTCACAGGCATATCATAGATGGCCAGATGGGACACTAGAAATGTTTGGCACTTTGGATGTCCATAGGTGAAAGTTCTTAAACGCTGATGACTAGGGGATGGTCCATCGTCTAAACCGAGTGGATATATGAGCGCCTAAGTACTGAATACCAGTAGGCCGAATCTCCCACTGTGTCGTGGTCGGTTAGAAGGGGGTGTGACCTTATCCGTCCAAGGGTAGGGTGCAAAGCTAGGCTGAGTTTGACTAGGTCAGAAATGGCTCTTCTATCGACGTGTCGAATAGATATTGGCAAACTACTAGCCAGGTGGGTAGTGAGGTCTCTTACACTCACCCGGTTGCACGCTATGGGGTGACAATCTGGTGTGGAGTTTATTACACTCCAGTGATATCCCAGAGATGTGCAGTACTGATATGTGGACTTACTAAGTAGGATTTGCGTACTCAACATTTGACTCATTCATTCATTCATTCACTATCCACTCAAGCTGGTGGTGCGTAACTAAATCAATATGTGTACCTTTATAATGGTCATGATTTTGGTTGGGTACGCGACCAACCTGAGATCAAGAGTTTACTACATTGAGTCTAGCTATCCAAATTTGGGTATAGGACTGGTTTGGATAGAAGTCTCTTATGATGAACCCCACAGTTTGTAATACCACGTACTATCATCCTAACTACACAATCCAGTTTTGTCATTTTTTGTGCATTGCATGACCTAGATAAGGCTGATGGTATTCACAGACTTGTCAAGATTTTCATATTGCATTGCATCCTCTGCATATGACATTAGGTTTACTATGTTTCTACATTGCATGACCTTTGCATCCTTAGCATATGAAATTTGGTTTATTATGTCCTTGTACTCGAACGATTATAGACTTACCAGTATTTTTCGCTTACTCTGATATTTATATGCTTAATACGTGTATTGCACACACATACACCTCCCTCTAAGCTTCTTGTAAGCTTATGCATTACCGTTGCATGCAAGTGACATTAGGTCATGGCAGCATTGAGACAGGAGAGTGTTCTAGAGCTTTGGAGTTTTTGTTTCATATTTGTATTTTCCTTTCAGCATTGTACTTGAATGATTTTTATTTATGGATATGTGGTGATGTTTTTATGTCATGGTTATGCTTGTGGTTATGCTCCCTTATAAAATAAAATAATTTTTTTTTTTAAAAAAAAAACTCAAACTAAAAATCCTCCTTGTAGGATTCGAGGATCGAAATCTAGCATATGGGTGCCGGGAGATGAGAATGGGGCACTATGGAGGCTATCGGCGCCGGATTCGTGACCGAGAATTTGTGAGCCTGGTTTTCGAGTTTAAGGCGTGACATAGTGCGTCATTTTCATTGGCCCGTTCTATAAGAGAAGTAAAGCAAACACAATTGCAAATATTTTCTAATTCTCATTTGGTTTGAACACCGAAAAGAGAGTTACCAAGTATTTGATTCATTGGATGGTCTTTTACCAATCTTGATTTAGTAGAATATGATTTCGATGATGGTTCACTCTGATTCATTATAATAGTATCACCATCATCATCGTGACGATGATTAGGATTGATTGGTTGATCATCAATTATAACATTTCTTGATTATTGAATGACCCTAGTTCTTTTATTTAGGATATGATATGCTCAACTATTTAGAGTGTATCCTAAAAATATTCCCTCTTCACTTTTAGCTTCAAACTTTTCTAGATTTTTTCGATCTCGTAAAATGAAACGCATGCTTCCAAAAGTATGAAAATATTTAATAGAAGTTTTTTTAATAAAACCAAAGTTCATAAGCTGTTTTATTTTTACTTGCTCTTACATAACATGATTAATAGTGTAGCAAGTGGTATTAACAACTTCAGCCCATAAATTTTTTACTAATTTCAAACTATTTAGCATAACACTAGCCATTTCTTGAATAACTTCATTTTTTCCCTCTCAGCAACTTCAGTTTGTTGGGGAGTTTTAGGAACAGAAAACTCATGTAATATTCCATGTTCATTACAGTACTTCTCAAATTTTCTATTTTCAAATTCAGTACTATGGTTACTTCTTATTCTGATCACAGACAGTTAGTTCTTTTTCAATCTAGATGCATTTAATTAATTTTTTTACTTCGTCAAAAGCATCCGCCTTTTCTCTTAAGAAGGTTACCCATGAATATCTAGTGTAGTCATCTACTACAACTAGAAACTATTTCTTTTCACCTCTACTCTCTGTTCGATTTAGTCTAAATAAGTCCATATGGAGTAATTCAAGAGGTCTCATAGTGGCTAAGAAGTTCACCTTTTTGTGACTACTCCTAATTTGTTTGACTATTTGACAGGCACCACATACTTTATTTTCTACCTTTTTCAATTTGGATAAACGACATAGATGATCTCTCTTGGTCAATTTATATAAGTCCCTATAGTTTACATGTCCAAGATGTTGATGTCAAAATATAGTTTCGTCTGTTTGGACCATGTAACAATAATGATTTGTAAAGCAAGAGTCATCAATGATATAGCAATTTTCATAGGCTCTTTGACCATTTAATATTATATGACCTTGATTGTTAATTATCTCACATTTGTGATCTGAAAATTTTACACTATGATTATTATCACATATTTAAGATATGCTCAGAAAATTATGTTTTAATCCTTCAATATATAGCACATCTTTAAAGATAGGTAGATTTGAAAGTTTTACATTACTTATTTCGATGATTTTGCAATTGCTACCATCTCTAAAAGTAACTAAGCCACCATTGATTTATTGAGATCTAATAGAATCGCCTTATCACCTGTCATGTGTCTAGAACATCCAGTATCCAGGTACCATCTTGAATGGTTGCTTACTTTGAAAGTTGTGTGGATAACAAGACACTTATCTTTTACAACCTATTTCATTATGGTTTTAGGTTTAGGAGGATCTCTTACTATTCGATGTGTTTAGAAGTAAAATTTTTTCTTGTTTCTACTTACTCTGTTATTTCTAGAGTTGGATTTCAAGAGCCCTTTAAGCAAGTCCGCTATCTTATTTACTAGAGGAGGATTATTATTTCTCCTTTGATATTTATGGTAGTTGGTATTAGTTTTTGAATTATAAGTTTTTTGAAAGGATTTTTCATTCTTCTTACTTCCTTTATAGTTTCACCTTTAAACTTTGAATATTCTCCTTTTACAAAAATAGGAGTAGAATCTTTAGATTTTTCTGTGCAACTTTTGTTATATCCCAAGCCAGATTTGTCACCACTTTGGCGAGATGTAGTTAATAATTTTTCAACTTTCTTATTTCCTTAGGTGCATATCTAAGTATCTTTTGAAGTCTTAAGGGAAGTAACTTCTAATTTTAAATTCTCATTTTAAATTTTCAGATTTTAAATTTCAAAATTTTTCAAACTTAAATCTAGTTTGGTTTTCTCAAAATAATTAGAAATATGAGATTTTTCCAAAACTGATTTTTCAAGTTCTAATTGAAGTTTACCAAAGTTTTCCTTTTGAATTTTCAGTTTAGCTACAATCTTAAAACTTTCTTTATATAGTGCATCATAAGCAATTTGAAGATCATCTTCATTTTCAGAATCACTTCTAGGAGTTTCATAGTCAGACATTTCACAATCATCTGAGGAAGTGATTCTAGTTATGGTCATGAAAGCCTTTTGATCTTTCTCAGTTTCTTGGTCTGATTCGTCAGTTTCCGAATTGTATTCAAATTATGATGATTCATCCCAAGTGGCAATTATGCCTCTTCTTCTAGATTTATCCTTTCTAGGATATTTTAAAGTTATATGCCCATATTTAGAACAATTGAAGCATTGGGTGTCTTTAGATTTTGACTTCTTAAAATTTAGATTTCCTTTTCTTTTGTCAAACATTTTTTAAAAATCTCATCTATTTTTAAAATTTTTTAGCCAATATTGCCATATCATCCTCATTCTCATCATTTTCAAAATTTATGTCTTTGGATATAGATTTAGATTTAGATGATTTTAGATTTGTAAACTTGTTTTTAGGAGTTTTGAAATTCAGCTCGTAAGTTTGTAGAGATCGAACTAATTTTTCAACCTTCATAGCATCGGTATTCCTCAATTCCTGAATAGCAGTAACTTTAAAATTAAACCTGTCAGGAAGTGATCGTAGTATCTTTGTGCAAACCTTGCTTTCAAAGACTTTTTCTCCAAAACCCTATATAGTATTAACAATGTCATTTAGTTTCGTATAGAAGTCCATGAATGACTCACTTTCTTCCATACAAATTTTCTTAAACTTTGTTGTTGGGATTTGGATCTTAGATTTATTATTATTATTATTATTTTTATAATGTTAGTTCCTTCATGTGTCATTTTAAGAATATACCATAATTATTTTGCTATATCACAGGAAATAATTCATTTGAATTTATCTGGTAATAAAGCACAAGTAATAGCATTCAAGGCTTTTGCATTTGCACTACTTTCACTTTTCTGAATTGCTTTTCAAAAAGTATAACCAATTTCTTTCATGGACATGATTGCATTTTCAACTACTACCATTATAGGAGGGATCCATTGGGTCATTATGGCTTGCCACACACTCTCATCAATGGATTTGAGGAAAATCCTCATCCTTTCTTTCCAATAAAAGTAGCTTGAGCCATCAAATGGAGGTAGCCTAAAAATTGATAGACTATCAAAATTTGACATTCTAATAGCTCTGGATTTAGCTCTAAGAGGTTAATCCCAAAAAGAGCAACCTAGCTTTAATATCACTTGAAAGTATCAGCTATAGATGTCCTAGAGGGGGTAAATAGGACAATATAAAATATTCCAATATAATGTGGAATAATAAATCAAATACTCTCAATTTCTTAGACTATTGAAATCTTAATTTCAAATAGTTCATAGGATAACCTTCACCTAAAATATTTAGATAGGATAACCTTATTTCACAAAAATTTTGAGATTAAAATATCAAACTTAACAAGAGACAATTAATCATAAGGAAAGCATATAAAGAATTACACAATCACCAAAATGCACAAGGAGTTATAGTGGTTCGGTGTTTAAATTCCACACCTAATCCACTCCCAAAATTATTACTCTCGTAATTCTAGCTTTCACTATTTTAAGATTTTTACAGGGTCACCTCAACAACCTTGTATAGTTCTTGTGATTTTCATGGGCTATCACAATGAATCCCTCTTTATGATTTTCACAGGCTTACCACAAAACAACCTGTTAAGATTTCTGGATTATCTCAAAAAAATCAAAAATGAAATAAAGTAAATACAATACTTATCTTCAATTGGACAGTCAAAGACGTAACTTTAGCTTAATTGCATTGAGCTTCTTTTTTAGGATATGGATATAACAGTATATGTGTTAAACCCATAAAGAATATAGGGATCTAATATATTTTTACTATAATAAACAATACCCTAATGTTACAAATTCAATTCTCTAATTCTCAAGTAGAGTATGGATTAATCTATTAAAAAAAGATTAAACTAACTTGAGAAAGAGAATATGATAAGCTAAATCAAATATAAGAATTACCACACAAATAGCTTAAGGAGGCTTGGACTTTCACTCTTTGCTCAAGAAGATCTCTAATTTTTGTCTCATGAATGAGTGAGAGAAAGCCTCTATTTATAGCTAAAGGATTTGGAAATTCAGCTAGCCCGATTTTAGGTTTGGTTGGCCGAATTTTAAAGATTGTGTTCCAACGGATCTTTGAATTTCGCAGGAAGAAATCTTTTAAAAATTCACCTAGCCAAATACATGGTTGAGTTGGCCGAATCTCCATGAGATTTGAAATCTTATCTTACTGGAAACTTGATTGAACATTCTGCAGGACCAAACATACTACGGGCTAGCCGAGTAAACAAGTTCGGCTGGCTGAACCCATGGTTGGGCTGGCCGAACTTACTTTGGAAAAAATCTTTCTTGCTATATACTTGCCCGAATTATGTTGGGTTAGCCGAACCTAAGGTCGGGTTAGCCTAACTCTAGTGTATTTTACTTAGAATCATATGTTCTCTTGATATCATGGGAAATAAACCTAACCTAGGGTCAATCTAAGATTATACCACTGAATGGTTGGCACATATAAAGTGTTCCAATCTTCAAACCATGTAAAGTTTTTAAGGATTGAGATGTTGTCATGCACCAAACTCAGTAACCGAATTCATAAGGAACCTAATAAACAGTTTTGGCCGCAACAGCCCCCGTAGTACCCCATTCTTGGCTCCTAAAGCAGGTTTCGATCCTAGGATCCTTCAAGTAGGATTTTTCACATCACAATTCCAATTTAATAAGAGCATACCCAAGATCACATCAAGTAAATCTCAGAAATAATAAAGAAAAACACAACAAAATTCACTATTAATTTGAACTTTAGATACATGGCAGAAGGAAGTACATATGATGACAGAAGAAAGAGGGAAGGATCTACAACACTGGAGTCCTCGGCTCAACTCTTATCCAAGCTCCGCTGCTAAGACGCCAACCTAGGATCTCCTGCATGCATCAATCATGCATAAGATTATAGAAAGCTTAGAGGGTGATGAAAATGTATGACAATGGTGCGCAGAAGAATAATAGGGGATGCAGAAGGTAAACATGATTAATGCCAATATCACTAGCCTTACCAAGGCTCATAACCAATCCACATATCCAATACAGTTCCATCATAAGGGATATCACCAGGGTCTAATGCACTATAGGGTGACTACAGCTCTCAAGACCGCA
Source organism: Magnolia kwangsiensis (assembly GCA_037074715.1). Classification (NCBI taxonomy): domain Eukaryota; kingdom Viridiplantae; phylum Streptophyta; class Magnoliopsida; order Magnoliales; family Magnoliaceae; genus Magnolia; species Magnolia kwangsiensis. The sequence goes on along the minus strand of CM073573.1, from coordinate 113,299,845 downwards.
CAGTCAAACGAGCGTAAGAGACCACGCTACCTCCTGTTGATAACCAATCACCAACGAGGCTTGTCGGTAGTGGACCCACTCACAAGATGGTTAGACTCAGCCTAGTAATGCCCACTCACTCAGGCAGATAAGGCCACATCCCATCTCAACCGATTACACGACAGTGGGAGACACGGCTTAACGGTGTAAAGCACTTGGCGCTTATAATTTTCACTCAGTCACGACATTGAGGCGTCTTTTAGGTACCTTGAAGGTTTAGGGTCTTTGACCTAGGGATATCCTATGCACCCCAAATGCTCAAATAATATATTTTCGGTGTCCACATATAGCCATCCACGAATATACCTATGGAGGCAAGGCCCTGGTGAAACAAGGGCGATCATATCTGTGAGATGCGATGTTAGATGCATGAGTCATGCATACCAATCATGCACTAGCTCCAAGCACTCAATGTGCACGAGAGGGGAACTCCATCCCTCTTTCATATCAACCCAATGAGCATGCACAAATGAAATCCAAACACATGTAACATCCCGAAAATCGGGGGGTCGGGTAGAAACCGAACTCCCGAGTTTCAGAACATCATTTATGCAACATTTTCAATGATGGATGAATGTTGTTCATATTAGTGCAGAAAACATGAGTGGGATTAGACCAAAACAGCATATCATACTCCAGAGATAGTTAAATTAGCAAGCGGAAGAATGTAATAGATATATAAAGTATATGAACTGTTGTGGGTCTCCAAAGTGTGAACATGTTACCAGGTTAAACATATATATGTATACTCCAAAAATGATAAAAAGAAGATACATGGGTGTGTAAGAAAAAGGCAAAATACCAAGTATATTGGCATCAAATCAGTAAACCTGTAACCCCGTCAATCAGAACCTGCATATAGGAGGGATCCTCCTCATCATCATCAAGTCCGGCTCTGCTTCGAAAGCATCGCCATCATCTGCAATTAAGATAGGAACTATTTGGTGTGCGTAACACCGTCCCGTAACGTGGGAATGAGTAATTAACTCAGTGGAATCATAGAACAAAGATTAGCATGTTCTCAAATCAATCATGCGATAATAGTAAAGAAATTAATCAAACATTCCTAGATACTGTTGTTAATGCAATATAACAGACATGATGGATGCCCTCACCGACATTCTCCCTCATACGACACCATCTGCGTCCGCGGCATGCTTGCGTACCGCTCAGTGCTCCACATCTTCCAGGCACATGCAATGTGATGTGGATATGATTACCAAGTTGTTATTATTCCTTTTCATATAGCAGTATTGGAAAACTAAGGTACTTTACTTATATTAATTCCAACACAGATCCTGTCTAGGGTTGTCACTCCTAGAAATCATATACGATGTTACATTTGTAGGTCGCTGCAAGGGCTGCCAGGGCTGTTGCTCACACTCATTGCACCGCTCCCCCTATCACCTTATCAATACAGGCCTAATTATCCTTAAGACTACATCAGGACTTGTCGCCTACATGCGGTGTCAGGATAAACTCAAGGTCACTACAAAGGGCTTGTCACCAATCAGTGTAGGCCGACAGCAAGAATATAGTGTCCCATACCACCATAATCTACTCAGAGTAGGGTGCTCACTGGTCACTACGGGGAGGTTTGTGGCCCCAGCGTAAGCCGACAGCTCGACCACGGTATCCCATACCACCATGCCCGACTCATAAGTCTTTATGGATCAAGGTACCATGGTTAACAGGGTTTCCAATGGTAAGTTCAGTACCCTAGGTTCAAGCAGTTATGACTCATACATGGTGAACATACAATGGCTAGTCGGGTTGACGGGCTCGACTAGTACGAATGCATCTCAAGATGAATGACATGAAGTGCATGAAACACTTCGTGTGGCCTAACTACTGCCACCAACCCAAAACACAACTCGCGTTCATCGAAGCGTCCTTTGTGGTACATAGAAACCTGTCACGAATTCAATCCATTACCGACTGCCTGGACTAGGTCATAGCCCCAAGCATTTGTGCATCAACATCAGTAAGCATATGTGAGTAACAGAATTGAAATACAACATTATAAGCATGTTGATACATGTTATAGCATACAACTTAAGCAAATCATCCCACACATGCATTTCATGTATATAATGAAATCAATACATATAGCCAACATGATGGAAATCGTTTACATCAGCATATTACTTGAGAATTCAATCTCAAAACTCCTACACAATACCATTTACTCAATACATACTAATACAAACATTTACACAAACACTTAGACTACACACTTTAGTCTACATAGCGTATGTCGACTCAAAGTGCGCTTAAGGGAGAATCCCTTCACCAAACCAATCATGCACGCCTTCCTAATATTCTAACATGATAAAAAGCCATGGAAAACATTTTATCAAAATATGGACGTAAGCAGTATTTCCTACAAATGACTAAAATACCCTAAATCTCATATTTACCGTACGTTTACGAAATAAAAAATGGACAGCATGTTGTACATGTCAAATGGCATTACCGTCGATAATCTACTATTAAACGACATTGAAAGCTTTGAAATCAGTCAATCAAAGCGTCTAAGATCCGCACCTTTTTACCCTAGATGTGTATCGTTTCGAATCGAACGTATACGCTTCGTCAACGGTGTACAGGCGACCTAATGCACAAGATACATAAGCTACATCACTAATGAATCGAAGGAAACCCCAAAAAGACAAGTGGTTAGGGTTTTCCTTACCTAGAAGTGCGTTGGAATCGCTGGGAAAGTGATTTGAGTGCGTTGCTTTAGCACGTGTAGCAGAAACAACAAGTGGCGGGAAGATCTCTCCCACACTCTCTCACAATCTCTCACTTTTGCTCTCTCTCTAGCTAGGGTTTCTAGCAAATTTGGATGGGTGAGATAAGTGAGGGTTTAAAGCCCTTTTATAGCCTAAAACCTTCCCAAATTAGGCTTGGGAACAAGGTCTACTTGAGGTATAACCAAATCGGGGTTGTTCTGGTCCAAAGAAGAACTTCTGGAGGTCCCCTGGTCGAATGCGGTCGGACTTAAGCTCATGGATACTGGATCCTGCTCACACCCAGTTTTTAGTCCGGCACAGTTCGCAGATCGCACGTGGCAGTCCTGTTACAGTTCAGCAGTCATCGCACTTAGATCAGGTCTACAAGTCTCGTGATATGAAAGAGAAATTTTTCCTGATCCGAGGGTGTAATTTGGCTGAATTCTGACGGTCAGAACGCTTAATAATAATGCGCCAAGTCACGTGCCAGATTTGAATTAAAATTTTCAAATCTAACCCTTTTCTCACTCTCTTCACTCCAGGCTCAATGAAATAGCCTCTGAACGTCGGTTGGCCTTGATTTTCGAAATGATTGTCAAGTCCAGCCAAGCAGTCATAAAGGTCTAAGATGGTAGATATCAGACTTTCGAAGCGTGGTCTAGATCCAATACAAAGTTTCAAAGGGTTTTTAAGAACAAACTGGTTTAGAGTTTGATCCTGAATTTTTGGATAAGGTAGCATCAATGATTCTACAAGTTTTGGGTCTTGCAGAATGTGTTTAAAGCGATCAGGGATAATTTCACAGCTACTCCAGCGTTGTGCTAACTAACTTACGCTTAATTTCTAAAGGAATTTGGTTCTAAGTGATTTCTTTGGCTTTGGAATTGATTCCTAAGAGTGATGTGGTTGACCCATTGCCTAAGGACGTCTGATCCCAGGTTGGCAAAAAAATTCGGGATGTTACAATCTACCCCCCTTAAAACAAAATTTCGTTCCCGAAATTGGCTAAGGGTAAGGAGTACCTAGAGAGACCTTCGTATTGACATTCTAAGGAAGGTTCAAATCTTAGTCGATGACCTAACCTTACGTATAACCTAAATCAATTGTTTCGATTCTGGGCCAGTGGGGAAGGGGCTAACCACGCTTCCGCAGCGCCACTCTGATCTAACGGTTGCATTGGCTGACCTAACTAGATTGGACTCAAAATGTTCTACCTCCCTTAAAATTTAGTTCTACTTAAGGTTCAAGAATCTATGTCTTGATCCGTATATCGGAACGAGGTGTAACTTAGGGCCTATCCTTGACATGAAATGGGAAACAACCTCTCGCTACATTGGTCTTCCTTTGCTAATGATGCGTTCTATGGCATTGGTATCTATGGATATAGAAAAGAACTGAAATGATGGGTGTTGTGGTTGATTTCAGGGTCAGGTGTAAGCTTGTCGGTAAGATATCTAATCTCTAATGGCCATATGTCCTCAACACTTCCCAAAGGCAAAGTTATAACTTTTAGTTGTAGGTGGTCGGGCCAACACGGAAAAAAGTTATGTAGTGGGTCTGAGCCGGATACATAGACTTTCTGCCTAGACTATGACAGAAAATTTGTTGTATCAATTCTTAATTCGAGTCGATGCCAATCTTCTGCTTGATCAGAGCATTGGATTCATTGGTAACTACTAGGATTTAGAAGTCGATTCTAACCGCGAATACATCGCTTACGTGCAGTTCCTTTGCTCCGCGTTCCCGAATGCAATAAGCCCTTAGGGAAGGCAATTCTAAGGGGTGTGTTGGTTCATTCTAAGTTCAATCTTAGGGATGTAAAAGTTTTCCCTGAGAATGAATGGTTCTAAGGTAAATAAGCCTCTTGAGAGTTACTAAAGGCGCCTATGAATGTTATGAGGATCTACCCAAGGAAGGGAGTCCCATTCCAACCAAATCTAACCTATTATTCCCTAGCATATACAGGCTTTAGACTACTTAAGGTAACTAGTAGACTAGTCTGTAATCTACAGCCTAAGCTTATACGCTAAATGGTTTCATACCATTACAAATACAGGGAATCGTTCTATCGCTTAGGGTCAAGATTATCTAAATGGAATTGGATTTCCTATATCGTCAGATCTTTCAAATCTAGGAGTACTCAACTCTAGGTCCAAAATGCAAAGGGCCTATATGGCTAGTAGCATTAAGTTGTATTAAATGGAACTGCATTCCTAATCCCATGTTGGGATTATGCACTCCATTCAACAAAATTTGTCACAATACATGGAATAAAGTTCCACATGGATTATGACAGGAATGCATTCGGCTATGCTAAGCCCAAACCACTAACACAAACACATTTTTCTACCTACGACTTCACTAGACCCAATAACAACAAAATACAAAAATCCCTAACATGGTAATCAAATAATCTACAGGACAACGACCTACATGGGATTTGAGGTTTGCACAATTGAAACCAAAAAGAGTGTAAAGGATTAAATAACAGGGACATGAGAGGGAGGATGGTGGAAGGGAGAAAAAGGCTAAAATAGTCTCAACAAAGCCATGGAAAAGGAGGGGAAATGGGGAGAAATGACTGCTCTAATGGACTAAAATAAATCTAGGCCCTGTAGAGGGATGAATCAAGCTTCCAAGGGCTGGATTTTCAAGGGAAAAAGAGAAAGCTAAATGGGAATGGAGCTCCACACGATTTCAGCCATAAATGGAGGTTGTGGGAGCTTCAAATGACGAGATTGAAGAGGGAGGGGGTTACAAACAACAATGGAGGGATGGACAGGCGTCGGTTTTAGCAAAAGAAGGGATTGGGAGTGGTTTTGGGATGAGTTTTGAGAGGTGGCAGCAAGAAAATACAAAAGGGAGGGCGTGAGGGCATTTTTTATGAAGGGAGTATGGTTTCCAGGGGTTTTTGAGGGATAGACCGCATATGGGAGGGGCGCCCTACCCCATTTAGGGCGTGCGCCCAAATTCCAAATCAAATGGGGCCCACCGGTCAGCGATGCCATCACCGGCCAAGTGGCAATCCGGCCACTCTGACCATATGGGTCAGGTCCCCCTGCCCTAGGGACTCCAGATATATATGGGCCCCACCCTAGTTCATTGTAGTTTGGCCTAGAGAGGCTGAAAACTCCATTTAAGGTGTTCCAGGTCCAGTCTGTAACCCAGAATGAACTTATACATCATGTAACATATGATTTTGGGGTAGGATGAGCTAGTCCATCCAACTAACCCATCTGTTACAAAATATTTCAAAATTGGAATGGCCAAAAGACCAATTTTCACATATTTTTACTATTCATTATAAAATTTTACCTAAGTATGATTTTATATCATTTTCACATTATCATTAATTCCTAACATAAAAATACTGAGAAAAAATTGAAGAATGGGGTGGTGAGAGGAAGGATTCTGAAGGAATTGGGTGAAACGGAGTTTTTAAGCCCTAGCGATTGAGTGTAAGGGTTATGGTTGCCCCACAACCCAAGGATTTACATTTTTGGGTTTAGAATTCTTCTAAGAACATCTCAACCCTGCCTACTAACAACCTGGAGGCCACTTAGGCCGCTTCACACGACCATAGATGAGTTATGGACTCGATCAAACGATCGATATGAGTAGACTTCGCCTATTGGCGAAACCGGAGTCCTACGAGTGTTTCTAGACTTTTCTCGCACCCACCAAAGTCAAAGGACAGCGTACGTCGCGTGTCCATAACCTAAGCCCGGTATAATCCAAATCATGCTCTAATACCAACTGTAACATCCCGAAAATCGGGGGGTCAGGTAGAAACCGAACTCCCGAGTTCCAGAACATCATTTATGCAACATTTTCAATGATGGATGAATGTTGTTCATATTAGTGCAGAAAACATGAGTGAGATTAGACCAAAACAACATATCATACTTCAGAGACAGTTAAATTATCAAGAGGAAGAATGTAATAGATATATAAAGTATATGAACTGTTGTGGGTCTCCAGACTGTGAACATGTTACCAGGTTAAACATATACATGTATACTCCAAAAATGATAAAAAGAATATATATGGGTGTGTAAGAAAAAGATAAAATACCAAGTATATTGGCATCAAATCAGTAACCCTGTAACCCCGTCAATCAGAACCTGCATATAGGAGGGATCCTCCTCCTCATCATCAAGTCCGGCTCTGCTTCGCAAGCATCGCCATCATATGCAATTAAGATAGGAACTGTTTGGTGTGCGCCATACCATCCCGTAACGTGGGAGTGAGTAATTAACTCAGTGGAATCATAGAGCAAAGATTAGCATGTTCTCAAATCAATCATGCGATAATAGTAAAGCAATTAATCAAACATTCCTAGATACTGTTGTTAATGCAATATGACATGACATGATGGATGCCCTCACCGACATTCTCCCTCATACGGTACCATCTGCGTCCGCGGCATGCTTGCGTACCGCTCAGTGCTCCACATCTTCCAGGCACATGCAATGTGATGTGGATATGATTACCAAGTTGTTATTATTCCTTTTCATACAGCAGTATTGGGAAACTAAGGTACTTTGCTTATATCAATCCCAACACAGATCCTGTCTAGGGTTGTCACTTCTAGAAATCATATACGATGTTACATTTGTAGGTCGATGCAAGGGCTGTCAGGGCTGTTGCTCGCACTCGTTGCACCGCTTCCCCTATCACCTTATCACTACAGGCCTAATTATCCTTAAGACTGCATCAGGACTCGTCGTCTCCATGCGGTGTCAGGATAAACTCAATGTCACTACAAAGGGCTCGTCACCAATCAGTGTAGGCCGACAGCAAGAATATAGTGTCTCATACCACCATAATCTGCTCAGAGTAGGGTGCTCACTGGTCACTACGGGGAGGTTTGTGGCCCCAGCATAGGCCGACAGCTCGACCACGGTGTCCCATACCACCATGCCCGGCTCATGAGTCTTTATGGATCAAGGTACCATGGTTAACAGGGTTTCCAATGGTAAGTTCAGTACCCTAGGTTCAAGCAGTTATGACTCATACATGGTGAACATACAATGGCTAGTTGGGTTACTTGACGGGCTCGACTAGTACGAGCGCATCTCAAGCTGAACGACATGAAGTGCATGAAACACTTCGTGTGGCCTAACCACTGCCACCAACCCAAAACACGACTCGCATTCATCGAAGCGTCCTTTGTGGTACATAGAAACCTGCCACGAATTCAATCCATTACCGACTGCCTGGACTAGGTCATAGCCCCAAGCATTTATGCATCAACATCAGTAAGCATATGTGAGTAACAGAATTGAAATGTAACATTATAATCATGTTGATACATGTTATAACATACAACTTAAGAAAATCATCCCACACATGCATTTCATGTATATAATGAAATCAATCATATAGCCAACATGATGAAAATCGTTTACATCAGCATATTACTTGAGAATTCAATCTCAAAACTCCTACACAACATCATTTGCTCAATACATACTAATACAAACATTTATACAAACACTTAGACTACATACTTTAGTCTACATAGCGTATGTCGACTCAAAGTGCGCTTAAGGGCGAATCCCTTCACCAAACCAATCATGCATGCCTTCCTAATATTCTAACATGATAAATAGCCATGGAAAACATTTTATCAAAATATGGACATAAGCAGTATTTCCTACAAATGACTAAAATACCCTAAATCTCATATTTACCGTACGTTTACGAAACGAAAAACGGACAGCATGTTATACATGTCAAATGGCATTGTCGTCGATAATCTACTATTAAACGACATTGAAAGCTTTGAAATCAGTCAATCAAAGCGTCTAAGATCCGCACCTTTTTACCCTAGATGTGTATCGTTTTGAATCGAACGTATACGCTTCGTCAACGGCGTACAGGCGACCTAATGCACAATATACATAAGCTACATCACTAATGAATCGAAGGAAACCCCAAAACAGCAAGTGGTTAGGGTTTTCCTTACTTAGAAGTGCGTTGGAATCACCGGGAAAGTGATTGGAGTGCGTTGCTTTAGCACGTGTAGCAGCAGCAGCAAGTGGCAGGAAGATCTCTCCCACACTCTCTCACAATCTCTCACTTTTTCTCTCTCTCTAGCTAGGGTTTCTAGTAAATTCGGATGGGTGAGATAAGTGAGGGTTTAAAGCCCTTTTATAGCCTAAAACCTTCCCAAATTAGGCTTGGGAACAAGGTCTACTTGAGGTATAACCAAATCGGGGTTGTTCTGGTCCAAAGAAGCACTTCTGGAGGTCCCCTGGCCGAATGCGGTTGGACTTAAGCTCATGGATACTGGATCCTACTCACACCCAGTTTTCAGTCCGGCAGAGTTCGCAAATCGCACGTGGCGATCCTGTTTCAGTTCAGCGGTCATCGCACCTAGATCAGGTCTACAAGTCTTGTGATATGAAAGAGAAATTTTTCCTGATCCGAGGGTGTAATTTGGCTGAATTTTGACGGTCAGAACGCTTAATAATAATGCGCCAAGTCACGTGCCAGATTTGAATGAAAATTTCTAAATCTAACCCTTTTCTCACTCTCTTCACTCCAGGCTCAATGAAATAGCCTCTGAACATCGGTTGGCCTTGATTTTCGAAACGATTGTCAAGTCCAGCCAAGCGATCATAACGGTCTAAGATGGTAGATATCAGACTTTCGAAGCGCAGTCTAGATCCAATATAAAGTTTCAAAGGGTTCCCGAGAATAAACCGATTTAGAGTTTGATCCTGGATTTCAGGGTAACGTAGCATCAACGATTCTACAAGTTTTGGGTCTTACAGAACGTGTTTAAAGCGATCAGGGACAATTTCACAGCCACTCCAGCGTAGCGCTAGCTAGCTTACGCTTATTTTCTAAAGGAATTTGGTTCTAAGTGATTTCTTTGGCTTTGGAATTGATTCCTAAGAGTGATGTGGTTGACCCATTGCCTAAGGACGTCTAATCCCAGGTTGGCAAAAAATCTTGGGTGTTACAACACACCATGATGCATATTGGTCATGAGGGTGCGCCATACAGTGACGATGACTCAAAACATACTCCTTCCTAAGGAGGGAATCAAGTCTAGGTACTTAGACAATTAATCTACGGAATAATCCTCTAGTGGGGGCCTAATACTTCGGGGTAGCCCACAAAGCTAAGGAGAGCAATATATAAGTCTAAAGGAATAAACGGTCCTAACGAGGGCCTATAGTGGGCCTTAAACCACCCATAGCAACCCATGGGCCTACATTAGGGCCACTAAAGAGGACATCCAAGCTCAACTGGGTCCCAAAAGGTAGCCTGCCACTACTCGAATATGAAATAAGGCCTAAGGCATAAGCAGTCCATGGCCTAGTGGGCTATACACCAAGCCCAACACATAGGCAATGTGGTGGGCTTTCTAGCAAGGTTTGGGCCCAACCATAAATGTCATAAATCCACATATTGTGGTGGGCCTAATGGGAAACCCGGTAATCCTACCATAATGACAATCCTTATACTTATTTCAAGTGAGTTAGGCCTCACAACTGGGCCCAAGTACATGGTTATTTTGGTGGGCAACTAAGGGCCCAACTATTTGCATATTATGGCCCACAAACCCATCACAATAAGTAGTAAATGTAGGCCCAAAGGTCAAGGGACCTATTTAGAAAGTTCTAAGACAAATGGGCCTAGAAAATCCAATAAATAGCTATGAACATTGATCCAATAAAAACCCAACTGGGGTGGGTGTCAAGTGTGCACTAATTAAGCCCAAAGGCACATTAGGGAAATGGTAAGATATGTGCATATAATATCCTTAAATTTGGTGGGTCATGCTGCCTCAAAACATGCCATTAAGGGCAGCTAATTTGGGCCTACTATTGAAATTCCAGTCCACCTATTTTCTGGGCTTGCTAGAGTCCAGTAATAATTAATTTATTTAAGTATTTTATTTCCCTGGTGACCCACACATATCATTGTGGGTCCCACTAGATGAGAGGAATGGATGAAACACATAACTCAAGGGGACCATGCTGCTAGACTGGACGTCCAGCAGCAACCCAATAGGCTGGGCGTCCTAAGGTGGACGGTCCATGGGGCTGGGACTTCATGTAACACCCCAGATGTTTGTCAACCTGGGGTTAGACGTCCTTAGGCAATGGGTCAACCATAGCACCTTGGTAACCTCTCAGAATCCAATTCCAAAGCCAAAGGAATCATTTAGAACCTAATTATTTAAAAATTTAACGGGAATTAGCCAGCGCTACACTAGATTTCCTGCAAAATTAGCACCAACCACTTTAAATACGATGTGTAAGATCCAAAACCTCTAGAATTGTTACCGTTACCTTACCCTAAAATCCAGAATCAAACTCTAAACCCGTTTGTTCTTAGGAACCCTTTGAAACTTTGTATTGAATCTAAACCGCGCGTCGAAAGTCCGATAGCGATAATCTTAGACAATTACGACTGCCTAGTTAGACTTGACAATCGTTTCGAAAATCAAGCCCAACTGATGTCCTGACGCTATTTTACTGAGTTCGGAATGAAGAGAGTGAGAAAAGGAAAATATTTAAAAAATTAATTCAATTTAAATAAATCTGGCACATGTCACTTGCGCGACATTTTTTAAGCATTCAGACCGTCAGAATCTGACCCAAATACACCCTCGGATCAGGGAACATTTTCCACTCAGGTCAGTGTACTTGGAATCCTCGATCGAGTCTCAGTGACCGCTGAACTGAGACTGGTCCACCACGTGCGATCTAGGAACACTGTCGAGCTGAAAACTTAATGTGATCAGGATCCAACATCCATGATCTTAAGTCCGACCGCATTCAGTCAGGGGACCTCCAGAAACGTCCTTTTGGATCGAAAAAGACCCGATTTGGCTGTAACCCATGTATACCTTCACTTAAAGTCTATTTTGGTCATGTTTGGGCTTATAAAAGGGCCTTAAACCCTTAGCTTTCTAACTCATACGAATTTGGGAAAAACCCTAGGAGAGGAGAGAAAAGAGAGAGAAAGTGACGAAGAAGCTGGTGATTCTTCCAAGGAGTCTTCCCTGCTGCTCCACGTGCCAAAGTCATCCACCTACATCATTATTCCGACGATTCTGGCTTCATTCTAGGTAAGAAAACCCTAACCTCAACCTGTTTTAGAGATTCCTTCGATACAAGTAGCGAAGTAGATGATGTATCTTATGCTATAGGTCGTCATACAGGTGTTGATGAAGCGTAGAGTTTCTGTTCGATTCGTTACGCTTCTACGGCGAAAGGTTCGAATTTTAGACGCTTTGATTGTCTATTTTCAAAGCTTTCTATACCGTTTAATGGTAGATTGTTGATAAGGATGTTGTTTGACATGTAGAACATGCTGTCCATTTTTCATTTCGAATACGTACGAAGAATATGAGATTTAGGGTATTTTAGGTATTTGTAGGAAATACTGTATACGTACGTATTTTGTCGATATGATTGCCATGAGTATTTGTCGTGTACATATACTAGTTATACGTGTATGATCTGTTTGGCGAAGAGATTCGTCCTAATGCACATATTGGCCGACATATGCTATGTAGACTAATGTGTGTAGACTAAGTGTTTGTTGAAATGCCTAAATCAATATGATTTATGCCTGCCATATGTTTTGAATGTAAGAACATGATTGTTGTGTATTAGACAACTCCTTGATATAAGGATCTATCATATTATATGTTGAAATCAACATACGTCAAGTACATTGGAGTTGTGTAGTCTACGTGTTTGTATAAATGTATGTATTGGTAAGTATTGAGTAAATGGTATTGTAGACTAGCGTTGAGACTGGATTCTCAACTAATTTGATGATGTACATGAATTCCTCCATGCTTGTTGTATTGAATTGATTACCTTATGTGTGAAATACTCGTGTATGGCTAACTGCTTATGATGTATGTTAAAACATGCTGATAACATGCTGGAATTTCTTGTATTTCAATTCTGTCTCTCTCTCATATGATTATTGATTTAGATTGTATGTGCTTGGGGCTATACTCTAGTCCAGGAAGTCGGTAACAGTTTAGAATTCGTGGTTGGATTCTATTCACCACAAAGGATGTGTATGACGAACCCGAGTCGTACTAGAGTCGTCGGTCGTGGTTAGGCCACACGAACTTCTTGTGCACTTCATGTCGGTCGATTCAATGTGCGCTCGTGCTAGTCAGACTCATCAAGTAACCCGATTGACCATTGTATGTTCACCTTGTATTCGTCATAACTGCTTGAACCTAGGGTACTGAACTTACCAGTGATAACCCTGACAACTGTGGTACCTTGATTCACTAAGACTCATGAGCCGGGCATGGTGGTATGGGACACCGTGGTCGAGCTGTCGGCTTACGCTGGGGCCACAAACCTTCCCTTAGTGACCAGTGAGCAACCCAGACTCGTGAGCTGATTATAGTGGTATGGGACACTATATTCAAGTTTTCGGCCTACACTGATAAGGTGATGGGGGAGCGGTGCAACGAGTGCGAGCAACAGCCCTAACAGCCCTTTGTAGTGACCTCGAGTATACTCTGAGTCTATGTGAGGCGACGACCCTTTCGTAGCAACAAGAGTACAACTAGGCCTGTATTGATAAGGTGATGGGGGAGTGGAGCAACGAGTGTGTGCAACAGCCCTGACAGCCCTTGTAGCGACCTAGAAATATATCATCGTATGAGACTACTAGGAGTGACGACCCTAGACAGGATCCTTGTTGGGAATGATATAAGGGAAGTACCCTAGTTTCTCAATCCTGCTGTATGAAAAGGACTAATAACAACTCAGTAATCATATTCATATCGCAATGCATGTGCTTGGAAGATGTGGAGCACTGAGAGAAGAAAGCATGCCGTGGACGTAAGATGGTGTCACATGAGGGAGTATGTCGGTGAGGGCATCCATTATGTCATTTCATGCTTGCATTAATCACAGTGTTTAGGAATGTTTGATTGCTTGCTTTACCATTATCGCGTGATTGATTTGATAACGTGCTAACCTTTGCTCTATAATTCCACTGAGTTAGCTACTCACTCCCACGTTATGGGATGGTGTTCCGGACACCCACCAGTCCCTATTTTAGTTTCAGATGATGGCGATGCTTGCGAAGCAGAGCCGGACTTGATGATGAGGAGGAGGATCCCTCCTATATGCAGGTTCTGATCGACGGGATTACAGGGAGGTTGATTAGACGCCTTGACACTTGTCATTTTATATTTTTTGGAGCACTCATGTATATTCTTTTTGCTCATCTTTGGAGTATACATGCATTTAGTTAACCTGGTAACATGTTCACACTCTGGAGACTTACAATAGTTCATATATTTTATATATCTATCACATTCTTTCGCTTGCTAATTTAACTGTCTCTAGAGTATAATATGTTGTTCTGGCTTAGTCTCAATCTTGTTTAATTCCATTCTACAAATAACATGCATTCATCATTATCTATGTAACATAAGTGACGTTTTGGAACTCGGGAGTTGGGTTTCTACCCGACCCCCGATTTTTGGGATGTTACACTTCATCCCCTAAAACATACTAAAGTGGGCCCCACATGTGGACGTCCTACTGGGAGGTGGACCAAAACCATGTGGGCCATGCTATGGAGGGACGGCGTGGATAAAACCATACATCAAGGTGGGCCAATAGAGGGTGGACGGCTAGCCCATGCTGGACATCCCAGCCATGGGTGTGTAGCCTAGTGGGCAGTCCAGCCCTCGCTGAGAATTGTTCACGGGTTTGTTGGCCCTGAAATTTGGTTGGTGAGTACTATCGTCGGTGGACCACCCCCTGGCAAAATTTTAGTTTTTTTTTATGTTAGGAAAGTATTTATTTAAATTAAAAGAAAAACTGCCTACCCAAAAATCTGGTTAGTTTTGAATTTAAGCTGGCCTTGATCTGAGCTTCAAATTGGGTGGACTAAAGGCCTCTGAAAATTGAGGAAAATGGTTTTTACATCCCCTCATATATATACCATAGGGTGGGGTCCACAGAAGTGGCCCACCAATGTAAAAGTTATTTTATAATCAATGATTTTTAAACTGACATGTTGCTGGAAAAGTCCAGAAAATCCAGACTGTCTACTTCCCTTGGGCCACACCTTTGGGACCTCAATCAAGGTCGGATGGGGCTAAAATTTAGGGAACATCGAGATGGGATCCCTCCTTTCAGAAAAGTATATTTGATGGGTAGGTAAAGTCCCCCAAACAATCCCAAAATCTAGTCCAAAATCAACCAGAAAACTATTTAGAAAATTCTGGACAACAACATACACTTGAATTAAAATAAATATATGAGTTAATTAAAAGGGATAATTGCTCAAATAATACTAGTGGGGTCCACCTAGATGGACCACAAAAATTCCAGACCCATTCCCAATCAAGGATCTCTAAGAAAATCAACATTTGGGGTCATCCAACCCATGCATGCAACATGCATAGGGATGTCCAACCTAGTGGGCTTGGACGTCCCAAATTTTTGATGGGTCTAGGATGTTTGGGGCACATCAATGGGCCACAATCATTAGGATAAGAATAGAGGCAAGAAATAAAGGGAAAGAGACGAAGAAGGAGAGAGATCAATGACCATAGGGGAGGATTCCGGTACAATGAATCCTCCACAATTACAATCACACATACATCCTTCATAGATTATGCCTGTATGTGATCTTACAATCCAAAGAAGTTACTGATGCTATCCCTAACATGCATGCTATGGTCTAGATGACCAAATAAGATCCTACATCAAAGAAATCCATCATGGTCGGTCTATGGAGAATGACCCACCATGGAAAACGTACATGCATGGAATAGGCCTTTGACCTCTCATCATGGAGTGATGTAGGACCTCCACCATTATTTGATGGGTTCTACATACCACCAAATGTTCTAGAAAAGAAATACAAGAAGAAAAGGAGGAAGAAGCTCCATGTGTATCACCCACCTCTTGGATCTTCAAACTTCTACAAACACTATACTCCTCAAGCTTCCAAGGTCAAAGATTAATGGCCAAGATGGTGTTTCAAGGGTGAGATGGAGGGGAAATGAGGGAGAAAAGGGGCTGAAAAAGGGTGGAAATGGTGGGACGTCCCAACCTCTTACAATGGGAAAGAGAGGAAGTGGAAAGGAGAGAAGGGAGAAATGAGAGGGAAAGAGAGAGAGAGAGAGAGAGAGAGAGAGAGAGAGAGAGAGAGAGGTTGTAGGAGTGCAATCATCACTCTCTCTCCTAGATAAGAGAAATATCATCATATCCTATGGTGATACAAACTATGTTGCTAAGCTAGGAGTAAGGATGGGTAGTGTGTGGGTGGTGGGTACTGTAGGATATGAGATTTGGGTGGTGTGTGGGTAGTGTGTGTTGGAACTTGTACCAAGGGATGGGCCATCATGGAAAAATGTGTACACCACTCCTAGGTGGGCCACATGATCATGATCAAGGGCTGAAAATGAGATGCACACAACTTATGATCTATATATCAGATGATCACACAAGATGGAGTAGGTTTCGACTCGATTCGAATCGGGTCTACATGACCAAACTTAAGGATGACCGCAAACACTATCCCGGGGTCGGGCGTTGCCGGGATTCAACTGGTAGGACTGTGGGAGTAAGAGAAATGAAATGCACACTCATACACACACATGCACTCGAGTTGAGTCTTACAGATGTTGAGTCTTCCTTGTGTTCATAACCCCAAGTGTAGGGTCACGATGTAGTAATAATCTCAGTGAGACCGAGGTCGAATTCACAGGGACTGAACTTGTGTGTATTTTAAATTTAACTTGAACTAGAACTAGATGAAGATGCAAATCTAAATCTGAAAATAAAGGGAGTGATTGTGATGTATAGAATTAGAAACATAAAAAATTAAAGGTGAGAACTAAGGTTTCCAACGATCCACTTGTAGAGATCAAGGAGATTTATTCTTAATTCAAGGGTGTAACTGGAATCAAAGTCTCATCTTATCCAATTGGAAGATATCTCATTAAAACCAAATCTGAACTTCCTTTGACCAAATTCTCAGTGGATGAGAGGTGTGTGAACTGAAAGTGATTCCATCACAAAACCATGCCTAGGAGACGATGGCTCACAATAGGATATACCAATCTCATAACAAAAAATAAGAGAATCAGGAAGAGTTGAAAGGATTCCATCACCCAACTATGCCCAAGGGATAATGGTAAACAACAGGATTTTCTAATCTCACAATCTCAATACATGAAAAGAATATACTCAAAGCTATCGCAAATCAATTATAATTTGAGTCACAACAAACCATTAAAAACTGAAAGTATTTCTCAAATATCAAGCTAGAGTCAAAGATCGTTCAACTTAAAAATGAATCAAAGCAATAGAAAACATCCCATCATACTACAAGCTTCACCTCTTACCCCTAGCTAAGAGGTTTAACCAACCATAGACATGATTGAACTAAAATCTCTTAAGAAAAGCATAAAAATACTAAGGAAAAGGAAGAAAAACTCTTGGAGACAGCTTCTCCATGCATTTTCTCTTCTCCTCAAACCCTAAAAGATGCCTAGGAACATCTTAGGGACTCTTATTTATAGTTTTGCAACTCTAACTTTCACAACGAGTTGGAAAAATCTAGAAACCACCTTAAATTTACACAGTTTGTATGCTGTCTGCGTAACTTTTGATGAGTCAAGGAAATCCTTCGACTGGTCAAGGGCACCTTCGGCTAGTCAAGGGTTTCCTTCGAATGGTCGATCATGACTAGAATTTAAAGGATTTTGTCGCTAGAGTTCGAGTCGAGGAATCTTTGACTAGTCGAGGGACTAGTCAAAGGAGGCATATTTTTAGGGTTCCTTTTTTCCTTTTCAAGTCTTCAATGCTCCTCATTCCTCACTTGGTTTTCTTGGATCTTTAGCATATGAATTCTTCATTCTTGGTCTCATAAGATCCATCTTTGACCTTGGTGGTTTTCGAGCGTTAAATTCATGCTTTTAACATCCGTTTCAATCCAAGCCCTTAAATTCACCTTGCAATACAAACATGATTAAAATAGAACTTTAAGCATTATAATGTTCATAAAAGCAAGTAATAAATGGGGTCCAATACGTAATATTTGAACCTCAACACAATCCCCAACCAGGATTTTGCTAGTCCTTAGCAAAACATGCAAACAATGAACATCAATGCACAATGTTCAAACCTTTTTTAAAAAATAATCTTTTGTATACTCAAGTATGAATGAATAGACTCACGATGTGAAAGTGAGATTTTGGAAACCTAGATTCAAATCACATGAGCAATCAATCAAGTAAGTTCTTTATCAATTAAGTCAAAGTATAGTTCGCTTATCAAGCTTTTCAATGTGCTCAGTGAAAATCAACTTACTTCCATAAAAATACTATCAATTCATCATGTTAGCCATGTTTATCATATTTAGATTAGTTGAAAACTCAAGTACTAATTTCAAACTTATCCCATTTTTCTTCTTTTTTCAGTTTATTTATTTTATATTGATGGTCAATTTTTATTCATTCTTTTTATTTTTGTATTCTTTTCCAAAATTTTTATTTTTTTATTCTTTTTCATGACCTCTCTATTGATCTCATATTTTTTTAACTGGTTCTTTTCTTCTTTTAAGGTGGATAAAATTCTCTAGACTTAATTCTCACCATCTATCAATGATTCACATACTAACAATCAGAACTTCTAGTATATTTTATTCATCTAGAATGATTTTTTTTTTTTTCATTTTTTCATTCTTTTTCA
Organism: Magnolia kwangsiensis; assembly: GCA_037074715.1. NCBI lineage: Eukaryota > Viridiplantae > Streptophyta > Magnoliopsida > Magnoliales > Magnoliaceae > Magnolia > Magnolia kwangsiensis. The sequence continues at coordinate 113,281,343 of CM073573.1, read as the reverse complement.
TGACCTCTCTATCGATCTCATATTTTTTTAACTAGTTCTTTTCTTCTTTTAAAGTGGATAAAATTCTCCAGACTTGATTCTCACCATCTATCAATGATTCACATACTAACAATCAGAACTTCTAGTATATCTTACAGAAGATACTTTAAATATGTTTTGTGATTTAACATGATATTCAAATTTCCTCTTAATCAATTGAGCATAAGGACCATAAGTGATAGGCTACTTAGTTGATCAAACTCCAATAATTCAAAATTCACTTCCTATCTTATCTTCAAACTTAAAACAGTCTTAAATACACAACTTATCGCTTTCCAAACAGATAAACATTGAAAATTTTTCATAATTTTCACAAATTTTGCTGAAAACTAGACAACACCGATTAATTTACCTAATCTCCCATCCCCAACCTAAAATATACATTGTCCTCAATGTAAAAGAAATAAGCATGATTTGTAAAAGAGACAACATAATTGAATGAGAAGTGATGGAAAGATAGTACCTGATGAAGAAATTTTAAGGCTTTTTCCAAAGGATCTTAGCATGAAGGTGGGTTAGCACAAGAATTAAACAACAGAAAAGCAAACTATCATAAACAAACTGAAAGAAAACTATCCTAAAAAAGTGAAAACAAATTGTCCTAGTCTAAAATTCTATGAAAGCAATAAACATAACTATACCTCCGTCAGACTAGGAGGTCAATCCTAGTAAACAGGATTAATCAGAGGTATGGACATGACCTCTGAATTAAATTTCTCAACAAATAGCTATAATCGATGTCCATTTACTTTGAATTCATTGCCACTGTTCAGATTCTTTATCTCAACTACCCCATGAGGATAAACATTGGTAATAGTGAAGGGGTCGATCCAACGAGATTAGAGTTTGCACGAAAAGAGATGTAACTGAGAATTATACAAGAAGACTTTCTGACCTGGTGTGAATGATTTCTGAAGAATGCGTTGGTCATGAAACACTTTCATCTTGTCCTTGTAAAATATCGAGTTCTCATATGCATCATTCTGGATTTCTTTGAGTTCATTCAACTGAAGTTTGTGTAGCGAGCCAGCATTGTCTAAATTGAAATTTAGATTTTTAATAGCCTAGTAGGCTCTATGTTTTAACTCCACAGGCAAGTGACAAACCTTCCTATAGACAAGTCTAAAGGGAGACATTTCAATAGGGGTCTTAAATGTGGTACGGTAAGCCCATAAAACATCGGTCAATCGAATTGACCAATCCTTTCGATCAGGGTTAACCATTTTCTCCCAAATGTGTTTGATCCCCCTATTGAAAATCTCAGCTTACCCACTTGTTTGTGGGTGATATGGAGTGCTTACCTTGTGAGAGATGTCATATTTCTTCATTAAGTTCGCGAATGACTTATTACCAAAATGTGAACACCCATCACTAATGATGGCTTGAGGCATTTCGAACTGAGAAAGGATGTTCTCTTTTAAAAACTTAATGACCATTTGATGGTCATTATTCTATCATGGAATCGCTTTGACCAATTTAATGACATTGTCTACTGCTGGAAAAATATATAAATTCCTAAAGGATTGGGGGAATGGTCCCATGAAATCAATGCCCCACTAATCAAATGCTTCAATAATCAGAATAAGATTTAAAGGCATCATATTTCGACAGGACATTGCCTCCAATTTCTGACAATGCCCACATGCTTTGCAAAACTCATGAGTGTCCTTGAACATAATGGGCTAGTAAAAACCACACTGCCGAATCTTGGTCGTGATCTTTTTAGCAAAAAAGTGACCACCATATGCTTGAGAGTGATAAAAGGAGATGACACTTTGGTATTCATTGTCTGGTACACATCTCTTTACGATTTAGTCCAGGTAATATTTAAAGAATTATACATCATCCCAGAAGAACTTACAAACCTTGGTGAAGAATTTTTTCTTATCTTACGTAGTCCAATGTGTTGGCATGAAACTTGTGGCAAGATAATTAGCAATATCAACAAACCAAGGTGAATAGGAGACTTTGAACAATTGTTCGTTAGGGAACATGTCATTTATGTGTGTCGTCTCAAGGGAATCAGAGAGATCAAGATGGGAAAGATGGTCAGCCACTACGTTCTCTACTCTCTTTTTATCTTTTATTTCCAAATCAAATTCTTGGAGTAGGAGGATCCATCTTATCAAGCAGGGCTTAGCATTATTCTTGAAAATAAGATACTTGAGTGCCTCATTATTTATGTAAATGATGATCTTGGATCCGATCAAATAGGACCTAAATTTGTCCAAAGCGAACACTATGACTAAGAGTTCTTTTCCATAGTAAAGTAGTTCACTTGGGTAGGATTTAGAGTTCTACTTGTGTAATGAATAACATAGCGCTTCTTTTCTTTTCTCTGGCCTAAAATCGCCCCAAGAGCATAGTCAGACTTGTCGTACATAAGTTCAAAAGGAAGGATCCAGTCGAGTGGCTACATAATAGGTGCAGTGGTTAATATGCCCTTGAGCTTAGTAAAAGCTTCCTGGCATTGCTCAGTCTAATTATATGGTACATCCTTTTTGAAGTAGATTACATAGAGGACGAGAGAGGTGACTAAAGTCTTTTATGAATCTTCTGTAAAACTAGTGTCTCCTAAGAAGGATCGCACGTCTCATATGTTCTTGGGACAAGATCAATTTTAACCTTATCTACTTTAATTCCTTTTAACGAGATGATGTGTCCAAGGACAATTCCCTTACAAACCATGCAATGATACTTTTCCCAATTCAGTACCAAATTCTTTTCCTCGCATCGCTTCAGCACATTTTTAAAAATTTTCAAACATTCACTGAAGGATGGACCAAAGACCGAGTAATCATCCATGAAGACCTCTAAATATTCCCCCACCTTGTCAGAAAAAATACTTAACATACATCGCTAAAAGGTGGCGGGGGCATTACATAGCTCGAATGGCATCCTTCGGTAAGAAAAGATGTTGTAAGGACATGTATATGTGGGCTTTTCCTGATCTTCAAGGGCTATATCAATCTAATTGTATCTCAAAAAAACTATCAAGGAAGCAATAATAAGAGTGGCCAGCTAGCCTTCTAAAATTTGATCGATAAAGGGCAAACGAAAGTGGTCCTTCCTCGTGACGGTATTCAACTTCCTATGGTCAATGCACATTCTCCAACCATTAATGATCCTAGTTAGCATGAGTTCATTATTGGCATTGGATACAATGGTGATTTCAGACTTCTTGGGAACCACCTGAGTTGGACTCACCCATTGGCTATCGGATATTGGGTATATGATACCTATATCCAATAGCTTAAGAACCTCGGCCTTAACCACTTCCTTCATGTTCGAATTAGTCTATGTTTTGATTGTCATGAGGTCTTCGCATTATCCTCAAGATGAATACGGTGAGTATAAATCAAAGGGACAATTTCCTTGAGATCTGCAATCAACCATCCAAGGGCTCCTCTATGCTCAATGAGAATAGAGACGAGCATAGTCTTATATTCTTGCTCAAGGTGGGAAGAAATCACCACCAGGTATGTCTCATCTTGACCTAAATAGACATATTTCAAATCAAAGGGAAAAGGTTTTAGGTCAAGCTTCGGTGCCTTGGGGTTAAACGGTAGAAGCGCTACATTAGTTTGTGATAATTTTTTAAATTATGGCCTCCCTTGATTAACTTCAAGTACCGGCATGGTATCCGACATGGTCCCAATCTCCCTAATCATGTCATCATCAAAATCATGGGAGTGGGCTAGGAACGTCTCTAGAGGGTTAGAGGATAAGGTCAAAAGTGTTCTATCTTTCACGAAAGAATTAATCAGGTTAATATCATGGGGTCGTTATCATCCTCTGACTATTTTCCTGTGTTGAAAAATATATTCAACTCCAATGTCATATTCCTGAAAGACACACTCATGAATCCATTCCTGCAATTAATGATTGTGTTTGAAGTGGTAAGGAATGGGCGACTAAGAATGACTGGAATTTGAGTGCTCATGTCCACAATGGGTTGAGTATCCAAGATGATAAAATCTATCGAGTAGTAGAATTTTTCAACCTGGACCAATACATCCTCAATTATCCCTCTTGGTACTTGAACTAAGTGATCGATAAGTTGTAATGTGGTTCGGGTGGGTTTTAATTCACCTAAACCCAGTTGTTCATATACCAAGTATGGGATCATATTTACGCTCGCTCCTAAATCAAGAAGTGTGTGCTCAATGCGGTAATTCCCAATTACACAAGTGATGGTTGGTCTACATGGATCTTTATATTTCTATGACACATCTTGCTTTAGGATAATACTCACTTTTTCAGTTAAAAAGATTTTTTTTTTGAATATTTTGCCATCTATTGGTCATACACAAGTCTTTAGAAATTTGGCATATAAAGGTATTCATTTAACCACATCCAGTAGAGAGATGTTGACCTTCACTTGTTTCAGCACCTATAGAATGTCTTGAGAGTTAAAGAGAGGTTTTGGTGCAACCAACCATTGGGGGAATGTGGCAATCGGCTTGCCTTGAAGTTCTGGTTCTAATTCTTAGGGAGCAGTATTAGGTGTATCATCGTTATCCTCTTTTGGGTCCTTATGCTTTTCAGCCCTAACCAGAATGATTTTGTCAATGGTCTTTCCACTCCTAAGAGTGGTAATAGATTTAGCTTGTTCCATTTGATTTGAAGAAACCTTGAGGGGTAACATTTTGTCCATTCCTCCAACTAAAGTTTGGATGATTTCTCCAGCTAGGATTGGATGTATTGGAGGTAAGTCCATTGAAAGGTCTTTGGTAATTATTCACGACACTAGATTGCTCATTCAATACCTCTTGAATAGCAGGTATTGTTGGACAATTTTCAGTTGTGTGAATGTTTCAAGCACCAATATCGCAAACAGTTTTCTTAGCCTTATCTTTCCTTATGAGATTAGACACTTTAGCATTGATATCATCATCCTCTTTTAGAAGGTATAATCCTCCCCTTTCCTTTGATTGAGTGGGCCTAGAAGTGGTGCTTGATTTTGGGGAGGTGTCCCTTAATTGTGAGTTTTCAACAAGTCTATCCAAGTAGTTCCACACATCATTGACATTTTTATTCATGAATTCCACATTGCACATTATCCGACCAATTGGTGCATGGAAGATGTCAGACCATCATAGAAAAAGTGTATAAAGCACCACGTTTCAAAAACGCGTTGTGGGCATGAACTGATAAGATCCTTGAACCGCTCCTAATATTGAAAGAATGTTTCATCCTCCTTTTGAGCTAAGTTCATGATTGACTTTTTGAGGGTGTTCGTTTTATGATGAGGAAAATTTTTCTTTATGAACTCCCTTATCATGTCATTTTATGTGCCAATAGATCGGGGATGTAGTGAATGCAACCACGTCTTAGCTTTCTCTTTCAAAGAAAAGGGAAAGAGTTTCAATCTGACTGTGTCCTCAGACACATTAGGAAAATATAAAGTGACTATGATCTCGTCAAACTCTTTCAAGCACAGATATGGACTTTCAGATTCAAGTCCATGAAATTTTGAAAAGAGTTTGATCACCCTTGGTTTAATATCCATGTCTCGTATTTTTTGGAAAAACTATGCAGGAGGACGTGCCCACCCCCGCTGGTTGTAAATAGTCTCACAAAGCACAAGGCGAGGATGCCTGATGCACCTCATTCTCATCCCAGATTTCCTCAACCCGAGGTTGTGGTTGTCTTCCTAGTTGATTAGCAGTCATCACTTCAATTAACCCTGAGGATCTCAGGTGGTGTCTAAACCTGTGATGGATAGATAACCCCTCAACTAATCCTCCTTCACTCAAGAGACGTCAAGTGTTGTCACAAACCCACTTGAGCATGAAACAATCTCAGCCCTCAATTTCAGATTCTAACCTAAACCTAAAAAGAAAGAAGGAAAATGGAAATCTAGAAATAAAAAGAGAGGGAATTAAAAAGAAGTTACCAAATTAGAAGTTCTTAAATTAAGATCCTGCAAAACAGAACAAAACAAGTGAGTTTCTAAAAACAGAAATTCTAAAATTACAAAGTTTCTAAAAAATAGAAATAGAAAGATGAGTTAGTTTCTAAAAAGGCAATCCTAGAATTAGAAAGTTTGTAAACTAAAATTAGAAAGCAGATCTAAAAAAACATAAAAGGAAAGTTTCTAAAAAAAAAATAGTTTCTAAAAACAAATTGGAAAAGTTTCTAAACCTAGAAATAGGAAGCTAAGTTAGTTTCTAAAATAATTCAAAAAAAAAAAACCTAACATAAAAATAGTAAGTAGAAAAATCCTAATCTTAACCTAATTCTAAAACTGGTTAATCTCAGAAAAATACAACCATTAATCTCTAGAAATGGCGCCAAAAACTTGTTCACAACCCCAAGTGTACGGTCGCGATGTAATTATAATCTCGGTGAGACCGAGGTCGAATCCACAGGGACTGAACTTGTGTGTATTTCGAATTTAACTAGAACTAGAACTAGATGAAGATACAAATCTAAATCTGAAATAAAGGGAGTAATTGGGATGTACAGAACTAGAAACTTAAGAAATTAAAGGTGGGAACTAGGGTTTCTAAGGATCCACTTGTAGAGATCAGGGAGATCTATTCTTGATTCAAGGGCACAGCTGGAATCAGAGTCCCCTCTTATCCAATTGGAACATATCTCAGTAAAACCAAATCTGAACTTCCTTTGACCTAATTCTCAATGGATAAGAGGTGTGAGAACAGGAAGTCATTCCATCACAAAACCATGCCTAGGAGACAATGACTCATAATAGGATATACTAATCTCATAACCAAACATAAGAGAATCATGAAGAGTAGAAAAGATTCCTTCATCTAACCATGCCCAAGGGACGATGGTGAACAACAGGATTTCCTAATCTCACAATCTCGATACATGAAAAGAACATACTCAAAGCTATCGTAAATACATTGTAATTTAAGTCACAATAAACCATTAAAATTTGAAAGTATTTCTTAAATATCAAACTAGAATCAAAGATTGTTCAACTTAAACATGAATGAAAGCAATAGAAAACATCTCATCACACTCCAAGCTTCACCTCTTAGCCCTAGCTATAATCTCTTAAGAAAAGCATAAAAATAACTAAGAAAAATGAATAAAAACTCTTGGCGACAGATTCTCCACTTTTTTACTCTACTCATTAAACCCTAAAAGATGCCTAGGAACATCCTAGGGACTCTTATTTATAGTTTTGTAACTCCAACTTTTTCACCGAGTTGGAAAAATCTAGAAATCACCTCAAATTTACGCGGTCTGTGTGTTGTCCACATAACCTTAGACGAGTTGAGGAAATCCTTTGACTGGTCGAGGGTTTCCTTCAACTGGTCAAAGATGACTAGAATTTAAAGCATTTTGTCGCTGGAGTTCAAGTTAAGGAATCTTCGACTAGTCGAGGGACTAGTTGAAGGAGGCATATTTTTAGGGTTCCTTTTTTCCTTTTCAAGTCTTCAATGCTCTCCATTCCTCACTTGGGTTTCTTGGATCTTTGGCATTTGAATTCTTCATTCTTGGTCTCATAAGATCCATCTTTGACCTTGGTGATTCTTGAGCGTTAAATCCATACTTTTAGCATTCTTTTCAATCCAAGCCCTTAAATTCACCTTGCAACACAAACATGATTAAAATAGAACATTAAGCATTATCATGTTCATAAAACCAAGTAATAAATGGGGTCCAATATGCAATATTTGACCCTCAACACCTTGAGATGTTGATCGAGTCTTTAAGAGTTCTTCATGAGTTATCGAAGCGTATCTGCATGAGTTGTTGAAGAGTATCTTCATGAGTGCATGTGCTCCTTTCAGGACTACGAAATTTGACAATCCTAAATGTGCTTAAGTATAAATACTTAAAATTTTGAATTCATATTCTTTTATATGTTTATGAATGATTTAATGAATTATCTTCCGATTGGATAGGATAGGACTTCGATTACAATTGAGTTATACATTGAATCAGTAAATTAAATATCATAATTGCTATGAGTGGATTCCTGGATCATTGGTCTTTTATTCATTTGTTGTTTTAAACTCTTTTTTTATCTCACTAGATTGAAAACCCAGATAAACCATTAGACGTAGATTAATTCTAGGTCATATTACCCAGTCCCTATGGATTTGGACTCGGACTCACTAAGTTATTACTACATTGCAACCCTACACATGGGGTTGTCATCTCTTAGGTTCGATCAAGTTTTTGGCACCTTTTTTGGGAAGTGGCGTTGAACACGATTAGGTTTTGGTTTTCTAGGTTTAGTTTTTTATGTTAGATTTTTCTATTTGTTTGAATTTTTCTTAACCTAGGATTTTTAGGATTTTCTAAATTTGAGAATTTTTTTCAGGGTTTATTATTTTGTTTTAAATCTTCAACATTATTAACATTGTCTAATTATTTCTATTATATAAGATCTAATAGAGTTCAACCCTAAAAATTACATCTTCCCCTACTCCCTCTATTTACTTTCTTAATTGTTGTAGGACCTAGGACTTAGGGTTAGAATTAGGGTTTTGTATAGTTCATGCTTAAGTGGGTAAGGGACTATACATTGAGACTTTTGAGTGAAGGAGGATTAGTTGACGAGCACTTGATCCATCAACGAGTTAGAAGACATCTAATATCATGCCCCAAACTTGGGAATTGGTCTCACCAAATTCCCGGCCACCGAATCCGATGCCGATAACCTCGATAGTACCCCATTCTTAGCCCTAACTCTCATATGTCAAGTTTCGATCCTAGGATCCTACAAGGAGGATTTTTAAGGCAATTTTTTTTTGTAAAGGAGTATAACCACAAGTTTACCCAAGTCATAAAACATCATCACCACATATCCACTAATAAAATCTTTAAGTATAGTATTGGAAGGAAATACAAGATATAACCAAAACTTAAAAGATCAGGCTCATGCTCAGAGCTCAATGTTGTTAATACACCCTTACATCACCTGCAGCGTAAATAAACATGCATAAGCTTCCTACAAAGCTCAATAGAGTACATGTGTGCGTGTACAATGCATTTGACAATAATACAGGTATTAGAGTGTGCGGAACATGATGGAGGACGAAGATGCCAAGTCCATGAATGTTATTAGTCATACTAAGGATATGCAATGCAAGGCCTACGTGATCGAGTGTCATATGTTAAAGATACAATGCAAAAATGTTGATCCTTAACTAGTTCACGTACAGGTACAATTCATATATGGAAATATCATCGGGGTCTAGTACACTTCAACACTGGCTGTCGCTCATGGCGCACACGACCAAGTGAGTGGAAAAGACCTAACTATCTACATCATTAGTGGTATGCCAATGCCCACCTGGCTCGTCTATAGCGGACACATTTACGAGCTACTTAGACTCAACCTACTTTATAGCCCCTTACCCTCAGGTGAATAAGGTCTCACTCATTTTCAACCAACCACGACAATGTAGGAGATGCAGCCTACTGATATTTGGCACTTGGGCACTCATGTTATCCACTTGGTCTCGACATTGAAGCATCCTACTGGTACCACAAGGGTTCAGGGACTTTTACCCAAGTACATCTGTCATGCCCTAATGCTAGAATAGATATTTTCAGTATCTAATCCGACCATCCACGATATACCTGTAGAGGCCACAATCCTGATGTCGTCAGGGTATAAAAGTGATCGTGACATATAGATTACATGTGTTATATCCTGAATTTTCATAGCCTGAGTTCACACTCGTGCATGAGAATTTCGGGTGTTAATAATGTAATAATTAAATATTTTAAAATCATAACTCATTTTTTTCATTTAGTTTATATTCATGAAGGTAACCATTTATGAAATAAAACTAACTATTATGGGTAAAAATGAACTAATAAGTTAATCAACATGAGAGAGAAAACAAAGCATGGAAGAGGAGATCAAATCGGCCTTTGCTATTGAGCACTATGAGACTCGTATCCTAGCCCGTACTATTCCGTATGCCTCCACATTTCTCCCGGTCGAATTTCGACTACCTGCAATCTGTTATTGGTGTTTTGCATATGATCCTGAGTCATGTCACGTATATTAGAGTCGGCTCGACTTGAAACTTGTAAGTTGTCTCGGTTCCAACACAGCGGATTACGCGCAGAGGCGATACCGAGGACCAACATTCAATTCGAGGAAAATGCCGTATGTTTTAAATACCGAGGGAATCTCTACGACACATTAATCAATCCATCAATCAAATGTCAAGTACAACACCCATCCCTAAGTACAACCACCCTCCCCAAAGTCAACTCTCTCTCTTATAACTAAGTACACTCATCCATCCCTCTCATCCATCATGTCTCTCCCATCATCTCTCTCTTTCTCATTCTCTAAGCAACCCACATCCAAGTAAGTTCCATAAGAGAGCTTTGTGTGGCCCACTTCCTATCTCCCATCCCCACCCTCCAAAACCAATCTCGACCGTTGAATCTCATCCATGGGAGCTCTAGAATGCATGGATGAAAGGAGAAGTCCATGATTAAAAGTGGATATTTTTTAGGGTTTGATTTGTTGATTTTGATGATTTGAGGGCCCACATGTTGTGGGACCCATCTCAATGTATTTGCATTGTCTAGGGAGGGCCCATAGTGGCGGGGTCCCTCCCATTCTCACATCTCTCTCTCTCTCTCTATCTCTTTTCTTCCTTGTGTATAGCCCACCTGAACGATGATCTAGACTGTTTAGAAAATCTGGACATCCAGCGAATAGGGCCCACCTTGCTACCCCTTGTTGGGCCAGCTAGGATGGAGGGAAAACTAAATATCAGCTTGGTCCTTGTGGACCCCACCGTGATGTATTTGTCCCATCCACACCGTCTAGATGATCTGGATGGCGCTGAAGTGTTTAGATGGTGCAGTGGTGCTACCCTGCCATGATGTAAGTATTTCATCTATGGTGGCCTGGGGTCCACTTTGATGTATGTACCATTCATTTGGATGTGGGTCCCACACCTTGGACATGTGCTTCCAGACCGTCCGTGCATGGGGCCACACGTGATGTCTATGTTTGGTCCACACCGTCCATCTAGAGGACGGTGGACCATCCCTTGATGCATTTATTTTGGCATGTAGCCGTCCATAAACTTAGATAGTGGTGGATGAGCCACCTTGATTTATATGTTTTATACCTGTCGTTCAGATTGCCTGGATGGTGGGGCCCACTAGTATATGTGTATGGCACCCACACATGGGGCTAGCTACATTCAGACCGTCCATCTAGACAGTGGCCAGCAAGCCTAGATCTAATAAATTAATAAATAAATAAAATTATACAATATATGATATATATATACATATCTTGCATATATCTGGTGGGCCCCACGTGGGACCCACCTGCTGAGCTAATGGGTTGGCTGGTGTACCTCACACCAGCAATATATAGTTGGTCAGTTAACGTCAGCAAGTTCTGTGGGTTTCATTTGATGTATGTGATCCCCAAGTCATCCTCCTGTTTTGTGAGTGTGGACACCATTGTGATGTATTTGTTTCATCCACACCGTCCAGGCAGTGTTGGACGGTGCTGGACAATGTTTGGATGGTGCTGATTTACATAAACAAAGTTTGGATGGTACCGATTTACACGGATAATGTTTGGACGATGCTGATTCACATGAATAGTGTTTGTACGATGCTGATTTACACTTTCAATGTTGGATAGTGCTGATCATAATTAGTGGCCACGTGCCCCATAGAATGATGTGTATAGTGGTACACATGTTGCATCTGCAACTATTGAAATGATTTTAAATGTAATCCAAGCTCCCATCTGTAAGGCCCACCTTGATGTTTTTTGTGACCCATCCATCAGGCCCACTTTGATGTATTTTGTGGCCCATTCGAGAGGCCCACTTTGGTATACTTGTGGCCCATCTGTGGGCCCACCTTGATATATTTAAGGCCCATTAGTGTGCCCCATTGATGCAGCCCATTTGATGTGTATGAGGCCCGTGTGCAGGGCCCACCTGTAATGTATATTAGGACCATGTGTAGGGCCCACCTATTGTGATTTTAAGCCCATGGGTTGTGGACTATTGTGAATTATTCGAGGCCCATGGGCAAGGCTTGATGTGATGCGTTTATGGCGCATATGATGAGGCCCATTGAGATGTATTTTCGGCCTATGTGATACAACCCATAGTGATGTGTATTAGGTCCATGTATTGTGGCCCATTTGACGTATACGGGCCCGTTGGTATGGCCCATTGATACGGCCTACTTGATGTATATGAGGCCCGTTGGTGCGGCCCATTGATACAGCACATGGTGATTGTATGAGGCCCTTATATGAGGCCATGAGCCCATGATACGTTTGGCTTTACGTGGACCACTCCTTAGGAGCAATGTTGGCTAAATGTCCACATTGATGGGAAATGATGGTTTAATGTCCACATTGTGACCTTCCCTTAGGCCTTGTTCAGCCGATCATTGAGGCCAATTTCGATTATCAAAGCTGATTCTGATTGTCGGGGCCGATTCCGATTGTCGAGGCCTATTCCGATTGTTAAGGCCAATTGTCTACATTAATTCTGATTGTTGAGGCTAATTTTGATTATAGAGACTAATTCTGATTATCGAGGCTGATTCTGATGTCGATTATGAGTATGTGACAACATAACATCATAATACATGCCCATAAGCATCATCTGCATTTTGCTATGAGATATGGTTGACCACTGCATATGTCATTAGACATGTTGTTATGAGACTTCTTGATAGGTAGATATTATCTCACATGAGTACACGGTATGCGTAGGATTGATGTATGACTGAATTGTATGACTCATGCATCTTGCATTGTGTGTTGTTATTACTGTACGATCTAGCAACAACAGGACTGTAGCCTCCACATGTATATCGTGGATGGTCAGATGGGACATAGTAAATCTGTTACTAGCATCGAGCTGTCATAGATGGCCTTGAGTGAAAATTCCTAAACCCTCTTGGTACCAGAGGACGCCCCAACATCTAGATCGAGTGGATATATATATGTGCGAATGAAGGCCATATACCAGTAGGTCGCATCTCTCACTGTGTCATGTTGGTTGAGAGGGGGTGTGACCTTACCCGCTTGAGTGAGAGAGTAATATCTAGGTTGAGTTTGACTAGCTTGAGGAATGGTTGGCTATCGATGAGCCGGGCCTGATATTGGCAGGAAACTAACCTGAGATAAGGAGTTTACCACATTGAGTTTGACTATCCAAATTTAGGCATGGGACTGGTTTGGATAGAAGTCCCTTCTGGTGGATCCCATAGCCTGCGATACTACGTACTATCATCCTGACTTCACACTCCAGGTTGGTCATTCCATTCGCATCGCATATTGCATTACATCCATAGGCATATGACATTTTGGACTTTTATGTTTCTTTACTTAGATGACCTAGACGGACTCAATAGGATTTACATATTACATTATACCCTTGGCATCAGATATTTGGCTCTCTTGAACTCCTCATTTGCATAGTTGATTTGTATTGCATACTTTGACATTGTATGGTTCATGGACTTATCAGTACCTCTATTTACTCTAATATTACATTCTAAGCATGCATATACTGATCACACACTTACACCATCCTCTAAGCTTTCTATAAGCTTATGCACAATAGATGGGTGCAGGTGACATTATGATGCAGCCGAGATGAGGTAGGAGCGTGCGGTTGAGCTTCTGGAGTTTTCTTTGATATTTATATATTATATTTTCCTTTCAGTATTATACTCGAATGATTATATTAGTGGATATGTGATGATGATGTTGCTCTTGTGATCTAGGTATACTTGTGGTTATGCTTCTTATGAGACAAATTCATGTTGAAAATCCTCCTTGTAGGATTCCAGAATCGGGATCTAGCGTATGAGCGCTGGGAGCCAAGAATGGGGTACTACGGAGGTTGTCAACACCAGATTAGGCGATCGAGAATTTTGTGAACCCGATTTTCGGGTTTGGGGCGTGATAAGCACTACCCCCATGAGCAGCCCGAGGATCGACCATAAGGTGTGACCTCATCTCTAAATAACACCCCACTATCGCGACCAACGAGCGGTTGAGTACTAACTCAGCCTCCAAGGTGGATTTTGACCACAATCAATTATTATACTTGTTTCGTAAGACCTCAACCACCTCGACCTTAAGGTCAACCTCCGTCATCCAAGATCGACCGTGGACCTCGACCACCTCGCCTTTGAGGTCGGACTCAGTCATCGACCTCGAGTCCCTTGGGAGCTGACCACTTAGAGCTGTTGTTATTAATATTAGATCTCCCTAAGATCATCGTTAAAGATCTCAAAAAGATAAGGGTGACATGTCTGGAAGGAGATCTCTTCTATGATACAATAACATCCCAAATTTTCATGACTAGAGTTTATACTTGTGCCTGAGAAAATCGGGTGTTAATAATTGAATGAATTGGCTGCTTTAAAAATTACACCATATTTTTTCATTTAAATCACATCTAGTTACATTCATGAAGGTAACCATTCATAAGAATAAAATCGGTATTTATTATTTCATCAGAGTAAACGAATTCAATAAATTATCAAATGCCCTTTCAATGGGAGCTTATTACATTATCGAGTTTACAGTGAAATATAAAACTAAATCAACAAAAGAGAAAAGTAGTAATGGTTAACATAATAAGGAGAAGAGTAGCAATAAGCTAACTCAACAAAAGAGAAAAGTAACAATGGCTAACTCAACAAAAGAGGAGAGTAGCAATGGCTAACTCAACAAATGAGGAGAGTAGCAAGGGCTAACTCAACAAAAGAGAAAATTAGCATGGGCTAACTCAAAAAAATTGGTAAAGGCAAGGACAAGGCTTGTACCCATCACCTCACATAAATTAATAAAGATCAAGCATAATTAATATCATACCATAATTCTCAAAGGATAAATAATTGATGGTGGTAAATCAAATAAATGCAGGAAAAATTCACAATAACATGAAAGCATGTGAAAGGTAAGATAAATCATATTAACTCAAATTAATGAAACCTTAAAGGAATCCCTCACCTTAACCTTACATCTAAACACTAGGTAGATATCTATGTATGAAAGTTTCTAAATGAAAAGCTTCCACATGAATCACGGCATCCCTAGAGCAAGAGGGATGCACCATACATATGGAGGAATGGGATGATGATGTGTAAGATTTTTATTTCTCTTTCTCATTCTCTTTCTCTCTCTCATTATCCTTAGGCGTTGGGAGATTGGGTTGTGAGTCGAGCGGGGAATGCACACTCCTTTTTTAAAGGAGTGAGCATGTGAGAGGGGTGTGTTTCATATCCCACTTGGATTGAGTTTCTCCATTTTTTCCTTTTCTAATGATCTTTCTTTAAATATAATCCATTCATTGTGTCAGGGTTGTCGAATAATGCTAGGGTATATGATTTTCTTGATGATCTGAAATTTAAATTAGCCTATCTTGAAAATTCTCCTAACGGATGTCAAAATGAACTTGATCTCAATTAACGTCCACACTTAATAATCAAGGCCCAATTTTAAGGGAAATGTGTAGTCAGGATAGGAAAATAGTTAGATAAAATTCGATGGTTGATTGATGGTGGAAAAATCTTAAATCTAAAATTTCACCTTTTATACCAAAAGGAAGGAACTGACTTCAAACTTCAACAGTGTGGGATCATAGATCGATGCCTAAATTTTGTATACCCTCATAGTCATATGAGACCAGATTGTGATCTAAATTTGAGTTACGAGGGATGGAAGGAAGTGGTTAAATAGGAAGATCCAAATTCACAAGGAACTGTTATGTAGGGTTGTACAGGAGTTAAACTAGCTCGAAAAGCTCACTCGACTCGACTCGAGTAAGCTCGAATTGACTCAGCTTGAAAGGCCGACTTGGGCTGAGTCAAGCTTGTTTTCTAAAGCTTGAGTTGAGTTCAAGATGAGTTTGACCATGGTGCATTTCAACTCGACTCGACTCAAACTTGACTTGACTTGAAGCTCAAGCTCGAGCTTGAGCTCGGCTCGAGTAATATATGCTCGAGCTCGAGCTTGAGCTCAGCTCGAGATATATATATATATATATATATATATATATATATATATATATATATATATATATATATATATATATATATATATATATATATATATATATATATATATATAATATGTTTAACTTTAAAAAAAGAAGTTAAAACTTAAAAGATTTTACTATAAAACCCTACCTGACCGCGTTGGATTAAGTCGGGGTGGGGGCTGGGTTGGGTCGGGTTGGGCACCTGGTTGAGTTGAGTGTGGGTTTGGGTTGGACTGGGAGCTGGGTTGGCATATGAACAAGCTTAACTCAACTCGAGGTAAGCTCGACTCAACTCAAACCACTAGTTCGACTCGAGATTGACTCAAAAGCTTTGGCGAATAAGACAAGCTTTAATGTTGAGCTCGAGGGTGAGCTCGAGCTCGAGTATAGCATGGATGAGTCAAGCTAAGCTTGGCCCAACTCGACTAAACTCGGCTCGATGTACAACCCTATTGTTTTTCATATGAAGAAAAATATCCTATTATGACTACCCATAAGGTTTCTTCACTCAATGGACACCAAAATCAACGGTTACGGGGCTGATTTATCAATTGGGTCACTTTTACAATGATCTAAGGGCCAATATTTGACATGTATGGTTAATTTATGATACATAGGCATGGTATAAATTTTTATATTGAACGGATCATGAAAATCATGTGATCTAGAATTCAGGGGTCTAGTTAATGGCATTTTCATAATTATTGTTGATATGAGAGTTTTGGGGAATCTAATGGTTCTACATGGTTGTAGGCACGTTTCTAAGTAATTCTTATAAAAGAACTTATATCAAAATCATTATGAATAAGAAATTATTTACCAAACTAATTAAAGAAATGTACATATATCAACCAACATAATGGATGGTCAGATGACATGTTAAAAATAGAAAAACTTGATGGTTAGTACTTTGATCATGTATGTAAGTGGGTGTACAGTCAATTTTATAAACAGATTATCACAAGTAGGTTTTTGGAGGGGTCAAGAGGTATAACATGTATACCGTTAGATTCAAGTGAGTTATTCAGATGTATAGGTTTCTTATATTGTAGTTTTGATGGTGAATTAATCATATTCATAGGTGGTGAACAAGATGAACAGATTAGAATCTCAACTCGATATGTGTACGATTGGATGTTGAGATCAAGTAGCTAGTTTACTATGATCAGGTGGTCCAAACTCAAAGTGGACGGTCAAATATCTTTAACTAGCGATGAATAGTTGACTGAATGGTTGGTTATGATGGATGAGTGAGAATACTTGGGTATATGATGATCTTATCTCAAAATTCAGGGTCAGATGGCTTGATCTATGAATGGATATTATTCACAGTGTTCAAATTCGTGTTGGAGAATGGATGTAAGGTTAAGATAACTAGATAGGTATCGTATACATGTACATAATAAGTTAAATTTCATGGTAACACTTGAGAACTTTCAATACTCGGGTATTGAAAAGTTCATGGTGTTACAATCTACTACCCTTAAACATAATTTCATCCCTGAAATTTAATTACTTGTACTGGTTACATTAATTCATTTAGTTTAATTTTTCACCATATTCATCACGAGGTGGATATATATGTCTATTTGTGCGTATAATTGACTATATAAAATCGATACGATACAATCTACCCCCCTTAAATGAAAATCTTGACCTCGAGATTTATATATTATAATTATTTTATTTATTTATGCATTTAATTTTATAGTATTTCACACATTAGTTCCCCCACTCTCTATAGTAAAGTTTCTCTATATTTTTTTTCCATTCTTAGTGTGTCGGGGCAACACGGAAAACGGTTATAGTATGGTTAATCCTAACACACTGAACTCTTGCCTGGCCAGGGCGATGAATTCTTTAGTATCATCCATTCCATGTGAGTCTCAAATTTTTACTTGATCAAGGCATTGAGTTCATTGGTAAGCGCCTAGGATTTGGTACTCGGATCAACCCGCTTCTGACTTACTTAAATATGATTTAGTAAATCCATTGTCTCGATCATTCTAGATCCTTGGGGAATATCACTTTTTTCATTCCACCATAAAATTACCCTAGGTTTTATAAAGGATAGGCCCAAATTATTCATTCATTGTTAAACCTAAGTTTTAGTGTATCCTTTATATAACGGGTTGTAAATTCCCAAAATCATTTTATATTGATAGCTTGTCACTCTCAGAATTTTAATTTATGCTCCACGTGTCCAATTTATTCAAAATATGGAAATTAAGTCACTGACTTATTTCTAAAGTTACAGAAAAAATCATGAGGGAATATTCCATAGTTTACGGTTGTTTCACGCTTGTGAGGTGTATAAAAGCTTGTTGTCCAATAGCAATTCCTATATATTTTTGTTATTATCAAATTTTTATACAATTTTTACAGATCCGATTGGGTTGAAATTTTAGGAGGATATTTCTAAGGACCTAAGTGACATACCAAAATATTTTAAAATTTTTCCAATAAGCATACCTACCGAGAACAACGGAAGCTTCCTAACGTCTCAGTTTTCATCGAAATGATAACAAAATTTAGAAATATTGGAAAATATCTGATTCAGTGTGGGAAGCTAGTTTTTCTTGCTTGAAAAATCGTTTGAGAATGAATTTTAGTTCATAACAAGTTTATTTGGGATTTTGAGATTTTTTTCTAAAAGTACCTAGATTTATAGTTTTTAAATTTCACATTTAACTTAATATTTCCAATGGGGAACCTGAATATGGGTTTCGAATTCCTCAACTTCCTAGTTCCTTTGGGAATCCAATTACATATATGTATCTAATTCATGATCCTATCCTAGTCACATAAAGAATGGTTCATTCCCTTAGGCCTAGTTAATCTCATTGTCATGCTCTGATACCCAACTATAACATCTAAAAAAATTTCGTGGCTCGAGTCATACTCGTGCCCGAGAATTTCAGGTGTTAATAATGTATAAATTGGATGCTTCAAAAATCAAACTTTAATTTTTTCATCATAATCAAATATAGCTACATTCATGAAGGTAAATCATTCATGACAATAAAATCAACTGCATTTATTATTTCATTAGAGTAAAAGAATTCAATAAATTATAAAATGCCCTCTCAATGGGAGATTATTACATTATCGAGTTTGCAATGAAAATATAAAACTAAATCATAAAAACTTTCTTATTCTTTCAGTATAATCTTTCATAGGGAAATGGTCCTCTATGACTTCAATCTGTGCATCACCTGCATCATCAGTACAATTAGAGAGGGTCAACACCCTATTCATAGTGATGGTTATCCTTTAAGATTAACAATAATTTAAGAGATTTATGAAGTAATGTAAGGGTTCTGATACGTCATGTACTCCACCTCTATGAGAGGTATCAGCATATGCAACCAATCTACATGAATAACACCCTAATCCATAGCTCAAGTGGCAAACTGAGTGAATGATTCTTCGTTTCAACAATGAGGTCTTGGTATCGATCCCTAAAGGTGGTGGCTAACAGTAAAGTCTGAACTGATAATGGGGTGTACTAACAAGTTAACAGAAAAAAACTAATCTACATAAATGCATGCCTAGCAAAGTGTGTGCGGCTCATCATACATAGTGATCATCACAATGTGGAATATAATTCATAAAAAACGTGACTCACTCGCATCCCATAACTTTGGAGATTCGTCGATGCGTTAAACGTTAACGTGGATTTATGTGAACATCTTAAGACGACACAACAATGGATTGGGGGATTTATGTAACACGATGTGTTCATGGATCAATTATTTGCGACATTCAATCCTGAAAAGTGATGTAACATGTATGACGATTCACTTACATCGATTATGCACCACACCAATCAACCCACAAAATTACGTGTCGACCAAGAGGGCTGCTACCCAAAACGATTACGTCCATGATAAATATTTAAATCACTAACTGTGATTTGTCTAATACATCACTTGCACCGATAGAGTGATAAATTGAATCATGTGAATTTTAGAATTTCAAGACATATGCCCAAGCCTTAAAGGGAGGTAGCACATGGCTAACATAATAAAGGAGGAGAGTAGCAATGCCTAACTCAATAGAGAGGAAAGTAGCAATGGCTAACTCAACAAAGAGGAGAGTAGCAAGGGTTAACTCACAAAGAGGAGAGTAGTAAGGGCTAACTCAATAAAATTGCTAAAGGCAATGACAAGTCTTGTATCCATCACCCCACATAAATTAATATGGATCATGAATAATTAAATTATACCTTAACCATAATTTTCAGGGGATAAATAATTGTTGGTGGTAAATTAAACAATTGCAGGGAGAGAATTATCATAACATGAAAGGAAATCATGTAAAAGGCAAGATAAATTATATTAAATTAAATTAAGGTAAGCTTAAAGGAATCCCTCACCTATGCCTTAGATCTAAACCCTAGGTAATATCCATGTAAGAAAGCTTCTATATGAAAAGTTTCCATACGAATCACGACGTCGCTTGAGCAAGCAAGCATCTAGGCTTCTCCTTCTCTTTCTCCTTCTATTTCTATCTCTCTATCTCTTTCTCCTTATGCATTGGGAGATTGGGCGTGTGAGTGGAGAGGGGAACACACACTCCTTTTTAAAAGGAGTGGCCATGTGAGAGGGGTGTGTTTTACATCCCACTTGGATTGGGCTTCTCCAATTTTCCCTTTTCTTATGATCTTTCTTTAAACTAATTCATCTATTGTGTTAAGGTCATCGAATAGAGATAGGGTATATGATTTTCTTGGTGATCCAAAATTTAGATTGGCTTATCTTGAAAATTCTACTAACGGGTGCCAAAACGAATTTGATCTCAATTAACGGTCCACACTTAATGATCAGGGACCAATTTTGAGGAAAATATGTAGTAAGGATAGGAAAATAGTTAGACAAAATTTGATAGTTAATCGATGGTGAAAAAAATCCTAAATCTAAAATTTCACCTTTTGTAACAATAGAAAGGAACAGACTTCAACCCTCAACGGTGTATGATCATAAATTGGGGCTTAAATTTTATATAACCTCATAGTAATATGAGACCAGAGTGTGGTCCAAATTTAAGTGATATGGACAGAAGGAAGTGTTTAAATCGAAAGATTTAGATTTGTAAGGAGTTGGTAGGCCTTAATCGGATAACTCCGTGCTTAAAGAAAAGATCACTATAAGTGGGGTCTTCATATTTCACACTTAGTCTATATTATGGGCAATCCAAGTCATTTATACGAAGAAAAATATCCTATTATGACTACCCACGAGGTTTCTTCACTCGATGGACACCAAAATCAATGATTACGGGGAAGATTTGTCAATTGGGTCACTTTTACAATGATCTAATGATCAAAATTTGACATCTATGGTTAATTTATAATACATAGGCATGGTATAAATTTTCATATAAAACGGATCGTGGGAACCATGCGATCTAGAATTTAGGGGTCTATATTAATGGCATTTTCATAATTATTGATGATATGAGAGTTTTGGAAAATTTAATGGTTCTGCATGGTTGTAAGCACGTTTCTAAATAATTCTTACAAAAAAAATTATATCTAAATCATTATGAATGAGAAATTATTTACCAAACTAATTAAAGGAATGTACATATATCAACTAACATAATAGATGGTCAGATGACATGTTAAAGATAAAAAAAAAACTTAATGGTTAGTACTCTGATAATGTATGTAAGTGGAGTGTATGGTCAGTTTTATAAACGGATGATCACAAGTGGGTTTTTGGAGTGATCAAGAGGTAGAATATGTATACCGTTCGATTCAAGTGAGTTATTCAAATGTATTAGTTTTCATATTGTAGTTTTGATGGTGGTTTAAGTATATTTATAAGTAGTGAACAAGATAAATGGATCAAATCTCAATTTGATATTTGTACAAGTGGATGTTAAGATCAAGTAGCAAGTTTACTATGATCAGGTGGTCCAAACTTAGAATGAACAGTCAGATATCTTTACCTAGCGGTGAATAGTTAACTGAACTATTGGTTATGATGGACTAGTGAGAATACTTGGGTATATGATGATCCCATCTCAAAATCAATGGTCAGATCACTTGATCTATGAATGGAGATTATTCCCAACAATCAGATTCACGTTGGAGAATGGATGTAAGGTTAGGATAGGTAGACTGGTATCATACACATGTATATAATAAGTTAAATTTCATGGTAACACTCGAGAACTTTCAATACTCGGGTATTGAAAAGCTCGGGGTGTTACAGATACACACCTAGCAAGTAGAGAAGTTACCATCCACATAACTAGCACCAAGCAACAATAAATAAGAACCTCACTTATGGTGAAGGTATGCATAAAAACCCTAGTCCTACTTAACTCAGAGTGCATGATCTAACTTTAGCATCAGAGGGTCCCCTGTCACAGTAAGGGTTCCCATTGTTATCTGGTTTTGCAAGTACATGACAGTCCACTGAGGACGACCAAATCTTAGCATCAACAGTTTGGCGCAGTTTGTGGGAATGACAATGAAGTCATTCATAACTCACCTACAATTTCTTAAGTTACTCTATAATAGCGAAAGGAAGAAAGAGGGCTTTAGACGTCATTGTTGCAACTGCTCCCACACTAGCCAGCCCGAGCAGTCTACAGACCCTCAAAATCCACCCTTGCAACAACAAAATGATTCTGCCAAGCAGCACTCATGCAAAGGTCTTGCAATCAGAGAGGCCAGCTTGTTTCCTTGGAGAATCAGGTTGAAGCCTTAACCAGTAATACAAACTAACTAATGCATATACTGGAAAGGTAAATTCCACCTCATGGTCATGAAGGCGAAGTGCCTGCAACGACTGAACTCTCTCGACCTCCTCAAGTGCCGATTGACTTGCAGAGATCCAACTAATAACCTGAGCAGCATATCTAGGTACACACCCACACCGCGGGATCTATCACATTAGTCGAATTCGACCTACACCATACATTGGAGAAGAGAAGGCACGGGAAGGCTCCCGAGGTGATGGTGGAGAATGAGGTCCCCTAGGAGGGAGAGCTCAGGGGAATACGAGGGAAGATCAGGGACATCTGACAACCTTACCATACCTAAGTCCCAACCTTATTTGAGGCCATATTGGAGGAGATAGATCCACCCTTTACCAACAACATCATGGGATCACTATTTTCGCCATGATTCTAAATGTCGTAAATCACTCCCTACTCTGGGACCAGAGATCTAGCCAAGCATCTAGAATATTATAGAGCTTGGATGGAGTTACACAGTGCGAGTAGTGCGGTGATGTGCCGAGCATTCTCCCTGACCTTATCCGGGGTAGTAGGAAAGTGGTACAGGTAGTTGAATTCGAAGTCCATCAACTCCTTCATACAGCTCAGTAGGACCTTTATTGTACAATTCATCAATAGAAAGGATAGGTGAAATCCAATGACCCACCTCCTCACTATTACCCAAAGAGAGGACGAGCTGCTAAAAGACTACATTATTCACTTTAACGTGGAGGGGGTATAGGTGGATGGCTATTCGAAGTAGATAGCTTTGGCCACATTGATATTCAGTCTCAGGGACAGTAGATTTCTCTTCTCGATAGGCAAGAACCAACCAACTACATTAGCCGATCTCCTTAGCCAAGAACAAAAATACTGCAACATGGAAGAACTCTTCAGCTCACGGAAGGCTACTCGGAGTGCGGGGCGCTCATCTAAGGACTGAAAGTGCAAAGAGGAGCAACCACCATTCATGGTCGGTAGTAAAAAAGAGAAGAGACGATGACCCGGGCAAAAGCCATCACCTGAACAGATGACCAAAAAGCAAATTTTATTCTTACACCCCTCTGAACACCACTCTTGAGTAAGTCCTCATGGAAGTTTACGATAAGAGGATCCTAAAATGGCCAAGCAGGAAAAAATTTGATCTCGACAAACGTGATAAACGGAAGTACTGTCACTTTCACCACGACCACGGTCATACTATTATTGACTATATCGATCTCAAGGAAGAGATCGAGTTGCTCATCTGCAACGACCATTTATGGGAATACATCTACAAGAGGAACAAGTGACCAGACTAGAAAATGATCAATAGAGTAACAAGCACAACAATGAAGTGACAGGCGAGATACGCATAATATTCGGAGCCCCCACAGGAGGAGGGAACTCAAACAGAGCTTGCAAGGCTCATGCTTGTAGCATCATTGGCAACAACTCGGATCATCATATCAACATCGCATGTAAGGCTACCAAAGAATAGAGGATGGTCCACTGCAGTTTAACTTTTACCGAGGAGGATGCCCGAGGAATCCACCACCTACATGATGATGCCCTACTAGTCACTATAATAGTGGCTAACTATAAGGTGCACCGTATACTAGTGGACATGAGTAGCTCTGTGACATCCCGAAAATCGGGGGTCGAGCATAAACTCCACTCCCGAGTTCCAGAACATCACTTATGCAACATTTTCAATGATGGATGAATGTCAGCTGTAATAATGCATAAAATATGAAGTGGATTAAGCCAAAACAACATATCATACTCCATAGACATTTAAATTAGCAAGCGGAAGAATGTGATAGATATAAAATATATGAATTGTTGTAGGTCTCCAGAGTGTGAACATGTTACTAGGTTAAACATATATATGTATACTCCAGAAATGATCAAAAAGAATATACACGAGTGCTCTAAAAATATAAAATGATAAGTGTCATGGCGTCAAATCAACTTCCCTGTAATCCCGTCGATCAGAACACAGTCTACCTAGACCCGCCTGATAACCGCCTATAGGAGAAATCCTCCTCATCATCAAACAAGTCCGGTTCCGTTTCACACGCATCGCCATCATCTGTAACTAAAATAGGGACAGGTTTGTGTGTACAACACCGTCCCGTAACGTGGGAGTGAGTGACCAACTCAGTGGAATCATAGAGCAAAGGTTAACATGTTATCAAATCAATCAAGCGATAATAATAAAGCAAGCAAATCAAACATTCCTAAACACTGTTATTAATGTAAGGATGAAATGACATGATGTATGCCCTCACCAACATACTCCCTCATGCGACACCATCTTACGTCCGCGGCATGATTTCTTCCCTCAGTGCTCCACATCTTCCAGGCACATGCAGTGTGATATGAATATGATTATTGAGTTGTTATTAGTCCTTTTCATACAACAGGATTGGGAAACTAGGGTACTTCCCTTATATCATTCCCAACAAAGATCCCATCTAAGGTCGTCACTCCTAGTATCTCATACGATGATATTTTTTTAGGTCACTGCAAGGGCTGTCAGGGCTATTGCACGCACTCGTTGCTCCGCTCCCCCATCACCTTATCAATACAGGCCTAGTTTGTACTCTTATTGCTACGGAAGGGTCGTCGCCTCACGTAGACTCAGAGTACGCTCGAGGTCACTACAAAGGGCTCATCACCAATCAGAGTAGGCCGACAGCTCGAATATAGTGTCCCATACCACCATAATAGGCTCATGAGTCTGAGGTGCTCACTGGTCACTACGGGGAGGCTCGTCACCATAGCGTAGGCCGACAGTTCAACCATGGTGTCCCATACCACCATGCCCGGCTCATGAGTCTTAGTGGATCAAGGTACCACGGTTATCAGAGTTATCACTGGTTAGTTCAGTACCCTAGGTTCAAGCAGTTATGATCAATACAAGGTGAACATACAATGGTCAGTCGGGTTACTTGACGAGCTCAACTAGTACGAGCGCACCTCAAGCTGAACGACATGAAGTGTATAAACACCTCGTGTGGCCTAACCACTGCCGTCAACCAACGCACAACTCAGGTTCGTCAACGCCTCCTTCGTAGTGAATAGAATCCAACCACGAATTTAAATCTGTTACCGACTTCCTGGACTAGAGTATAGCCCCAAACACTTGTAATCTAAATCAATAATCATATGAGAGAGACAAAATTGAAATACAAGTAATTTCAGCATGTTATAACATACATCATAAGCAGTTAACCATACATGAGTATTTCAAACATAAGGTAATCAATTCAAATACAACAAGCATGGAGGTAATCATGTACATCATCAAATTAGTTAAGAATCCAATCTCAACGCTAATCTACAACACCATTTACTCAATACTTACTAATACATACATTTATACAAACCCTTAGTCTACACACATTAGTCTACATAGCATATGTCGGCCAATAATGTGCATTAGAGCGAATCTCTTCACCAAACAGATCATACACGCATAACTAGCATAGGTACACAATAAATACTCATGGCAATCATATCAGAAAAATACGTACGTATACAGTATTTCCTACAAATACCTAAAATACCCTAAATCTCATATTCTTCGGACGTATTCGAAATGAAAAATGGACAGCATGTTCTACATGTCAAACATCATCCTTGTCAATAATCTACCATTAAACAGCATTGAAAGCTTTGAAAAATGGTAACCTAAGAATCTAAAATTCGCACCTTACGCCGTAGAAGTGTAACGAATTCAATAGAGACTCTAAGTCTTTGTCAACGACTGATTGGTAACCTACAGTATAATCTAGGTTAGCTACTTCACCACTTGCACCAATTGAAACCCTAGAACAGGTTAGGGCTAGGCTTTCTTACCTAAGAACGAAGCTAGAGTCACCGGAAAAGCAATACGGAGGGGTGGATTAGGCACGTAGCAAAGTTGGAAAGAATCCCAGGAAGAATCACCAACTTCTCTCCCACTTTCTCTCTTTTCTCTCTCTTGATTTGGGTAGGGTTTAAAATTCGTATGGGATTTGTGAGAGAGGGTTTAAGGCCTTTTTATAAGCCCAAACACAACGAAAACAGACTTGAAGTCTAGGTATACTTAAGTTATAACCAAATCGGGTCTGTTCCGATCCAACGGAGCACTTCTGGAGGTCCTGTTACTAAATGCGGTCGGACTTAAGCTCTCTAATATTGGATCTAGTTCAAGCCAAGTTTTCAGTCCGATCGGGTTTCCAGATCGACTGTGGCGGACTAGTTTTAGTTCAGCGGTCATCGAAACTCTATCAGGGCCACAAGTGCTATGACATGTATGGGCCACTTATCCTGATTCGAGGGTAAATTTGGGTCAAAATCTAACGGTCAGAACGCTTAGAAATAACACGCAAGTGAAACGTGCCATATTTCTTAAAATTATATTTAATTTCTTAAAAATCTTCATTTTCTCACACTCTTCACCCGGACTGAAGGAAATCATCTCAGAGCATTGTTTGGACATGATTTTTACGGTGCTTGTCAAGTCCAAGAACACGGTCAATATCTTATAAGTTCATCGCTATCAGACTTTCGACGCGTGGTCTAGGTCTGATACAAAGTTTCTGAATGCTCCCGAGAGCAACTGGGTTTAAAGATTGATCATAGGTTTCTAGGTAACATAGCGTTAGTAGTCCTACTCCTTTTGGGTCTTATAGTTTGTATTTAAAGTGGTTCAAGTCAATTCTACTGAGTATTCAGTTTGGTTCTTAACCAAATTCTACCCTAATTATGGCAGAATACTGTCCGAGGGCTATTCTATGCCCCATTTTGGGAACTTCTAGGTATTATATTATTTTAATTATTTTTATAGTGGTTCATCATTAATTTTACCCTAACTTCACCAAATTTCATAAGATTTTGAGTTGTAGAAAAATTCTAAAAATTCTAGAAGCAGCAGTTGTCCAACAAGTGATTATCGGATAGTTGCTCACAACGATCTAATTTAAACTATGTTAAATATTTTATTATATTTTTCACATATTATTATATAAAACTAGACTCATTTATCTTCAATATGGTTTTTAAATCACCTAAATCAGAGTTATAACGAAGGAGATATGATTTTTCAAAGTTTGATAAAATGCATAGAAAAAATGTAGAAACCGGGCTGCCTGTCCGCTGTACGGACGAGGCCTCGCCGATGCCGCGAGGACCTCACCGGTCACTGACTTATTTTGTGAGGGATCACCCCCCAGGGATGCCGAAAACATGTGGGGCCCACCTTGGATCCCCCCGAATTGAGTCGTTTGGGCCTACAAGTCCATCGAAGCGTTTATCGAGTCTCATTTGTAAACCAGAATGAGTTACATGACGTACAATATATGATTTTGGGGTAGAAGAAGCTAATACATCCAAATAACATATTTATATCATAAAATTATAAATATTAACTATTAAAAATCTCATTTTATGCATCTATTTACCATTTATAGTAAGTTTTAGTTTAAGTATAGTTCCTCACCTTTTAAACTTTAGCTTTGTGTCTAATATGAAAGTAATTGAAGAAATTTGAAGAATGAGGTGGTGAAAGGTGAGATTTTGAAGGAAATGGGTTGGAAAGAGATTTCTAGACTTTAATATTGATCTCTAAGAGTGATATGGTTGACCCATTTCCTAAGGACGTCTAATTCCAGGTTGGTAAAAATCAGGGGTGTTACAAGCTCGGTCGACATTCTCTTCATCACTGCGTTCGACAAGATGGGGATTGGGATATCCCAACTATGTCCCATCTGAACTCCCTTGCTAGGGTTCATAAGAGAGAGGGTTACCTCCGAAGGAAGTATATCACTGTCTGTGACCACGGGAGAAAGTCTCAACCAGACTACCATAATAATCGACTTCCTCGTAGTCGACTGTCCCTGTCTACTACGTCATTTTAGGACGACAGTCCCTCAACGTCATACGAATAGTGGTATTGACCTATCAACTTTCAATGAAGTTCCCGACCAAGCATGGGGTCAGCCAAATTAAAGGCAATCAACACAAGGCCCGACAGTGTTATTCAATGGCCTTGAGGGTGAGAACGTGACAACACGCAATGCCTATCACCTCCCTTGATCCCCAAGAAGAATTAGTCACAAGAGGATCTCTCGTGGAAGACCTAATGGTGGTCCCCCTCAACGAGACCAACCCATCCTGCATAATTCAGATCGGTTCGCTGCTAGTCTCAAGACAGCGAGAGGACATCCACAGTTTACTGAAGCAACATGCCGATGTCTTCACGTGGTCCCACCAAGATATGTTAGGTATCAAACCCAAGGTAATGGTTCACAGGATGATCGTTAATCCCAATCACTAACCAGCAAGACATAAGCGATGTGCGTTCAAGCCAGAGTGGTATGCCATTAATGTAGAGGAGGTCGGTAAGCTCCTCGAAGCTGGGTTCATCGATGAAATTGTAAGTGCTATGTTGTAATTCTAGCACTCTGTATTGTCAAATTTTCTTATGCCAAACCACTTGGAGTCAGTATCCTGTTATGATAAGATGGATAGTTCACCTTCAAGTCATCATCAATTCTTCTACATTTTCAAGTTGAAGAACTTTGCCAAAGATCAAACACAAGCTCAAGTGCAAGAACACAAAGTCTATCTTAAGTTCAAGTTCATTACCTCTAGTTCAAGTTTTAAGTACTCAAGCTCATATTACAAGATCACTACCTCAAGCTTAAAGTCTCATGAACACAAGCTTTAACACAAACTCAAGTTCAAGACTTTGAGGTTAAGCTTCATGTGCTTTCTCCCGAAGTGAACAATGTTTCAAACTCACATTTAACATATGAATGACCCTAGATTGACCATAGGTTAGTTGATGTTAATTATATATTAAATTTAGGTCACTGTATATGTTTATAGTCTTTTCTTCGACTAGTCCTAGTCATTGTTCGACTAGTCCAAGCACTGACTCAACTAGTCCAAGGAGTTTCTCGACCAATCCAAGATTTGTTGAGAATTTTTAGAATTTTTTTGTTGTGGTTCGACCAGTCGTGCGTACTATTCGACTAGTCGAGAGAACAGTCTCGACCAGTCGAATAGGGCTCAACTCGAACTCCAGCAACTTAATTTAAATTCACTCGACCAATGGAGTAACGTGTTTATCTTATCGCGTCAGAAATTTTAAAAATTAGTTGGTGCTTCGACCAGTCGATCCGAGCCTTAGACCAATTGAGGGAACATAATTTTTACCTATAAATAGAGGACGAATCTTAGAGATTTTCATTCATTCCAGCCTAATTAAGTCATCACTCTGAGAGTTCTTGCAATTGTGAAGCTATTACTTATTCATTTTAAATTCTTTTTTTTAGCTTTTTATATTTGATTTTTTGATCTCTTTATTTAACTCTATTATATTAAAAAGGACAATTGTGAGTTACCCTTTTCAGATCAAAATCAAATCAAGCTAGTCCTAGGTTAATTTAATTTAAAAATCATTTAGACCTTGAACCCTTTCATTTGTGAGATTAGACATTGAACATCTACGTCTATATCGAATTGGTTCTACCAGACTACACCAAAAGAAGAATCTTCTACAATTTCATTTTCTACATTTTTTGTTTGTGAGATTCAACCAAGAAAAATTCATTAAGGGGTTTTTGTGATTGTGTAAGCCCATTTGAAAAATACAATTGTGAGAACCTTGAAAAACCTTATTTTATAATGAAAACCAATTTCCTATGGGTGTGGATATTGAGAGTGGAGTAGTTATATGGCTGCTTGCGAACAGTTGGTGTACACACACGAACCACTATAATTCTTGAAGTCTGGATGATGACTGTGATGTATGTGTGGTGATGAATGTTGTAATTTTCTTTATGCGCTTGTAGTGAATGTTATAATAATTTAGTTTATTTCCTTCGCCTCATTCTCAGTTTGAGTTTTCTATACTTACCAATGTTCTAGAAATCAGGTTGTCCTACATAAACCTTGGTTTTTCGTAAAAGGTTGTCCTTAGAACTCAGTTTGTATCAACCTCTCAAGACTAGTGCATTTGAGGTTGCTATTTAATTGTGCTATCTGCTTTTGTATTTCACATTTATATTTTTATTTGGCATAGACCTATTCACCCCCCCCCCCCCCCCCCCCCCTCCTCCTAGGACTTAGAGCTCAGCCTTTTCAAGTGGTAACAAAGCCTAATAGCTCATTCATTTAGATTCATTTCCTAAGCTAAGCAATCTTGAGCTTTTAATATGTCAAATTTTAATAACCTCTCTATTATTAGGCCTCCACCTTTTGATGGCTCCAATTAAGCCAGGATGAGGATCTTTTTAAGGTCCATCGAGGAGAGTGTGTGATAAGCCATAATGACTAGATGGAACTCACCCACGTTTGAAGTTCTAGGCACTAATGGAACTAAGTCTGTTAAAGTTACACCTTATTATTCATGGACTACTCTTCAGAAAAATGAGAGTAGTGTTAATGTCAAAGCTTTAAATGCAATCACTTACGCACTATCACCAGATGAATTTGAAAGAATTATATCTTGCGATACTATAAAGCAATCTTGTGATATCTTAAAAGTTACACATAAAGGTACAAATATTGTTGTACGACCCATCTATTCCATACGACTTTCTATGCTAATGTACATGATGATCAACACCCTTAACTAGACCTGGATTGGCCATTCATAGTACACACCCAACTGACTGGAATCCCAAGACCTTGAAACCTATCACACATCGACCGCTCCGTTGCCACAAACGTGGAGGTACCACCCGTGCGTCTGTACGATACTCCGTTAGTGAGATACGCCGTGAAGAATCATTGTTGTACATGTGCGCATGGCACCATGTACCCCATTCCACATGTGCACAAGACGTCATACACACATGGGTGAGAGAATCTCTACCCATGTGTGTGATGTCACACACCCATACCTCCCCTCTCTCATTGCTCCCAAAAGTCAACTTCTCTCCATTCCATACCCTATGTATGACATCATCACACCATGTCATCCCATGCTCCTTTAATCCACCATTAATTACAAATCATGAATTAATTTTCATAATCTTAGTTTAAGCTAACCAAGATCATATTAATTGAATCTAACTACATTTTAACAATTTCTCTACAAATAGTCCTTCATCCCTTAGCATTTCACCATTTTTCTACACGAGAGAGAGAGAGGAGTGATCTTAGTAGGCCATCAACTCCATCAATTCCATTCATTTCATCCATCTAGTCCATCAAGGTGAGTACACCCACTCCACTCTTGGTTTGTTTTCTTTTAGATTATTTGTATGATTATTAGTGGTGACGATTTGATGATAATGATGTGATCAATGGTGTGGATACATAGGAGAGTACATATAAAAAGATGATAAAAAAATGGTGATGATACGATGATAGTGATGAATTTAATGGTGTGGATTCATGGGAAAATACATATAAAAAGATTAATAATAAAAATAAACTTTATTTGGGACCCATTGATAGTGGGCCCCACTAGAATTTTGTAGGCCATCCAAACTGTCCAAGAATGGCCCTTTTAGGCTGGCCAAACTCTCACACACACATACATCCATGCACATGTGCACACCACACCAAAATAAATAAATAAATAAATAAGTGAATAATTAGAAAAAACATGAGGGGTGGACGTTGTTGCTGCCAGTGTTCTGAGGACGCTGTAGCAAGCAGTGTCCCTGCTGCTGCTTGAAAGAGAAAAGGGGTTGCGCTGTGGGAGCATAATAGGCCCCACCCATAATGTATGTATCTAATCCACACCATCCATCCAATTTTTCAGCTCATTTTAGGTATTGAGCTAAAAAATGAAACCAATCCAAATCTCTGGTGGGCCACACCATCAAAAAGATTTTTTATAGTAATAATCTGTTAGGGCCCGCTGTGATGTTTCTGTACATCAAAAAATTCTGAAAATTAGGTTTGTTAGATTTCTCTCGGACAATAAAACCAACAGATGGAGTGGATCACCAGGATATGGGCCCCACTTATGAAAAACCATTGAAAAATAAAAATACATACATACACACACACACACACACACACACACACACACACACACACACACACACACACATATATATATATATATATATATATATATATATATATATATATATATATATATATATATATATATATATATATATAAAACATAACAGCTTGGTGCTGTTGCTACCAATGTCCTGCTACTTTGTAAGGGGGCATGGACCATGGGTCCCAGTGATAGGCCCCACCATGATGTATGTCGAACATCAGCACTGTGTATTTGATGGGTCCCCTTGAAATGATGGGATCTTCCAAAAATTAGCCGTACACAGAACTCAGGTGGCCCATACCATCAAAAATCATGTGAAGACATGCTAAAACATATAAAAGTACTTTCTAGGGCCTACCTGAAACTTGGACTGACCCCTCCACCAAGTGGAACACACACAATAGATGGACTAGATCTCTCAAGTGAACCACCTTGATGAGAAATACACAAAATTAATAATAATAATAATAAGAAGAAGAAGAAGAAGAAGAAGAAGAAGAAAGGGCATGGAGGAGGTGACGGCCTCCTTGGACATCTAAAGAGGGTGGGCCCACCTTTGGGGTAAAGTTTTATGGGGATAATCATGGCCACACCATGATGTATGTGCTAAATCCACAGCATTCATCCATCTTACCAGCCCCATCCATTGCCCAGTATAAAAAAAATTAAAAAAATTCAGGCCCATTAGAAGCTCATGCAGGCCATGCCACTTGGATAGAGGAAATTGTACTCAAAACGCTAAGATTTTTCTGGGGCCGACCTTGGTGATGAAAAGTATATATAGGCCATTCATCCACTCCTTTAAACCATTTTAAGTCATGAGTAAAAGAATGAGGCAGATCCACACCTTAGGTGGACCACACTATAAGAAACAGTGGGAATAAAAATCCCTACTATTAATTCCTTTGAGTTTTACCGTGATATGTAACTGCCACCAAGGTTAGGTCGGTCATTAGACCGTGGAGCCAAATCATTACATGTATTTTATATCCAAGTCATCCATCATTTAGACCATCCATTTGTTATGAGCCCCACCCGACGTATGTACCTTATATCCATGTCATTCATCTAATGGGTGGTATCAACTATGATGTTGTTCTTTGTACAAATTGTTCATGGAGTGGACCCCACCATGAATGACATCGGACCCACAATTATACAAAATATAATAATAATAATAATAATAATAATAATAATAATAAGGAAAGGGAATTGCATGCTTACCAATGAAAACTTCACTAAACATAATGTGATGCATGTAAAGCCCACCTAGGTGCATGTGTTGTATACCCACACTGCCTATATTTTTCAGGCACTTGGGAAGTGGGCCCACCTCCTGCCCGTGGACACAAGATGAAGTAGAACTCAATTTTAGGTGGGTCATGCTACAAGTAGAAACAGTAGTAATAACCATTGGAAATTCTTAGGTATGTGAACTTAGGATGTGTGTCAGATTGATTATGGACCCTACCTTGATGTAAGTATTGCATATTTCATGATTTATCCATTAGGCTAGATAATTCTAGAACATGATGCCAAAATGACTTAGATCCAATTCCTAAATAAGTCAGATGATATGAAATAGTGCCAATTGAACGGATAACTTTTGAACACTTGTGAACCCACTCAATGTATGTATTTTATCCGCACTGTTCAATTGTTTTACCCACCAAACAGTTCGATTATGGAGCCCGCTGACGTGTGCCTTGTGCATTTGAAGTGTTCTTCCTTGTACTACCTTAATGTATGTAAGTTACATATTTTATCTACTTGTTGGGACTCACCACAATGTTTATGTGTGGACCCATCTGCTTGCAGTATCACTTGGGAGTAGGACCTACTACGTTGTATGAGACCAACCTATGTCATCCATCCATGACTAACTTTTATGTGTATATTATATACCCAAGTCATTCAACTTAGAGCTCATTGTATCTTATGAGGTTTACCTGTGCCTTCAAAACTATTGTAGGACTACTATGATAATTATTTACAAATCCAACCTACTAACAACCCACTTGAAGGTGAAGCCCTCTACATTATATGAGTTTCACTAGTACCATCTATCCTGTGGCTCATTTACTATATGTTATATCCATGCCTTTCATCTCATAACCACTTGGTGCATATACTTCGCGTCACCACCACTCATTAACCATAAGGACCAGTTAAAGTATAACCATGCGGTTTCAATAGAAGAAAATGACGTCGGGCCAAAACCACTAATGAAATGTCTATCCTGCAAAGGATATGGTGTAACTTTGAATACAATTAATGCTCGTGATTATGATAACTATGGATGATATCAGTGATGTTAGTTATTATAGTTAATAGAAGTATGTGATTTAATATCTTGATTAATGTTGTTCCATTTCCTAGCAAACTAAATTCATTTACTTGACCATGTTATTATTAATCATACTCATGCACCATGGAATGATGTTATGTGCAAGTGTACTTCAATACATTTGTTCGTGTGTAAGATATGTCCTCTTCAGTTTAATCACATGACCATGGATTGATATAGTTGATAGTGACACATGATGATTGTATGTTATTTTTGGCTTAAAGGTTAAGCAGACCCTAAACTCATGGCATTATACGCATACCACATGCACTTGAACGTATACCTTATCATAATTGCTTGAATTCATGCATAATAATGGCATACATGATGATTGAAATACCATGGTCGTGCCGTATAACATGAGTTAGATCTTGATGACAAAATGTACATCTATGATGATGCCTTGGGTTATCCCTGAAAATGAACGGGACACCGAAAGTATGGAAATAGTAGGGGATGATGTGCCCCTTGGGTTGAAAGTCCTTAAACCTCGATGCTAGCTAGGGTTGCCTCACCATTGGGCCGAGTGGATACATGGGTCATGGATTTGACTCCCACTGATGAGGTCGGATTAAGAAGAGGTGGGTCCAACCTACTGAATGGCTGAGGTGCAAACAGAGACCGATCTGATGCACCGGTGAGGAGAAGCATGAATTAAGTCTGCTACTGGCATGCCGGGTGATGTGAGGTCGATTACTGGTGTCTGGTGCATGGGTATCGACCATGGTGTTTCCCATGATATACAGTTGGTGAAAGTCCACCACAGGGCAGGTATGCAAGGTCGATTACTACTGTCTGGTGCATGGGGGTCGATCATGGTGCTTCCTAAGATATACAGTTATGATATGGTATGGCGATATGATGATATTGATGTGATTGAGAATGCGTGTAATACGGTTATGGCTGTGGTATAGGAGAAATGAAAATATGACTTAGTGAAGTTAGTAGCATTGACTCAGAGTGTTCCTATGTTGCATATGCATCGCATTGTCATTGACATCATACCTTACATACTACATGCCTTTCACCATATATAATTTCTTCATGGCATATTTATCTTACTTACATTAGGACACACTGCACACACATGTGTACTCACTAGGCTTTTTGCCTAAGCTTTTTATTTTCCAATTTTTTCAGGGTTGGAGTAGCTTGGAAGACATGGTTTTCTCGATACATGGCATATATTTTTCGATTTGGGAATGTTGACATTGTGTACCTTTTGGAAAGTATTGTCCTATAATCATCAGGATTTATAATGGAGAGGGTTGCTTAGTATTTGAATCATGGATCTTCATGCTCAAGTATTATTATATGCATATAAAAAAATCAGTCAAAAATCCTCCTTGTGGTGCGCCGAACTTGGGACTTAGTATTTGGAAGTCAAGTGTCGGATTCGGGGCATCACGGAAGCTGTCTTCCCCTGGATTTGGGACGTGACAATCATAAAAAGGTTAAAACTTCAAATCCTCACCACTAAGTTTAAGGAAATACGTGTGGAAGAAAGTGAAACATTCATAGACTTCTATACTAAATTGAATGTCATAGTCAACTCAATGTGGGGTCTTGGAGATATCATCCTAGAAAGTAAAGTTTGTCCAAAGATATTGCACTTATTACCTGAAAGGTTCATTTCTAAGGTGACTGCCATTCAGGAACTTCATGACATGGATAATATGAGGGTTGAAAAGCTTGTCTGTTCTTTACAAACTTATGAGTTAAATTTCAAGGATACTAAAGGTAAGTCCATAGCCCTTAAGTCATCTAAATGTATTCCTCAAGATAATAAAAGTAATTCTGATTGTGAAAATTCAGAGGATGATATGACACTATTAGCCAAGAAGTTTTATAAGATTTATAAAAGTAACAAGAGAGTTGATTTTTTAAAAACCCTCTGAGAAGAAAAAGAGTAAATCTAAAAATTAGAAATCTCATAAAGACAGCTAATGCTTCAACTGCCGTGAATATAGGCATTTGGCAAACAAGTATCCAAAGAGGGACAAATCAGAGAAGAAAGGTATGTTGGCCACATGGGATAAATTATCTTGCTTTGAAGTTTCTAATGAGTCAGATGATTCTAAGCCCAAATCTTCTAATGAGCTCAAGGCCTTAATGACTCTAGCCAGAGTCACTTCCTTATATAGTTATGATTCAACCTATGATGAAAATCTGAGGAGTGACTCTGAAAATGATGAAGATTTACAAGATGCTTATAATGCCCTATACATGAAAAGTTGTGAGATAGTTGTATAACTTAAACTTTAAAAATAAAAGTTTTTAAAGTTAAAAGAAGATTTTGAAAACATATTTTTAGAAAAATCGCATCTTTCTGATTACTTTCAAAAGACTAAACGTGATTTAGATTTCAAAACATCCCAAGTTGAAAATCTAAAATCAGAAAAATAAAAAACTAAAACTACAAGTCTCTTCTCTCTTAAATTCAATGGATAATTGGAGGTATGCCCAGGGTGATCCTAAACTAGAAAAATTGCTAACCGGATCAAGGAAATGTGGAGATAGATCTGGTCTGGGCTATGATAAAAATATGCCTCTTAAAAATAAGATTACTCCTCCTAACACTACCAGAAAACTAGGCAAAGGCTACGGATAAAAGCCATAGTGAAAGGCCTATTTCTACAGTTAAAGTCCGTACCATGACCATGGCCATTGGTGCCATAGCCATAGGTCTAAAATCTATGGCTACAGAGAAAATTCGTAGCCATATAAACAATGGATACGGATTAAATCTGTAGTCGTTGCTTTTGTAGCGCTAAGGTATTTACGGCTACAAATTATATCTGTAGCTAAAAGTAGAGTGAGAACCGTAGCAATAGGCTTAAATCAGCAAAAATTATGGTTTTCAAATAAAAGGCTACGGTTAATAGCCGTAGCAATAGAAAAGATAGGTATGGATTAAATTCGTAGTAGTATTTTTCGTAGCTCAAAATTATATACAGGTACAGATTATATCTATAGCTAAAAGTAGAATGAGAACCGTACTAAAAGGATGAAATTAGCAAGAGCTACGGTTTTTAGATAAAGGGCTACGGTTAATAGCCATAATTAATGCCTATTTTAATAATTAAAAAAAAAAAGATAATAATGGTAGCTCTTACCATTGTAATACACCCTGATAACTCATATAAGCTAAAATAGATAAATACTTCACGGCTAAATCATTCATTCATTCAGTCATATACAATCATTCATTTCCATTCACAAAAGTAAAATGCCAACATAATAATTATGTCTATTTAAAGTTCTCATTAACCACAAGATCCAATGCCTTCTCACAGCCAAATAGCTTCTCAACAATTACAAGCGAAAACTCCATGGATGTGCCTCTACTTGTTATTAATTTTCCATCAACTAAAACCCTATTCTCAGCTTTTCTTTCATCCAAAAGCTTACTGCACATGGCTGAAAATCAATTGCATCATACAAAATGGAAGAAATTGCATGTTATGACATCATACAAAAGTGTCTGAAAATGTGTTTGTGTGTGTTTTGAAGATTGAGTTGAAAATGCAATGGACCCACTTAGAACATGGCCATCTCAAGACCTGCATTCGACAAGATTGTGACAGAATTTTCCTTGATTTGAGGCTTCTTAACACACCATCTATAGTAAGAAATATGTCAGAAGAAAATCAGATTCACATGGAAAGAGCAACACATTTAAAATTCAAATCTCTGTCGGAAAAAAAAACTATA
The DNA here is from genome assembly GCA_037074715.1 of Magnolia kwangsiensis. NCBI lineage: Eukaryota > Viridiplantae > Streptophyta > Magnoliopsida > Magnoliales > Magnoliaceae > Magnolia > Magnolia kwangsiensis. The sequence goes on along the minus strand of CM073573.1, from coordinate 113,242,498 downwards.
ATTCCAAATACCCACTTCCAGTTCATGAAGAAAGACTAAAGATCACATCGAAATCCATCGCTCTCCCCGAGGACCTGAAATTCCAAACTCCCAACCTCAAATTCAAGAAAAAAGAGCAAAAGAACAAAGCTGAATTCAAATCTCTCTCTAAAAATCTATAAAAACCCTTCACCAACTGTTCTATACAACAACAACTGTTCAAATAAACCCTTCATACCCAACAACTGTTCCACACAATTCAAAAATATGCTACCATTGTTCTATACAACAACAACATTAAGATATATTTAAACAAGAACTATCAGTTTGGAATAACAACTTCCATTGTTCCATTGTTCCTTAGTTAATCTACAAAAGGATTTTCAATGGTATTTAATGTATAGAAAATTTGCTACCATTGTTGTGTGGAACACAATCCTGTCTTTGCACTTCCTCTATATACCACACAACCCAACCCAACCAAAATTTTGGTTGATGTATAATTCAGGTTGATAGTGAAACCATTTTGGGATTAAAATAAAAAAAAAAAAATAAGAAGAAGAAGAAGAAGAAGAAGAAGATGCATACCGAGTTCTATTCCCAGTAAGGTTCACAAAATTGTGATCCTCCATTGATGACATTAAATGCAGGCAAGGTTTACAATTGTGATTTTTGCATAGTAGCTCATTGAATCTGTGATTGATCAAATGAACAACTTAGATCGATGAATTGTGCTGTCAAAGTGACCGAGTGCAACTAAGAGTAATATAAGCTATTCTGCTTTGATAGCAGTGGATCATTTCTCTATTTCACTTTTGAGGAGATATATGATACTCAAGGTGCGTATGACGCTCCACACTCAGAAAATCTACATGAGGCACACATTGACTCAAATTAAACCAAATTATGAAACCACTTTCTCCAAGTGATGGTCCAAGATATATTTGTTGAACAATCCTAACCTCTGATTAATGGACATTTGTTTATTAAAATTGGAGCATTGAATGATTTTCATTTTTATCCATCAAATAAGTGTCCACCAATCCAATGTTCAAATTATCAAATAATTGCAAATTTTGATCTACTATACATGAAAAATAATTTGAACTGTTTGATTGGACGTACTTATATATACCATGTATGCAACTTTTACCTCATTTGTGACTTCCTGAGTTTCATCCTTCACACTGCCGGAGTATTAAAGTTTCCTTCTGTGCTCTTACCGTCTCACATTTCTGCTTCCCTCTCTTGCTTTAGTTCTCTCTTGTTGGACCCTTTTCTTTTCAAAAAATGCTCTAGCTCCCTTAGATCACTATAAGTTACTGTGCTCCTAGTATAACCAAAGAAAAAGATCCAAATACAATTTCATCTTGAACTGCAGGATAGTGTTGATAGCATCACTTATCAGCTCCTAGTTTGGACCCATATCATGCATGAGGAGAACAAGTGCTTGAAATAAGAAATTTTAACTAGGGAGTTCTCCATTGTCCTTGCAATTATCCAAAATGATAATATGGTCAGGAGGAGCACATTGACCTGGTCTTGAAAAACTGACCATGGACTTCCTGACCCTGACTGTCCAGTAGGTATCTACAAAGGTGGAAGAACAAAGGTACTAAAATTCTACAAACATTTGACTTTACTATAAGCAATCTTTAGAGGTAACATGCACTAAAATTCTGCAACCATTTGACTTTGTTGTAATGCAATCTTTTGAGCTAACAAACACTCTTTAAAGTTTGTGGTATCTTATTAAAAAACCATGTTGAACATTCGATTTCATATTTATTCTATTTACATGGGTTTCAATTTCTCAAAAATATTAAAATGACCAAACAAAATTTTCAAAAACAAAGTGCCAACATCAATGAAAATACAGCTTCTAACAGGAACTTCATTTCCATCAATGAAAATATTCCATAAGTTCTTATGACATAAAAAAGCATAGCTAAGCCAACATGGAAATCAAAAGATGTAAGGTTGTGCTTGAGAGAGATCCATGATCCATGATATTAGAATGGTTAAAAAGAAAAAAATTGAAGTGATGAAATAAAATTTCCAATTCACTAGCCCATAAGTGGCAGCCTAGATATGTTGAATCAAGCACTATTAGGAAATGAGAAGCTTAGACCTTAGAAGGAAATTACTAATCAGTACAACCTGGAATGGGACTCTTCAAGCATTAAAGAAGAATTCAGTAAAAAGAATGAAGATTTGTTGGGCTGCGTCTTGTGTGTGCGGGTTAGGCTGCATCTTGAAAGTGCTCAGCTGACACTCCACTTAATACTCATAGATCCCACCCGTGATTTGAAAGGCGCTGTTTGAAAAATGCAGAAGGTGCATTTTGCATTGGTTTCACATTGGATGGAAAGTGCGCTCATAAGAAACAAGTACGATGGCCATTCTATCACCAATGGAAATTTAGTACACCCAAAAGCAAGGTTGTTTGATGGCTAAAATTGCATTCTAAACTTTTCATCTTATGTGGCTATTGATTTTCTAAACAGATCTATCTGATTCCCAAATAGCTATAAACATGCACCACTTCAAGCCATGCCTTCTAACCTACCATTGTTGTAGGATATCTTAGCCATGCATCATGTAGACCTATGTAGATGACCTTGTCTGAAAGGTAGGCCTCTTAAGTCATCAGGTGAGACACACTGTAACAACCTAGAAAAATTCGTACTTAGACCCGAGTACCACCTTTAGCAAAAATCATTTAGAACCAAATCCTTTAGAAATTTAATGTGTTTTAGCCATCGCTAAACTAGATTACTTATGGAATTAGTACCAATAACTTTCAATGCGATCTGTAAGGCCCAGAACCTAGAGAATCATTGACGCTATCTTATCCTGAAATCTAGGATCCAACTCTAAACTCAGTTGCTCCCAGGAATGCTTTGTAATTTTGTATTGGATTTAGACCGCGCATCGAAAGCCTGATAGCTATGAACTTAGACCATTATGGCCGCTTAGTTGGATTTGACAGTCACCTAGAAAATCAAGCCCAAACAATGTCATGAGACCATTTTATTGAGCCCGAAGTAAAGAGAATAGGAAAATAAATATTTTTAGAAAATTAAATATATTTTTTTTAGTAATCTAGAACGTTTCACTTGCACGTTATTTTTAAGCGTTCTGACCGTTAGAAGTTGACCCAAATTTACCCTCGGATCAGGATAAGTGGCCCTTTCATATCATAGAACTTGTAGCCCTGATTTAAGTTCGATAACCGTTGAATTGAAGCTGGTCCACCACGGACGATCAGAAAACCCGATCGGACTGAAAACTTAACTTACTAAAGATCCGATGCTAGTGAGCTTAAGTCCGACTGCATTTGATAAGAGGACCTCCAGAAGTGCTCCGTTGGATCGGAAAGAGTCCGATTTGGTTATAACCTGAGTATACCTTGACCTTAAGACTGTTTTCGTTAAGTTTAGGCTTATAAAAAGGCCTTAAACCCTTAGTTCCAAATACCATACGAATTTCCTAAACCCTAGTTGCTTAAGAGAGAGAAAAGAGAGAGAAAGTGTGGGAGAATCTGTCGAATCTCCGTAGGATTCTTCCTAGTCCATCTATACATCGAATCTACATATCTGAATCATTCTTCCGGTGATTCTGATTCTATTTTTGGGTAAGTTAAGCTAACCCTAACCTTTTTTTAAACCTAGAATAGTTTAAATGATGTTATAGTTAACCTGTTTCATGCCATAGGTAGCATATCCGCCATTGACGAAGACACATCGTCTGAATCATATCGAATACGTATTTTCTGGTTTAAGGTGCGGACTATATACGTTTAGGTTATGGTTTTTAATACTTTCAATGTTATATAATGATTTATTCATGTTGTGATTACTATTACACATGCCAAATGCGCTATCAATTTCGATTTCCGTATATGGATGCTTTATATCATAAATAACGTATTCCATGTATATGTTAGAATACCTGTATGCGTATGAAATCTTTTTTTTTGATTGACATGATTAATTGTCATTGTTGTATGCTTAAGATGAATGCGACAACTCCTTGGTGAAAGGACTTACCCTAATATGCAATGGAGTCGACATACGTGATGTATGTTAAATAGTGTAATCTAAGTGTTTGTTTAAATGCCTAAATGAGTTAGAAGTTAGTAAAGTGTGATTGCTAAAGGTTGTTGAGATATAAATCTCAATCACAACACTTGAGTGTATGATTTCCTCCATGAATCATGTAACTTAGATTATTCAGGTTACATGTGTATATGATTTCCTCCATGTACTGTATTTAAGTTTCAGTTATCTACCATGAATATTCATTGGAATGTAGGGTATGAATCATGCTAGTTATTAAGCTTGTATGTGAGTGGGGTTGTGCTACAATCCAGGTAATCGGTAATCGTACCCCAAATGGTGGTTGAGGTGGTTTTTGCCATGTGGGATGAGTTCAACGAATCTAAGTCGTGCTTGGGATGTTCGACAGTGGTTAGGCCACACGGAGTGCTTATGCATTCCATGTCGTTCGACTCAACGTGCGCTTGGCCTAGTTAATCTTATCAACTAACTCGATTGACCGATGTTTGTTCACCATGTTTGGTCACTACTATTTGAATCTAAGACACCGAGCTTACCAGTGAAACTCCTGTTAACTGTGGTACCGTGATCCCCTAAGACTCATAAGCAGGACATGGTGGTATGGGACACCGTGGTCTAGCTATTGGCCTCGCTGGGGCTACAAACCTCCTCGTAGTGACCAGTGAGCACATCACTCTCGTGAGTAGATTATGGTGGTGTGGAACACTATATTCTTATTGTCGGCCTACATTGATTGGTGACGAGCCCTCTGTAGTGACCTCGAGTATATCCTGACACTGTATAAGGGCGACGAGTCCTATTGCAGTATCGAGGATATAATTAGGCTTGTATTGATTTGGTAATGGGGGAGTGGTGTAACGATTACGCGCAACAGCCCTGGCTGCCCTTGCATCACCTAGAAACATACCATCGTATGAGAATCCCTAAGACTGACGACCCTAGAATGGATTAATGTTGAGAATTGATACAAGGGAGGTGTCTTAGCTTCCCAATCCTACTATATGAAAAGGACTAATAAGAACTTGGTAAGCATGCTCATATCATCACATTGCATGTGCTATCGGTGTTGGCGTAAGAGCACTAAGGAAGTGACTGACATGCGCGATAATAAGATGAAGATCGCAGAGGGAGTTTGTGGTGAGGGCATGCATCATTCCTTCATATCATCCTTACATTAATAAGAGTATTTAGGACATGTTTGATTTAGTTGCAGGTGATGGCGATATTGGCGAGGCAGAGCCAGACTTTGATGAGGACGAGGAGGCGTTCTCATTTATGCAGTTCTTAGGCGGGTTCATGTGAGCCTTATCCAGATTAGCGGGGATTTCTAGGATATGTACATGACTATTTTTGCACCGTTGATCTATGTATTTTTGAGACATAGTTATATATTTTGCCCTGGGCAGAGCATGCATATTTTGGAGATTCTTTTGAATTATATATCTATTTAAGTCTTCCGCTTGCATTTCCTCAATATCCCTGAATTATGTCTGTTGATCTGGATTGATCTATTTCATGTTTCATGCACTAACACAGACAACATACATTCATCATCAATTATGTTGCATAAGTAATGTTTTGAAACTCGGGAGCTGAGTTATGCTCGACCCCCGAATTTCAAGGCGTTACACACACATATGAAACTAATAAGGCAATGAGACTGTTTGGGAGATTGTCATTGGTCCACATTCAGCATGCACATATGGCGTGCCTGGTGGGTGGGCCAGCCTAAAATTTTGGTCAGGTAATTGTCACAACAGGGCCCTCCTGATGCACAACTTTGATTCTTCACACAAAGCATGTATATGTTTATTGAGATTCATTAAATTCCCAAGTTCTGGAGGAATAGAACTAGAAATTTGATTTTGAAAGAGGGAGAGGACTGTCGGCTTTGTCAAGTTCCCTAAAGTGGAAGGGATAGAACCTGTTAGACTGTTATTGGAAAGATCAAGATTTTTGAGATTCATTAAATTCCCAAGTTCTGAGGAATAGAACCAGAAATTTGATTTTGAAAGAGGGAAAGGATTGTCAGCTTTATCAAGTTCCCTAAAGTGGAAGGAATAGAACCTGTTAGATTGTTATTGGAAAGATCAAGACTTTCGAGATTCATTAAATTCCCAAATTGTGGAAGAAGTGAATTTTTGGATATCTCCATTTTCATCACAAATTGAGAGTTGTGTTTTAGGAGACAAATTTAGCTGCTTCAGTACCTAAATGGCATCCACAAACAAGAAATGTTTCAAAATGCCAAATGAAATTGAAACTATTTAAAGTACCAGAAAGTAAAATAGGCATGAACAGTGCAAAAAATATGGCTACATGAGCATTTTCTTCTAACAAAGCCTGGATGTATTACCGTAATAGAGAAAGATGGCATAAAGAAGAAAAACTGAAGTCTTCATTACAATGGAACAGGAAGCTAGGTCTTCCTTACAAAGATTGTAGAATTGGTTGTCCTGTATTACATATTAAAAGTGCATTTACAGTTCAGCAGATAGATAAATCTCAAACAAAGGGGGAAATTTTATAAGCTTACTTGTAAATATGCATTTCCCTCACCAGAAATGCTCATTGCAGTTCTAAGACCTTGCTTTAGTTTAACCTAAAACAAATGGTAAACTAAACATTTGTGATTTGAATAATATCATTGACAGAAAGATTCATAAAACCAGGCTAGTGCATGTTATAGGTTGTACATCCAGTTTCAAAAGAGTAAGTTACAGGTTGCATGTCCAGTTTCAAAAGAGCAATAAAAAACACCTTGGATAAATCAAATGATTTAAATCACCTTATCCATGACTTCTAAATATTGATCAACATGGTTACTAACTTTCTCAACTAATGTCTTAGTTAAGAGATGTGATTCTGCATTTGGAGCATCAGGAATGGTGGAATCATATCCTAATCCTTCAGAAACGGACAAGTGATCAGTCATCAGAGACAACAACATGAACTTAATGAAATTGAAGTATTTCAGTTTCTTACAAACATCATAATCTATTGAATCAAGCTTCCTAATATAACTTTGTAACGCCCCAAACCCGAAAATCAGATTCACACGAATCTCGATCACCGAATCTGACACCGATAGCCTCCATAGTACCCCATTCTCGGCTCCCAGTGCCCATATGTTAGGTTCCGATCCTGGGATCCTACAAGGAGGATTTTCTAACGTACATTTATCTTATAAGAAGCATAACCACAAGTTTACCCAAATCACAAAGGCAACATCATCATCACATATCCACTAATATAAACATTTGAATACAATGCTAAAAAGGAAGTATATATGTCAAAATCAAATCTCTAAAAATCAGCTAAATGCTCTAAGCTCCATATTGCTGCAACCTAACATTACCTGCATGCATCTATCGTGCATAAGCTTATAAAAAGCTTAGAGGGTGGTGTAAGTATGTGCACAAGGTAAGTGCCAAGTATTCAATACAATGCCATAATCATACAATATCAAAAATACTGGTAAGATCATGAATCATATGACATCAGAGTAAGCAAAAATACTAACAAGTCCAAGAATCAAATAATATCAGAGTACGTAATATAGATCAGCTATATAAATGAGTCATAAAGAGCCAAATATCAAATTCTGAGGATGCAATGTAATATATAATTCCTGATGAGTTCACGAATACCATCAACCGTATCTCGACCATATAAATGCAGAAACACAGTAACCCAAAATGTCATATGCAGTGGACGTAATGCAATATACGGTGCGAATGGAATGACCATGCTGGAGTGTGAAGTCGGGATGATGGTACGTAGTATCGCAGGCTATGGGGTCCATCACAAGGGACTTCTATCCAAACCAGTCCCATACCTAATTTGGATAGTCAGACTCGATGTGGTAGGCTCCTCATCTCAGGTTAGTAGGTTGCCCCAATCAAAATCTTGTCCATTGTGAAGGTATATGTAACAAATAGTTATGCACCACCAGCCCAAGTGGATAGCGAATGAATGAATGAAAGACTATGCAACTCCTGCTCCACAAATTAGTATTGTACATCTTTGAGATCATCACCAGGGTCTAGTACACTCTACACTAGCTTGCCACCCCATCAAGCGCACAACTGTGTAAGTGAAAGAGACCTCACTATCTGTATGGCCAGTTGTCAGCCAATATCTACCCGGCACGTCGATAGTGGACCCATTCACGAGCCAGTCAAAATCAGCCTAGCTATACCAACTCCCTCAGGCAGGTAAGGCCATACCCCCTCCCAACCGACTATGACATAGTGGGAGATGTGGCCTACTGGTATACGACCCTCATGCACTCATATATATATCCACTTGGTTTCGACATTGAGGCATCCTCTGGTACCAAGAGGGTTTAGGGATTTTCACCTAGGGTATCTATGGTAGCCTGATGCTAATAACATAGTTTTAGTATCCTATCTGACCATCCATGATATGCCTGTGGAGGCTACGACCTTGATGTCGCTAGGGTGTACAGTAATCACAACACACAATGTAAGATACATGCGTCATACAATCCAGTCATGCATCAATCCTACGCATACCGTGCGCTCATGTGATATAATCTCTGCGTATCACGGAGTCTCATAACAGCCTGCCCAATGACATATGCAATGGTCAACCACATCTCATAACAAACATGCAAATGGTGCATGTGCATGTATGGTGATGTTATACTGTCACATACTCACAATCGATATCAATAACTGGCATCAACAATCGACCTCAATAATTTGGATATTTAACCAACATTGCCCTCAAGGAATGACCCATATAGAGCCTAACATATAATGGACCTATGACCTCACACAAGGGCCAAAGATACAACACCATGGGCCTTATTCAAGAGCTTAATACACATCACGATGGGCCTAACTTACATCACGATGGGATCCATCACCTGGCCCTCAAATGCATCATAATGGGCCTCATCATATAGGCCCCATATACATCACATTGGGCCTTAAACATGGGCTGAATACACATCACAATGAGCCTCAAATATTGGCTGCATATACATTACATTGGGCCTCAAACATGGGCTGAATGCACATCATAGTGGGCCTCAATACGGTCCACATATACATCACATTGGGCTTTAAACATGGGCCAAATGCACATCACAATGGGCCTTGCCCATAGGCGACGAATACATCATAATGGGCCTTACCCATGGGCCTCAAATTTAAGAAGGTGGGCCCCATCATATGGCCCTCAAATGTACATCATGATGGGCCTTATGGATGGGCTGCACCAATGGGCCTCACGTATGCTTGGACCACACCAAAAATCATTTAATAGTTATAGGTGTAACATGTGTATCACTGTACACTATCATTCCATGGGGCACATGGTCTGCTAAGGATGATCAACACCATCCAAACATTTTCTATGTAAATCAGCACTATCTAAACATTGTCCGGCACAATCTGGACAGTGTGGACGAGATAATACATCATGTTGTTGTCCACCATCGCAGGGACGGAGTAGATATACAACACACCATCAATGTGGGTCTCATCGTCCTATGGATGGTATAAATGAAACACATACATTGTGCGAACCCATAGAACTACACAGCAGGTAGGCTTCACATTTCGGACGGTATAGATGAAACACATACAGCGTGAGGGACCCACAGAGCTGCGGACCTCAGACAGCTGGCGGACCCACAAAACTGCTTGTCTTAACAGATGGACAGTCTATATGTAGCACGTACATCACATTGGCACTCATAGCTGGCTGACGTGCACAACAACTACATAGCTGGTGTAATCATACACCAGCTAATCTATATCACAGAGGTGGGTCCCACGTGGGGCCCACCAGATATATATATACACGTGTGTATATATATATAAAAACTATATTATATTATACTATATTATAAGCATTAACGTCCAGCCCTAGACGTTTACTGATGGATGGCTTGATGATGCACATCATCATGGTGGCGCACGGAACTGTTGATGTTAATATCATCGCAGCTTTGCAGCTGCTGGGACCCACAGACCCCATCAATGGATGGTGTGGATACAACCTTACATTACAGTGGATCCCCTGCATGTATGGTGCAGATGAAACCATACACCATGGTGGCTCCACGTCCCCAAACGGATGGATGGTGGATGATCATACCCCACTGCTGATGTTAAAGTAGTAGCAGCTGCATACTGCATGGGGTCTACAGATGGATAGTGCGGATCCACACATACAGCATAGTGGTCCATTGTTCAACCATCAGGATGGTTGGAATAAAATGCAAACATCACGGTGGTTCAAACAACACTGTCCAAATGGGCGGTGTTGATAAAACCCATACACAACGGTCGGCCCTACCGAGCATGTCCTGATGGATGGCTGGCTTGCATGAATTACAGATCAAGTGGGCCACATCCTTACAAAAAAAGGGAAAAGAAAGAGAGAGACAGGGACAGAGAGACAGAGGCAGTAAGAAGGGAGGGACCCCGCCACTATGGGCCCTCCCTATACAATGCATACATCAAGATGGGTCCCACCATAAGGAGGCCCTTAAATCATCAAATCTAAGTAAAAATTATAAATCTAATCATGAAAAACACCCACCTCAAGATCCCTTCTTCCTTCTTCCATCAACGCATCTTAGAGGCCCCTAGGATCATGATTCAAGGGTTGAGATGAAGCTTGGATGATGGAGATGGGAGGTAGGAAGGTGGACCACATTAGCTCTTTCTTTTTCTCCTATGAAACCATGGACGTTTCCTCCTTCATATCATGGAATGGAGTGAGAAAATGAGAGAGAGAGGAGTGGTGAGATGGAGTGATGGGATGAGAGGGCATGGTGCTTGTTGACTTGTGGTAAGAAATGAATGGGATGGGTATGGGCTGTGTAAGAGAGTGTTAACTTGGGGAATGGGAGAGGGATGGGCTAGGTAAGGTTGTGTACTTGACATTTATTAATGGATTGATGTGATGTGTTGTAGAGATTCATTTGCCATTCACAAATGCACAACATTTTCCTCGAACTGAACTGGGCCTACACTCCTGGCACGGGTATCGGATCGCCGCGCGAGACACGGTATCGGAACCACGGTGATGGCGTGGTCGCAAGGGTACAAGTCTCGAATCGAGCTAACTCTGATATAAGGGACACGACTTAGGATTGCGCGTAAATACCGATAACAGATTGCGTGTCATCGAAATTCGACCGGGAGGACCCTGGACGCCTACAGATCGGTACGGGCTAGGATACGGGTCTCACAACTCAGTACTTACTAAACTACATGTCTAAAAATTGTAGTCAATTAAAATAATAAAGTAAAATTATAAGAGAGTTGTAAGGTCATACGATGGAATGTAAAATCATCAGATCCAACATGAATGAACTTATAAGCCAATGATCCTGTTAAGTTCCATGATTACCTCTTAGAATTCTAAGGCCATACGCCAACATATGCGAGCAAATCTATCAGCCTACAAGTAAAAATAAACTCAAAAATTATAACAGCTTCAAAAGATAGGGAAAAAATGATAAAACTCACCTTGAAGCCCTTCTCCCTCCTCCTTTACCTGGGCTTGGGACCGGCAATACAAGGAGTTACATTAGCGGAGTTAAAAAAGGGCTTAAGCTCCATTTGGTTTAAGATAAATTTACATTCATAAACACTAATGTGATGACCAAATGGAGCCTAAGACTATAAATATATTCAAATAGATAGTGCAAAATTCATGCAGACTATAAATATCGATGAACTACAAAGTACCCAAAAAAAAAAAGAAGCCAAACATCATATATAGTAACTAGAAAATAGAAAAAAAAAGAACCATGTAAGCTCGAACCAAAACCCACTTAAGCCAAATTACTATATGTTCAATTATATAGTCCTATATTGGTTCAAATTATTGGAATCTCATTGATTGCTTCCCCCATTGCACAAATGATCACGGACCGGCCTCTCCAAGTGTAGATGCAAATCCATCTTCTTTCCATAAAGGAGCATCACGCTGTATACTCTTAGTCAGGATATCAACAAAAGCTCCCTCTACTACTGGCTCACAATGGACAACTACATTTGGACTAACTTCATGTACTTGACCATGAGCAATAACACCATGTAAGCCCCAACCAAGCAACTCGCATCTCTTACCGATATATATCGTATCTGACTACATGTACACATATAAAATGGCATTGATATTGTTAACATTTATAATATAATTGTAAGCTTATTACATTAGCGAAAATATAATTGCATACCGATGATGCCTGAGTAGATTTAGCTGCTAATGGTGATGAGAGGTTTTGACTGGACTGTGCCTCTTGATGCATATCCACCCAGTCCTTTATATCGAACAATGATTTCTTTATCTCTAATATCTCCTTCGCTAGGCCTTCTTTTTCTTTTACCATATTATCTAGCTTTGAATGAGCAGGGGCCAACTTCTTTAGTCCTGTTTTATTTATCGAGCAACCTAGACCACACATTCGCCCTCTACTGTCAGAACCAACCAACTGTAAAACATTACAAATCAAGTTATTATGAAATTCATAATTAATGTGAAACTCAAATAATTTTTAAACTTTATTAATACCTGTGTAAGGGCACGCCAATGCTAGTCCTGTGTAAGGGCACGTCAATGCTAGTCATCTTAAAAGCAGGATTGATATTATAAAGCTCATCTAGTTTTTTCCGTGACAAAATTAATACAAATGAATGTAAAATAAATCAAAGTTATATAACAACATTTCATAATGGTACTCATCAGTGGTATGAGGGGTGCACTTATAGAAAGGTCAGGATACTGGACGACTTTGCCCTTGCTTGTATGGGCTCTTAAGTAGACATCACCTCTACCTATCTCGGCATCAAAGGTAAGATTCCTCTCCTTCGCCTTTGACACATAACATATCGTTCAAATACACATCATTAATACAGTTAATTAGATGTTTGATAATTCAAAATTAAATTTAATTTTAAACTATAATACTTATTTTTAGATACATACCATCTGATGGCGAGTAACAGCCATGTTGCGCCTACCATGACACACAGGTCCTTTTAGCTTTTCTCAATTGACTTTATTTCTTGCACTTGCTCTCTTGAATTGCTCGGTGTTGTGTTGATCCACAATGATCCTCCAATCCTCAATAAGGACACCTGGGGGTCAGGACTATCTCTCACAACTATAGGATCGTTGTCTTTTTTTATATATTTTTTAGTCAACCTTTTTTAATAATTTCTCCATGTTTCATTAATGCGTTGTGTTACGTAGCAAACACCTACATCCCAACTTTGACCCTCAAACTCATAAAACAGTGACAATGTCTCTATGACCTTTTGAATGTGTGCATGAGGCACCTAGTAAAAGTCCTGGTACATGATCAAGATATGAGCACGAGTTAGGACACTGATATGCAATGAAAAGTCTTTGTGATTAGGACTGTCCTCATTCGGTTGCTTGAATTCATTCATCCAAAGTACCTTTTTCCTATCAAGTTGCACATGTAAAGAAGCACCCTTAGTAGGGCCTCTCTTTCTAGATGAAGAAGAAGCTAGCACATCCACATAAAAAAGAATAATAGTTATATATAAACATTGGTGATTACCACCAATATAAAAGAAAAATGAAATCTTCATATCTAATTAATGAGAACTATCTTATTACCTTTGGTGTTGCTCGCATTTGCACCCAATGCCTTTGGTTGTAAATCCATGTGCTTATTTATATGCTAATAGAAAAAAAAAACACTAATGGTTAAGAAATAATTTAGATAACAGATAAAGTACAAACAATTCACTATATTATCCATACCTTTATTATATTTCCTTCAATATATATCATTTTGTTACATGGATTAAAAATACAAACAATTCAATAGATTCTCCTTGATCACTTTCTTTTCTTTGTTTTCTCAACTACAACACTAACTTCTTCAAGTTCATTGAATATCAACTCATCAACAATTGCTAAGATGGTGAGATCAGGTCCTTCATCAGCATCAGTTACAACCTTCATTCATTCCAATAGAAGGCATGTCTCCTCTTTGACAAAAATCTTTTTTGGAACCTCTAAGACCACGTGCCATTCAGAATTTTTATGATCTTTGGAGTAGAAAACTTACACGGCTCCACAAGAATGAAAGGCTTGTCACCCACTTTGTCTAAACCATAAAGACTAGACAAATTTACTAATCTTAGCTTCGCTTTGACATCAACAGAAACACCATAATGTGTCACCTTCACCCAATCACACTTAAATAGGATGGGCTTATACCCTGTAGGGTACTCCAATTAGATAATTCTATGAAGGACTCCATAGTAAGGTTGATTTTCATCCACTGTATTTATATCCTTAGCACTAGATCGGAAGGTGGTCATACCCTCTGTCATAACCCCACTATTTTGGTTCATTTTATTCTCCTCATATTCCATAGTGACTAAAAGAAAACCATTAATACAATACTTATTGTATTGTGTAGCAAAAGCTAGAGGTCCTGTCACTATATCTTTGAATTTTTCTTCATTAGATTCATTGAACTCTGTTTGTCTCTTCAACCAAGGTATGAATTCATCCTCGCTAGTTACCTTGTTGGTCCTCCTGTAGCATCGCTACAAGAAATCTTTGTACTTCTTGTGGGTTATTTGATACTAATGATATATTAAAATTGCATAAAGTAAAGAAGATGTATACATATGAGCTAAAAGTACATACCCTTCCTACGCATCATAGCTGGGATGACTCTTCATGACCCAAGTACGATCTTGTTCATATTTGACACCCATTAGGATGACACTTTGACTTGAACCTACTAGACCAACATTGTCATCATTAGAATCATCATCAACGATTTCTTGTAACTTCTATGGTTCTAGAATGACTCCGTCAAAACATTTTTCCTGCTTTTCCAAGAGGCTTGTTTTATGTTTTCCTCTGTATTGGTTGCAGCATATAACTATATCCTCTTGGATGTATTGTTATGTAATGAAACCCTCAAGTCGCGTCTTGTTACTGACGTAAGCCTTGAATGTCTTCATGAACCTGACAAAAATAATGATACATTACATATACATGCAACTTTAGACGTTTCACCGATTTATTCTTACTAAGCTCATAGTGTACCTTTCGAATGGATACATCTATCAATAGTATACAAGAGCACATATGCGAGCCTCGTAGGCTAAGTGGATGGTAAGATGCATCATCATGACAAATATCGATGGAGGGCATATAATCTTAAGCTGACATAATGTCCTAGCCATGCCCCTCTCGAAAGTAATGAGCATTTGAAGTCCATGGTTGACGAGCACAAGGCATTAAAGAAGTTGCAAAAGCTTATAATTATAGGACGAATGACCTTCCTATCCTTGAATACATGCTAGATAAGAACCGGGAGTAGATGTTACATCAACACATGATAAGAATGAGACTTCATTCCCTTTAAATCCATACAATTTTCCATTACAATGGTCTTCCAGGTCACACTAAAACCAATAGGAACACATAGATTATGCAAAGTCTAGATGAAAAGCTTTTTCTCTTCTTTTCTAAGGCAGAAAGGGCCTTATTTCTGAATCGTCTTACCATTGCTCTTTTTCAGCCATAGACGCTTCTTAATTCTCAACCGTTTCAGGTCCTTGCATGCAATAACATCATTATCAGGCATGTTCAACATCAAAGCAATAAGGATTTCACATATATTTTTCTCGACATGCATAACATCAAGGTTGTGGCGCATGGAAATATCTTTCCAGTACTTCAGATCAAATAATATAGATCGTTTGAAGAACCACGATAATTCAACGTCATCGGTTAGGTCTTGTCGACCTCCTTTAAAACCCCTTATATTCTTCTTCCTAGACTTCCCCCACTGCATATTAAGGTTCGTATTTTATCTTTTGACCTCAATCCCGTAGAGACGGTTCGGTTTTCGTCGTATCTCCACTTTCTTATTATAAGTTCCAGCACTTGTGTCCTTTCTAACCTGGTCTAACTTTGGCAACCACCGTCTATGGCTCATATAAACATGTTTCTTTCTATACTAAAGTTACGAGGAATCTGTGTTGGGACCACATATAGGACTACCATATTTACCCTTGGTTCTACAACTGAAAACGTTACCATATGCTAGAAAATCATGGATTGTCCAGAGCAGAACTGCACAGATATTGAATTTGTTTTCATGGTATGCGTCGAACGTTATGACCCCTTTTCACAATAACTGTTAAAGTTCATCAATTAATGGTTGTAAGTAAACATCAATATCCTTTCTCGGTTGTCGCAATCCCTCAATGAGCAAAGTCAATATAGTAAATTGAGGTTTTATACAAAGCTTTGGTGGAAGGTTGTATGTCACACACATAACGGGCCGTGAACTATATGAAGTGTTAAAAGTGTCTAATGGGTTAAACCCATCTGTAGCCAAACCCAATTGGACATTGCAAGGCTCAACTAAAAACTCCATATACTTGTCATCGAGATTCCTCCATGCAATAGAATCGGTTGGATGCTCCATCTTTTCATGTTGCAATTTCTTGGTTGAGTGTCAGGACATTTCTTTCACCAACCATGACACTCTGAACATTCTTTGTAGCCTTAGTGTTAATAGACAATACCTTAATACCTTGGCAGGTACTTAAAATTATTTTGTCATCATCCATTTCTGTCATGAACCTAGAAGCTTTACAAGTTGGACATCATTCCTCTCTCTTCTCTCATTTCTCTCTCTCTCCTTTTCTTGCATGGTGGAAACGTCCACCACTACTACATTTTTCCAGCAACTTCTCCTCCATATCTCTCTCAATCCCACCATCTTCACACCATATCCTCCATTAGAATACCACCCTTGGAGCTTTGGAGCTAGTACCATGAAGGAGAGGGTGGATCTTGAAGGTGGGTGTTACCTATTGAAGCTTCTCTCTTCTTTCCTTTTACATATCTTTTCCATCATACTCGGGAGTATGTAGGACCAACCAATCAATGTTGGAGGTCCTACATGACTCCATGAAGTGAGGCCAAAGGCCCACTACATGCATGCACATTTCCATGGTGGGTCATTTCCCATAGATCCACCATAATGGATTTCCTCTTTGAATATAGATTATTTGGGTCATTTAGATCTGAGATGCATGGTGGGGATGGAATCCTCACCTTAGAATTTCTTGGATTTGTATAGATTACATGCATGCATGATCTATGTAGATGGATGGTGTGGATGTGTTGGTGGAGGGTTCATAGTATCGGAACCCTCCCCTTTGGCCGTGATCTCTCTCTCCCTATTTCTTTTTTCTCTATTTCTTCCTCTTTTGCTACTAATTTTAGTGGCCCATTGATGTGATCAGAAAATCCTAGATCCACCAGAATTTTGGAGACGTCCAGGCCCACCTGATGGACGTCTTGGCCCACCCTAACATGCATAGGTTGGGTGGCCCTTAAACCTTGAATTTCTTGGAGATCTTTAAAAGGTGATGATTTTAAAATTTTTATGGTCCATCTAAGTGGACCTCACTTGTATTATTTTGGCATAAATCCCTCTAGATATTTTTCTATGGGCTGAAAATGGACAACATTTGTTGCTATCTATATTTCAAGCTCATTTGCTGCATAGTTTTTGGGCATTGCTTTAGGCCAGCTTGTGGAGCTTTTCTCCCTACTTTCTTTGGAATTTTTCTAAGGTGTGGACCCAAAATTGATGTAGTATGGAGTCCATACCCTCTATACCTTGATTGAGACCTATGGGATGGGCCAAAAAGGGATGGACGTCCAGAAATTTCTGGATAGTCTAGCAGGGTAGCATTTTAGAAATAGACCTATTACACCTTGATTTTTAGGGAAAGTGGGCACTCTAGTGGACTCCACTTCCTGTCCATACATGTGAGAATAAAATTCACTTATTTTCCCCTTGGTTTGGCAGGCCTACGCCCACCCCATGAGGTACCAAACATGGGGACAACAACAATTTGAGCAGCAGATTTTCCAGAAACACCTTGTTGTCCATAATTTATATGAATTAAATAAAATACTTACACTACCTCAAAAATTCTAAATTTTTTTAAAGAGGTGGAACCATGGTAGGACCTACCTGCAAAATTTCAAGGCCAATGGACCCAATTTGGGCATCCAAAAGGGTGGGACAACATAGTGGACTGCCAGAAATTTCTGCTGTGTAGTCTAGCAGCATAGTCCCATAAAAAATAAAAATTTAAAAATATTTTCTTAGAAGGTTGGCCATATTTCTGGGTCCCAACTTATTGTAGGCTAGATGAGAGACCTTGCATCCAAATTTCAGGAATTTGAAAGGCCCAGAACCCACCCATTTGGATGACCTAAATTCAGGACAGTTATATTTTCAGCAATATTTCATCCTGGATAGATTATAATTCTGAAATTTATTAAATTACTTTTGAGTATCCAAAAATTATGAAACTTTACAGAGAAGTGACCCACCTAAGGAGGGACCCAGGATGAGAGACCTTGCATCCAAATTTTAATAATTTAGAGGCCTAGAACCCACCCATTTAGATGACCTAAATTCAGGACAGTTATATTTTCAGCAATATTTCACCCTTGATAGATTGTAATTCTGAAATTTATTAAAATACTTTTGAGCATTCAAAAATTATGAAACTTTACAAAGAGATGACCCACCCATTAAGGGACCCACTTACAAATTTTTGGGGCTAATGGACCCCTGTGCACACCGTGACAAGGGCCAGACTGTCCCACCACGTTGGGACGTCCAGGATGATCAGAATTTTTAGGCATACTGTTTTTCATAAATAAATTAAAATATTTCTAGATTTCATAAAATCTTAAAATTTTGTATGATGTGGCTCACCTATGGAAATATCACCCTACAAACTTTCAGATCCATCAGGTCCTTATACTGGCCACGGTGAGATCTAGAGTAGTCCATTAGGCAGGGACGCCCAGGCCGGGGCGTCTAGCCTTGGCTGGCCATCCATCCTACTTTGTGGGCCCACCTAGATGTGTTGTATATCCCATCATCCATCCATGTGGGGTCATTAGGGGACTTGATCATCTTCCCCTTCGGTGGTTTCCAATTATGGCCCATTTGGGTGAGATTTTAGGCTAAATACCTGGGCCCTTAGGGCTGCCTACACATGAGGCATCCCTGTCTTGGGATGCTGCTGGGCCTACACTCCAACGACACAACCCACTTGATATATGAGTTCTATGTCCCCCTCTCATTTAGTGGGACCCATTGTTATGTATGTGGGCCATCAAAAATTTCATATACAATAAAATAATTTTTGTTGTTTGATTCCAACCAACCCAGAAAATGGGAGGGCTGAAATTTGGCAATGAGCCCAATAATTGTTGCCCATAAATGTCTGTTTTGGGGCAATATGGCCCACTAGATTTGAGGAGGATTTAAATCAGTTATCTCACCATTTTTCTATTGTATTATTGAGTGTAATTAGGGCCCATATGAGGCCCACCCAAGTTGAGGTTTAATGGAATGTTGCATGTGATTGAAAGATAGTTCCTTAGGCCTTGTAGACTAAATCCTTTTATATAGGCCCATTGATCTTGGGCCTATCTTCTCCAATATATTATCATGGATTTAAGGGCTACAATATGCAAGTAGTTGGACCCTTGGCTTCCCACTAAGTTGACCCTATACTTGGGCTAAAAAGTGGGGCCCAACTCACTTGTGTAAAATATGAAATTTACCCATGAGGACGAACTACTGGGCTGCCCACAAAGCCCACCATGATATATGAATTTATGACCTTTATAGACTCAGTTGAGGTTAGATGTCCTCCTTGGTGGCCCTAAGGTAGGCCCATAAGGCCCTTATAGGTGGTTGAAGGCCCACCTTGGACCTTGTTAGTCCCGTCTCCTTTTTGAGGCCTTAGGTTTTTCCTAATTTGTGGGTTATTCCAAACTGTTGGGCCCCCACTAGAAGAACTTCATTTCTCCTTATAGTACTTGTCTATATACCTTGTCATTGTCCCTCCTTGGGAAGGAGGAATTCATATTCTACAGGTAGTACACTTACGTTGTTGTGACCCATACGCATCATTTATGTGAATTAATTACATTGTATAGTGGACATAGAGGGACAAAGTTTCTCCCCTTATGCATGTTGAGTACATGAAGCTTGTGCATGATCTATATGTATAACTCATGCATTGGCATCACATTTCATGATGATACCGCCCTTACTTCATTAGGGCCCTATCTCCGCAGGGATGATTGTGGATAGTCGTATGTGTGGACACCAGAAATATTACTTAAGAAAACCGAGTGTATAGGATGCCCATGGTTGACATTTCTAAAATTTCATGGTACTAAGGATCTATCCCAACGCCGTGACCGAGTGAAAAATATGAGTGCACAAGGACCTTATACCATTAGGTCGAGACTCCCACTATCGTGTAGTCGATTGGGTAGGGGTGTGGCCATACCTGCCTTGTGTGAGGAGGCTTTATTAGGCTGAGTCTGACCAGCTCGTGCAATGCGTCCGCTGCCATCGAGACCTGTTGGTGATTGGTTGTCCACAGGTGGGTAGTGAGGTCTCTTACACTTATTTGACTGTGCGGGGTCTGTAGAGCGGCAGTCATTCAGCAGTGTAATGGACCCTGGTGGTTTCCTTATGATTGAAAATGTACTTGACTTTGGTTGGATATAAGCACTGGCATTACTTGCATCGCATTAGCATTAGCTATATAAGCCCCTTCATGCATTGCCTTGGTATGACGCCCAGTACTCATTGAATTGTATTCATGATAAGCCTCGGTAAGGCTAGTGATATTGTAATTGAGCATATTCCTCTTCTTATTCTTCTATGCACCATTATCACACACTTTCACCACCCTCTAAGCTTCTATAAGCTTATGCACGATTGATGCGTGCAAGTGATCCTAGGCGGGTGTTGTAGCGACAGAGCTTGGAGTAGAATTGAGCTTGAGGACTCTAGTGTTGCTGACTTTTCTCTCCTTTTCTATTATCTTATGTATGTCCTTGTGGACCTTATGAAGCTTGTAAAAGTTCAAATTCTTAGTGGATTTTGTGATGTGTGCCTTGTTATTCTCAGATATACTTATGGTGATCTTGGGTATGCTCATATTAGAAATGATTATATTGTTATGAAAATCCTCCTTGTAGGATCCTAGGATCGGAACCTACCTCAGGAGCCGAGAATAGGGTACTATAGAGGCTGTTGCGGCCAGAACTAGTCATCGGGTTCCTTGTAAGTCCGATTACCGAGTCTGGGGTGTGACATAATGATCTTCTTTGATTGAGAAGTATTAATTGGGGCCTTGTTACTAGAATGCAATACCTTCTTTAGTAGTTGAAGGAGCTCTGTAAATCTTTTTTCACTCCATCCATGGTCACCTTTAATTTAAAAAGTTGTACAATGAAAGTCAGCACTGTGAAATCTTTTACCCCAGGGTATAGCTCAGTCATTGCTTCTTGTAGATTTGCTTCAAAATCATTAGTTTCATTTTCCCCAAATTCGCCTTCGACTACAAGGGTCACGTTCGGATTATCCTGGACAACTTTATCTAGGTTATTACCACCGAGTTCTTGAACAATCGTGTTGTGAACTTCATTTAAGTTTGGGACACTATGGCACTGTTAGAGATGGGCATCGGTCCAGATCGGATAGTATTGCGACTAACTCGATCCGATCCATAATTTCAATGCCTTGAACCAAATTCGATCCAATCCGTGACTGAATTTGGGTCACCTGACCCGGACCGATCCGACGCATGGTTGGCCTAAGCCAAATTGAGTTTGACTCAGTCAGGAAAATTGAGTCAGATTGGGTTGGGTACGAATCAAATTGTATGATTTAATCCAATTGATTCATGTGGTGTGGTCCACTTCAACCTTTAATCTACCTTATTTTTTCTGTTCAAGGCCTAAAATGATATTTTAAAATCGATGAACGACTTAGATAAAACATATACATTAAGGTGGGTCCCATATGGCTTTGAAATAACATTCCATCTACCGTAACCATATTTTTACCGAACCGTTGATGTGCACTGCACGAAATAGTAGTGACTTGCTCCTTACGCAACCACAACTTGCACAACATGACATTTGTATCGACGTTAGCGAGTTCTTTGGATCTGATCACTGGGTATGTGTTATATCCAAACCGTCCAATCATTTGGCGAGCTCGTCTTAAGGCTTGAGATGAAAAATAAGAAAAATCTAACTATCAAGTGGACCACACGAATTGTTTAATGGTGAAAATCATTCACTGCTGCTATTTGTGGTGTGATCCAAATGATCTTTAGATGGTGCTCTATAATGATCTCTAAAAATATATGAACGGTGTAGATATAATAAATACATCACAGTGGGACCCAGATAACTCTGATTTTCTTTGAACTATTTGTACAACTCGGAGCTCGAGGAGTGTCAGTCGCCAGTACTGGAACTAACTACTCCCCCTGTCATTAGCCAATGGCTGGTGGTCGGTGCTTTGTGGGCCCCATCATGATGTATGTGTTTCATCCACGCGCTCCATCTATTTTTATAGATCATTTTATGTTATGCCAAAAAAAATGAGGTATATCAAGTAGACCACATTTTTGGAAATAGTGTTTAATGAACATTGACCATTAAAAATATTTTGGAGGCCATAAAAGTTTTTAATCAAGCTTATATTTATTTTTTCCCTTAATCTGGTTCCTTATGACCTAATCAACATATTAGATGTCAAATAAATAGTACATTGTACCTTAGAGGATTATAATGGTGGATATCCAATCATTATTATTTTCCTATGGTGTGGTCCACCTGAGATTTGTATCCCTATCATTTTTTTTCTGAAGCCCTAAAATGATCTGTAAAATGGATGAAACACATACATCACGGTGAGACCCACAGAGCATCGACCAGGGGGAGTAGCCAATCCGTCATTGCTAGTCTTCACACACGACACGTACTTATAGCAACTATATAGCTAGTGTGTGGTACACTAGCAAATCCGCCTCTGCTCGGTACTGAGTAAACTTTGTTGGGCCCACCATGAAAATGCATGTGTTTATCCGCTCCGGACCGGGTCAGATCAGATCGGAACGGATCCAATCAGATCGGATCGGTCCAGGTAAGCATGGATCCTAATCCAACCCGAAAAACCTTCGAATATGAATTGTCCTACTCAATCCACACCAATCCAGGCCTTCGAATCAGTTCGGATCGGGTCAGATTTGGTCGGATCCATCAGATCAGGTCAAGATTGCCCAGCTTTAGGCACTGTTGGGAACTTGGTGCACGTTTAGTACACTCAGGTGATACATGCTCACCATGAATGTTCCAAACCCTATATCTTAGATTAAATCCATTTTCATTAGATGCATTTCCAAATTATCATATGAAATCGGTAAACGTGCACATCTGCAAGTGGTATGGATAAAAAATGGTTTCTCTAACAGGAAGGTGATCTCGTGCAAACTTTAAAAAACTTCTCATTCTAGAAATAAAATGTAGGTCCGAAAAACTTAATGTTATCCACTCCCTATCCATTACAGGCGAAACTCAATTAACCAAATGGTCTGTTTTGAACCTGCACCTTACCCAAAAAATAATTAATAAGTATTTTTCACCCATTAATGAATCTAATTCTAAACACATGCATCTATGATCTTGATTTAAAACTAGCTAAAACACCAAAGAGTTTTAAAATACTCAGTTAAAATGCTAGTCAGAAATGGTTCATTATTGTTATTAATGCACAATGAAAAAAGATCATCTATTAGCATCCATACAAGCACAACAAGTTACCCAAGGCAAAAGTTCCTTTGTTGCCATGAAAAGAGATCTTTGAAGACTTAAAACCCAGATGATACACCCAAAACGTTATTTCAATAGTACAAGATATTAAAAGCTACTGGATATGCATTTTTTGATAGGTAACAAATATGTCAGTTTATCATTGGGATAAGATGTTAAAACTGATAACTATGCTTAGTTCCTACCATAAACAAGAAGTTATCTATCACCTTTCTCCATCTGTTAAAGTAAAAGGTTCTACATGTATTGGAAAACTGCTAGCAGCCATAAAGCCCTTTTCATACCTAAATGCAATTTATCAACATGGATCATTAGATCTATGATATTCAAACACCTAATTAGGGTCATCATGCACATGCACAGGTAGTTGACACCATAAATTCCTACATCTCATATTCTCTTATTGTAAACAAACAAGTTATCCACCACCTTTCTCCATCTGTTAACATAAAAGGTTTCTAATGTCTTAGAAAACTACTAATATCCTTAAAGCCCTTTTTCATACCTAAAATGCAATCTGTCAACATACCAGCGCTAATGGAGCAGAACCCAATTTTGAACCACTAATAGAAGTGAATAACTTGTAATGAAATTGACCTCTTAATGAATTGCATAACCTATTTATAGTTAATTCTTCCTTCATTTCAACCTAACATTGATAGGTACAATGATATGAATCACTATGAGGAGAAGGCACCGGCCGCAAAAACTGCACACCCATGGCCGGACCACTTCTACCCGCTACATGTAGCTCTTCGACTAGTGAAGGTGCAAAGGTGGAGCTCATCCATCATAGTTGGAGCCATGATGTGCTTTCCTATTCTTCTTATTGATTTATAACAGCTACATGATCATTCTCTACAGTGCTCAGCTGAGCCGTAGCGCATGTCTTGTGACAATGTGCAATAATACTGAAACTTCTTCTATATTTTAAAACTTGAACTTTTAGTAGGATTGGAATTAAAGTGGAAATGCTATTTCTTGGGATTTTTTTACTTCCTTTTTGTAATGATTTCATGGTCATTTTAGTGGGATTGAACTGTGTTTCTCTAAATTTTTCAAGAATTCAGTGGACTAAACTTAATTAGAAGTTAAAATGGCATGCCTAATTTAGCAATTGAGGCTCTAATTAAGAAAGAGTCAGTTTTGCCTCCTTCGCAATTAGAGATCTTTGAAAATATTTTCAATGGTAAAGGATGGAACCCAAAACAAGGATGGTTCCCATCCGACCATCTTAGCGTGTGGACCCAAGTAGAGTAATGTAATGTTGTATCCTTACATGAAGGTAAAAGTTCTGTGAAAAAGATAAGGACAATGTTTCTTGTCCATGGTCTACTTGACATCGTAAAAATAATTAACAAAAGATAGCATAACCAAAGAGACATGGTCTGTTTGGGACTATTGGTAGGGGCCCACGCTCATTAAGAAAATACAACATCCAATCAGTTTATATCATCACATCGCATCACATCACATCCCATTTTGGATCTAATTTCTGGCAACCAATGTCCGAATCACCAAGAAACGTGTTGGGAAATAATGAAACATGGAGTTAGAAAGGTGCATTTGGATGCACTATCATACTGAATTATAAGTAGTAAATTGTAGTTGCATTCCCATCAGGTTGATCTTAAAAGAAATTCAGCAGCATGGGAGGAGAGGCTTCTTCTTCCTCAATATAAATAGTAGGATACATTATCAGTTTATCTAGACTAAAATGAATGTTTGCAATTTAATTTACTTGTGCATCCAAAGACAACATCTAAACACAACCATAAAGCTATTATGGGATGTTTTGAGCATCAAAGAATCAAATAATCAAGCTTCAAGAAAAGATAACATCCAGCCATAAGCAGTTATGTCGTCGAAGCACCATGCATTACTTTCTTTCCATAGATTCCATATACCAGCCATAAGTAGCAACCGCTAAACAGATTATCTGTCTTTCACAAAACGGACTCTGTACAGTATATATTAATATATATATATATATATATATATATATATATATATATGTATATATTATAGATTTAGATATAATGTACATTTACAATACACACACACATGCATAAAAGAATCGCTGTTAGGAAAGATCAGATAAGAACCTGTCACTCTAATCTGAGAGCACAAACAACTCTTTTCAGTGCTTCAGATGCCTTCAGTAGATCAAATTCTGAATGGGCAATAGAAAAAACATGCGGATGCCTACAAAGCAACAACCATCAGCATGAGGATCATGCTGAAGTAATCTACCATTCTTCTTACTGTCAGTAATATCATTGAGCACCTTTAGATCATTCCTAAAGGAACTGGTTGATGACTGGCACAAAAGATAGGAAAGGAATGAACACTGGTAGAATGCAGTCTTTCATGTGAGCCAGAATGCAGTTCTTTCAATGTGAAGTGCCAGACCACCGGCAATCGGAACTCCACATTTTGTCTTCCCCTGCATTCTAAGTTTGTAAGGGAAGTAAAAGGATGCAGGGGAAGTAATCAAAAAAATCCACATACACAAGTTCATATTTGAAGCTTACCAAGTTCTGAATTCACTGTTAAGATGTCTTCTGAAGTGAGAGAGAAAAGGGGCGCAAGAGATCGAGAGAGAGAGAGAGAGAGAGAGAGAGAGAGAGAGAGAGAGAGAGAAGGGGCGCGAGAGATTGAGAGAGAGAGAGGTATGGACATGAGAGGGAATAGGGTTGAGTGGAGGGAAATAAATGTTTCGTGAGAGGGGGGAAAAGAAAAGGCAGCAAGATTTTCCACATTTCTCCTGCTACACTCCTGCTACAGTTTTTAACCATAGTTAAAAGCCAATATGACCGTAGCCATTGCACAAGCCATAATAGGCCCTCCACGATTCACATTTCACGGGATCTAGACGGGCAGCCTTGTCAAGGGCTTTGTTGGGTCCATCTTGATGCAATCGATATATCCACTCTGTCCATTAATTTTGTAATTTTTTATGGGGAATGAACCTAACATTTAGGAAAATTGAAGGTCAGATTGAACCACATATCGATCAATGGATTAATCTCCACTCTTTCCAACCGTGTGGTCCACTTGAGCTTTCGATCTACTTCCTTTTTTAGGTTCTTGTCCTAACTTTCTCTCTAAAAATAGATATACGTATTAGATGGAGTACACACATTTTAATGCACCTCATAGAGTCCCTTATGCGGCTATCCAAGGTTGTATGTACGTCTGGCAGAGTTAGCCTTTAGCTATGGTTTGGACATTTTTAGCTACGGTTTTAAGCCGTTGCAAGTGAGCTATGGTTTATATTCATAGCTAAAAACCAGAATAGTTTGTAGCCTTTGATCATTTTTTTGTTAGTGTAAGTTTATTAAAGGAGAGTCGTCCAACTCAAAAGGAAAAGGTCTAAATCAAAATGGTTTTAAAAATCCTAAAACCTTTCAAGCTACAAAACCTAAAAACAACTATATCAACTTTAGAAATCAGAATCATAACTCCTTAGCTGAGAAAATTGTGGATTTACTAAAGGAGTTTCTGAAATCTAACTCAAATGGTAGAACTTATAACAGCTACATGCGTAGAAAAACCAACAATGCTCCAAAACCCAAAATGTAATGAAATGGGTCCTTAAAGTTACTCGTCTAGTTGCCCACACTGCTTTCAAGGCTTCGAGTCAATCAAAGTGGTACCTAGATAGTGGTTTCTCTAGACACATGACAGGTGACAAAGATTTGTTCACCAACTTCAAAGATATGACTGATGGTTCAGTCACATTTGGTGATGGTAAAAATTGCAGAATAATTGGCCATGGTACAATTCAACTCATCAATCTTCCTCCTTTTGAGAATGTTTTGTTTGTAGAAGGTCTTAAACATAATCTCTTAAATATTTCTCAAATATGCGATAATAAACATAGTGTAAAATTCTCTAACCAAGTATGTGAGATTTCTAATGAGAAAGGTTCTATAATATTGACTAGTCGCAGAACATCTAAGAATTGCTATATAATCAGTGACTCTAGCTCGTCTAAATTATCGTGCTACATGGTCTAACTAATGAGACCAAATTATGGCATAAACGCCTTAGACATGTACACTACCAAAATTTATATAGACTTAGCAATGGTGAGTTAATAAGAGGTCTACCCAAATTAAAGAAAATAGATAAAATTTGTGGTGAATGTCAATTGGTAAACAAACTATGAGTAGCCACAAGAAAGTGAACTTCAGGTCCACATTTAAACCCCTTGAACTCTTCCACATGGATCTCGTTGGACCTACTAGAATGGAGAGTCGAGGTTGAAAGAAATATTTTCTGGTAACTGTGGATGAATTTACCAAATATACGTGGGTAGCTTTCATGAGAGAGAAGAATGAAACTCTTAATGAAGTCAAAAGGATACTCAAGCATATCCAAACTAAGAAGGAATTAAATGTTTCAAAAATCTGAAGTGACCATGGATCAAAATTTAATAATAGCAATTTTGAAAAGTTCTGTAGCGATCACGGGATATCGCATGAATTTTCATAACCTAAGACACCTCAACAAAATGGGGATGTTGAAAGGAAAAACCATGTTCTTTAAGAAATGGTAATTGCAGAATAATTGGCCATGGTACGGTTCAACTCTTCAATCTTCCTCCGTTTAAGAATGTTTTGTTTGTAGAAGGTCTTAAACATAATCTCTTAAGTATTTCTCAAATATGCAATAATAAACATAGTGTAAAATTCTCTAACCAAGTATGTGAGATTTCTAATGAGAAAGGTTCTGTGATATTGATTGGTCACGGAACATCTGAGAATTGCTATATAGTCAGTGACTCTAGCTCGTCTAAATTATTGTGCTACATGGTCCAAACTAATGAGACCGAATTATGGCATAAATGCCTTAGACATGTACACTGCCAAAATCTATATATACTTAGTAAAGGCAAGTTAATAAGAGGTCTACCAAATTAAAGAAAATGGATAAATTTTGTGGCGAATGTCAAATTGGTAAATAAAGTAAGAGTAGTCATAAGAAAGTGAACTCCAGTGCCACATCTAAACCCCTCAAACTCCTCCATATGGATCTCGTTGAACCTACTAGAACAGAGAGTCGAGGTGGAAAGAAATATTTTTTGGTAATTGTGGATGACTTTACCAGATAGACATGGGTAGCTTTCATGAGAGAGAAGTCTGAAACTCTTGATGAAGTTAAAAGGATACTCAAGCATATCTAAACTAAGAAGGAATCAAATGTTTCAAAAATCTGAAGTGACTATGGATCGAAATTTGGTAATAGTAATTTTGAGAAATTCTGTAGCAATCACGGGAAATCGCAAGAATTTTCTACACCTAAGACACCTCAACGAAATGGGGATGTTGAAAGTAAAAACCGTGTGCTTTAAGAAATGGCCAATGTTATGTTAAATAGCATTAAAATTACCTAAAAATCTATGGGTTGAAGCTGTGAACACTGCGTGCTATATAATAAACCATTTTTATACAAGAAAATCAAATGAAAAGACTACATATGAACTATGGTTTAATAAGAAGCCCAGAATCAAATACTTTTGAGTTTTTGGCAGTAAGTGCTATATTTTGCATGACCGTGAAAATTTAGGGAAGTTCGACAATAAAAGTGACGAAGGGATTTTTCTAGTGTATGCTCTAAATAGTCGAGTGTATCGAGTTCTCAACAAGAGAATCAGTATTATTCAAGAGTTAATTAATGTGCTTATATATGATCACTTGAATACACCTGTCTCTAGTTCAGAAGATGATGAAGTCTCTATAATTGATAAGCCAGACTCTTCATCCAGTCAAAATAACACTAAACTACGGTCAGTTAAAGACCATCAAACTAATTAAATTCTTAGGAACCCTCTCACTAGTGTGCACACTCAAAGACAATTAAAAAACATATGTAATTATGTGTGCTTCACTTTCCAGATTGAGCCCTCCAATTAAAAGAAGCACTTACTGATGAAAACTGGATAGTAGCCATGCATGATGAATTAAGTCAATTTATAAGGAATGATGTCTGGTATTTGGTTCCTAGACCTAATGATAAATATATAATTGAACTAAGTAAATCTTTAAAAATAAATCTGGTGAACTAGGAAATAGTATAAGAAACAAGGCAAGACTGATTGTACAAGGGTACACTCAGATAGAAGGCATTGATTATAATGAAACCTTTGCCCCGTAGCTCATCTTGAATCTATTATATTATTCATATCCATTACTTCTTTCAAAAAGTTCAAAATCTATCAAATGGATGTCAAGAGTGCTTTCTTGAATGATGCTTTACATGAGGAAGTATATGTAAAATAACCTAAGGGTTTTGAAGACCCTAAATACATTGATCATGTTTATCACCTGAAAAAGGTACTGTATGGTTTAAAACAAGCTCCCAAGGCATGATATAAGAAGTGAATTAATTTTTTACTAAGTCACAATTTTATAATGGGGAGTGTTGATAAGACACTATTTGTAAATAAACACATTGATCACATACTTATAGTACAAATATATGTTGATGATATTATTTATGGTTTTACATGTTCTAACTTGTCTACTGAGTTTGCAGATTTGATGAAGTCCAAGATTGAAATAAGTATGGTTCGAGAACTGAACTACTTTTTAGATCTATAAGTGAAACAACTTGAAGATGGGATTTTTATTTCTCAAACCAAGTATGTTCTAAACTTGGTGAAGAACTTTGGTTTTGAGAGCGGCAAAAACTTTGATACTCCTATGAGTACGACTCTTAATCACTCTAAAGATGCAATAGGTAAAAGTGTAGATCCTAGGTTGTATCGCAGTATGATTAGTAGCTTATTATATTTAACTGCGAATAAACCTGATATAGCATTCAGCGTAGGTAACTGTGCTAGATATCAATCAGATCCTAAGAAATCTCACCTGATTTCTGTCAAGCAAATTATGAGATATGTCACAAGTTCGGCCAATCTAGGCCTTTGGTATTGACATGATACTAATGTCCAATTACCTAGTTATATGGATACTGACTGGGCTGGGAATATAGATGATCGAAAGTCTACCAGTGGTGGATGTTTTAATGTCAGGAACTATTTAGTTTCATGACATAGTAAGAAATAGAGTTTTGTATCATTATCCACAGCTGAGGCTGAATATATTGCAGCCGAAAATGCATGCACTCAGCTTGTGTGGATGAAAAGAATGTTAAATGACTATGGATTTGCACAAGATACTATGGTGTTGTATTGCGATAACTCTAGCGCAATCAATATCTCTAAGAATCCCATCCAGCACTCACGAACTAAACATATTGACATTAGATATCATTACATTCGTGAATTAGTGGAAGATAAAATTATTTCTTTGGATTATGTTCAAACTGAAAATCAACTTGCAGACATTTTCACCAAATCACTTGATAGAAATAGGTTCTCTAAGTTAAAATTGGATATTGATATGTGTAATTTGATCTGATATTATTGTGTCTACTTGTACTATATTTTGTATATTTTTATTTTAAAAAAATTTTAGATTTCTAAAATAAATAAAATTGAGAATTTTTGAGTTTGCACGACCTGTCAAGTACACACTCGACCAGTCGTGGTATGACCAGTTGAGTATGTACTCGACCAGCTAAGATGCGCAGTTGGCTTGCTTTTATTGTGAGAAAAATCACTTTTTCTTCACCTTCTTCATCTTCTCCAACAACCCCTTCTCCAACCAGTTGAACCCATCTCCGAATACTATTCGGTCAGTGCATCATTTTCGTTTTTCTTTTGACGAGAGACTTAGAACCTTAAAAGAGAAGGTAGAAGGTCTCCGTGTATCCCATGAAAAATAATTCAAATATATGCGCAAATACCGTCATCGCATAAACAAGGCATTACATCAAATTAACGCATCTATTCATGCTTCATCTTCTGGTTCTGATTAGTCTTTTTACTTATATTGGGCATGTACTAAATCTTAATCTTTACTTTTGCTTGGGTGATAATTGAATATGTTTTTAAGTAGGGAATCTATGGACATGTTTATGCTTGTTGATGATACATTTATCTATGCTTATTGATGCTTGAACATGATGGTATCATTTCTTGTTAACTCTCTTTCTCATACTCTTCTCTTACATTTTTATGTTACCTCAATCATCTATTTATATCATTTTTCTTTTGTCATTTTGTGACAGAAAGGGGGAGAAATGTGGTATAATTTGTGTTATTATTAGTATATGTCTTTGCATGATGATTGTTGATTGTTGTGGATGTGGTTGTAGAGACATGTGTATGGAAGTGCATATTTTTTTGTGGTATTTGGTTAATACTGGTACTCTATAAATCACCCTGCTTGAATTGAGGGGGAGTAATGGATTAAGGGGGAGTAGTAGTAACATTGCCTAGTGATGTGCATAAACTGGTGCATGATTCTTTAGTCGGTTTTGTCACAAATTTGACAAAGGGGGAGGTTGTAAATGCTATGTTGTAATTCTAGCACTCGATATTGCTAAATTTTCTTGTGCCAAACCACTTGGAGTCAGTATCCTGTTATGATAAGATGGATAGTTCACCTTCGTCAATTCTTCTACATTCTTAAGTTGAAGAACTTTGCCAAAGATCGAACATAAGTTCAAGTACAAGAACACAAAGTCTACCTCAAGCTCAAAGCTCAAGTTCAAGTTTATTACCTCTAGCTCAAGTTTTAAGTACTCACGCTCATATTACAAGATCACTACCTCAAGCTTAAAGTCTCATGAACACAAGCTCTAGCTCAAACTCAAGTTCAAGACTTTGAGGTTAAGCTTCATGTGCTTTCTACCAAAGCGAACAATGTTTCAAACTCACATTTAAGGTATGAATGACCTTACACTGACCATAGGTTAAGTGATGTTAATTGTATATTAAATTTGGGTCACTGTGTATGTTTATAGGTTTTTCTTCGACTAGTCCTAGTCATTGTTTGACTAGTCTAGGCACTGGCTCGACCAGTCCAAGATTTGTTGAGAATTTTTGAGATTTTTTTGTTGTGACTTAACCAGTCATGCACACTGCTCGAACTGTTAAATGAACAGTCCCAACCAATCGAACAGGGCTCAACTCGAACTCCAGTGACTTAATTTTAATTCACTCGACCAGTCGAGTAACAGGTTTATCTTATCATGCTAGAAATGCTGAAAATTGGTTGATTCTTCGACTAGTCGAACCGACCCTTAGTCCAGTCGAGGGAATAAAAATTTTACCTATAAATAGAGGATGAATCTCAGAGTTTTTCATTCATTCCAAACCTAATCAAGTCATCACTCTGAGAGATAAGTTCCTACAATTATGAAGCTATTACTTCTTCATTTTAGATTCTTTTTATAGCTTTTTATATTTGATTTTATGATCACTTTATTCAGCTCTATTGTATTAAAAAGGGGAATCGTGATTTACCCTTTTGAGATCAAAATCAAATCAATCTAGCCCCAGGTTAATTTTATTTAAAAATCATTTAGACCTTAAACCTTTTCATTTGTGAGATTGGACATTGAACATCTACGCCTACATTGAATTGGTTCTACTGGGCTACATCAGAAGAAGAATCTTTAGATAAGTACAATTTCATTTTCTGCATTTTTGGTTTGTGAGATTCACCCAGGAAAAACTCATTAAGGGGGTTTTGTGATTGTGTAAGCCCATTTGAAAAATACAATTGTGAAGGTTTTAAGGTGAACCTTGGAAAACCTTATTTTATAGTGAAAGCCAATATCTTGTAGGTGTGGATATTGGGAGTGGAGTAGTTGTGTGGCTGTTTAGGAACAGTTGATGTACACACACGAACTACTATAATTCTTGAAGTTTGGATGATGATTGTGATGTATGTGTGGTGATGAACGTTGTAATTTTTTTTATGTGCTTGTGGTGAATGTTATAATAATTTAGTTTATTTCTTTCGCCGCATTCTCAGTTTGAGTTTTTTATACTTACCAACATTCTAAACATCAGGTTGTCCTACCATAAACCTTAGTTTTTTGTGAAAGGTTGTCATTGAAACTCAGTTTGTATCAACCTCTCAAGACTAGTGCATTTGAGGTTGTTATTTAATTATGATATTTGTCTTTGTATTCTGCATTTATTTTTTTATTTAGCATAGTCCTATTCACTTCCCCCCCCCCCTCCCCCCCCTCTACGACTTAGAGCTCGGCCTTTTCAGAAATCTACTACCCTGATTGGATCGCCAACATCGTGCTAGTGAAGAAGTCAAATGGAAAATGGCAAGTATGCATCGACTATACAGATTAGAACAAGGTGTGTCCTTAAGATAGCTTCCCTCTCCCAAGGATCGACTAGCTGATTGATAGTAAAGCAAGGCACAAGCTCCTCAGCTTCATGAATGCCTATTCAAGCTATAACCAAATAGTCATCCACTCGCACAACAAGCAAAAGATGACCTTCGTCACCGACAAGGGGCTCTACTACTACAAAATCATGTCTTTCGAGCTGAAGAACGCCGAAACGATATATCAACGACTTGTCAACAAAATATTTGTCGGGCAGATTGGACACTCCATGGAGGTCTATGTCAATGACATAGTGGTCAAGAGCATCAAGGAAGTGGACCATGTGGCTGACCTCGAAGAGATGTTCACCATCCTTAAAAAGTATTAGGTGAAACTAAAGCCGAGCAAATGTGCCTTTAGATTGAGCTCGGGGAAGTTCCTCGGCTTTCCGGTCAATCAGAGAGGGATCAAGGCAAATACCGACAAGATCCAAGCATTGTTGAACATGAGCTCACTTAGAACTATAAAGGAAATCAAGTGACGCCGCCCTCAACAAGTTCGTATCCAAAGCTACCAACTAGTGCATCCCATTCTTTCAACAGTTAAAGGGTAATGCAAAGTTGACATGGACCAACGACTGTGAGCAAGCTTTCCACCAGCTCAAGCAGTACCTGGGGTCACCCCCACTACTTTCCAAGCTCGAGCAAGGAGAGACACTACTACTCTACATGGCAGTTTTTATCGTAACAGTGAGCTCGATCGTGGTATGGGAAGTCAGGGGCAAGTAGCTTCTTGTCTACTACGCTAGTAAGGCACTGGTCCAAACCAAGACCAAATATCCAGACATTGAGAAGCTCACACTAGCTTTGATCGTGTCATCGTGCCGCCTCCGCCCCTACTTCCAGGCTCGTACCATTGTGGTCCCCACCAACCAACCACTGAAATAGCGGTGAAGACCACTTGAGTCGAAGTAGGAATATGCCAATATGTCCTAGAGGGGGGTGAATAGGACTTTTTAAAGTTTTATGAAATATTTAAAATCCTATTGTACTAATCCTATCAGATATACAATTATCAGGATTACTCAAATGTAACTCTACTAGCTTCTAAGCCTTGTAGAGGATCCAATCACAAACTGTTTGAAAGATAAACAAGTTGCATATAAGATTGTGATGGATAGGACTGTGTGTGTATATGAGGTGTGATCTTAGACAATCAAATATAAAAACATGTAAGGAATATCACATAAGGAAAAATAATAACAAACTCAAACACAGTCATTTTTATAGTGGTTCGACTACTTGTCTACTCCATTCCCGGCTATCGCACTCAACCCTTGAGTATACTAGATTTCACTAAGGAGGTTTCCCAGGATTCACCTCAAACCTAAGGTTTTAAATTAAGTTCACCTTCAACCTTTACATAGAGGTTTCTACTCGCTTCACCTCTAACCCTGGAGTTTTACTGGTGCACTCCTAGCTAGATGTTTATGCCCACATAGAGAAAGGGTCCACACAATGTACCCAGATATTTATGCTCTCCACAGATCAAGGGTCTACACAACACACCCATAGCGTACACTCCTGTCGGAGGCCTCCTATGAGGACTTCAAAGGGTGAGCAATAATTAAGACCTAATCCTATAAAGGAATGATCACAAGTGTCCTCTGGACTCTAGGTACTTACAGATAAGTTGATGAGTCCCTTTTAGCGCAGTGATGAAGATCTCCTTCTTGTTGTTGAAGAGTCTTCAGCTCCTTTGATCCGCAACACAAAAGATATACCAGTACTTATCTTCGAGTTGGGTCAAGGTTAGGAAAGAAATCTATTCTCTTAGAATTTTCATATAAGGAAGATAGAGTGATTCCCGTTATCTATTCATTCAGGGCATCCCAGCTTAATGATTTGCTGTTAAGATAGTTGTTGAAGGATCCTTGAATGTGAAAATTCATTTTCTAATCCACTCTATTGAATGTCAATGAATGAGAGTGGATTAGAAGATGAACTCCCGTGAGAGAAACGGCTTTGGGTATATGATCTAGAGGTAAAACACACAAAAGCACTCTTCTTTCTTTACCAGCAATATGGACAAGTCTCTCTTTATATAGATAAAAGATTCCAACGGATATAAAATGGTCATATTTATGATAGAGTTCGATATCATCGAGCAGGGTCGATATCATCGAACGTATACTCTCAATGGGATCAACTATCCGCTCGATAATACAAACTCAAATGTCATACGCTTTTGAAACCTTTTGTCAACTGATCGATGGGATCGATACTTGTGTCGATGTTATCGAATTTCGAACTTCAATTCCATCAAGACTGGGATCGATCTATCGACATTTAAAAAATGAAAGAGACTATTCGAAATATTTCAGGTTAAATAGGATATGATCGAGGGTCAACCGATGTCATCGAAGTTTGAATATTGATGATATCGAGACCACATCGATGGATCGATAAATCATATAGATTTACCTATAATGACGCTGGACAGTTTATGGTCAGTCTCTATCCAATCGACCAGAACTCGATAGCATCGACATAAGAATATCGATTTCCTCGAGTGGCCCCCGATCAAGGTTAAGAACATCCTGAAATATTTTGCTGGAAGAAATGCGTGCTTACTATCGATATGATCGATGGACTTCTGATATGATCGATATTTGAATTCAGATTGAATCAGAACAGTCATCGATATATCGAAGCTCATAGTAGTTTTCTTTAGAAAAACAGGGGCGCCAAAAATCTGCCTGTCAATATTATCGACCCACTTTCGATGGGCTCAATTTTTGAATATCGATGATATCGATGGTTGTATCGATATATCGATAAATCCGTCTAAATGAGTATGCGGTTGTTGGACACTTTTAGTCCTCTTATTGATAGTATCGATTAAGAGTCGAGGACATCAATAGCGCTGGTGGATCATATCGAAAGGTATATCGATACAATCGATAGGGCAAGAAAACTTAGAGATTTTCTGCTGTTTGAAAAAGTTCACTTACCTAAAAAATCTCATGTGTTTTAAGTTGATTTTAAGGGTTTTAATCACCTGGTGTTTTAGTACATACGATGTGAAGCTATGATTTACCTATGATAAGATTTCACACATCCAGTTGAGGTAGACGATTGAATTGTTCTTCTTGTTAGGCTCTGTAGTTCGACTGACTCAACTCACATGGTAATTGACAAACCAGGGCACTAGTAGGTGCATTTTCAGCCCCTTCTTCAAGTACTCCAAAAACCTGAAGTGTCAGGGAGACTGATGAAGTGAGTAATTGAGCTCAGTGAATTTCACATCGAGTATCGATCCTGAACTGGTATTAAAGGTCAAACAATGGTTGACTTCATTACTGAGTTCACCAACACAAAGCTCTCGAGAGAGTACGAGGAGACCATGGAGGAAATCAACCCCCATGTATGGACCCTTCACGCCGATGGGTCTTCCAACTTTAAAGGCAGTGGGGCAGGAATAATCTTTGTGGCCACTACAAGAAATAAGGTTTTTATCGATGAAACTTTTATCGAAAAAAATAATTTTCGTAGGTAAACATGACTTTTATAGAAGAAAATATTTTTTGTCGGTAAAAGTTTACTAGCCATCTTTACCTATGA
The DNA here is from genome assembly GCA_037074715.1 of Magnolia kwangsiensis. Lineage (NCBI taxonomy): Eukaryota > Viridiplantae > Streptophyta > Magnoliopsida > Magnoliales > Magnoliaceae > Magnolia > Magnolia kwangsiensis. The sequence continues at coordinate 113,204,853 of CM073573.1, read as the reverse complement.
AAATTTTCGTAGGTAAAGGGTGTTTTGAATTTTTTAAAATGCAAAAAAATTGAAAACTTTACTTTTACCTACAAAATCTAATTTCGTAGGTAAAAGCCATCTTTACCTACGAAAATATTCGTAGCTAAAGGGTGTTTTGAATTTTTCAAAAAAATAAAAAATCAAAATGTTTACTTTTACCAACGAAATTAGATTTCGTATGTAAAAGCCATCTTTACCTACGAAAACTTTCGTAGGGAAAGGGTGTTTTAAATTTTTGAAAAAATAAAAAACTAAAAAGTTTACTTTTACCTATGAAATCTAATTTCGTAGGTAAAAGCCATCTTTACATACAAAAATATTCATAGCTAAAGGATGTTTTGAATTTTTCAAAAGATAAAAAATTGAAAAGTTTACTTTTACCTAAGAAATTAGATTTAGTAGGTAAAAGCCATCTTTACCAACGAAAACTATCATAGGGAAAGGGTGTTTTAAATTTTTGGAAAAATAAAAAACTGAAAATTTTACTTTTACCTACGAAATTATATTTCGTAGGTAAAAGATATGTTTACCTACGAAAACTTTTTGTAGGGAAAGAGTGTTTTGAATTTTTCCAGAAACTAATTATCAAAAAGTTTACTTTTACCTATGAAATCTAATTTCATTGGTAAAAGCCATCTTTATCGACGAAAGTGTTCGTAGGTAAAGGGTGTTTAGAGTTTTTGAAAAAACAAAAAATCCTAAAGTTTACTTTTACCTACGAAATATAATTTCATAAGTAAAAGCCATCTTTACCTATGAAAAGTTTCGTATGTAAAGGGTTAGTAAACAACTTTTACCGACGAAATTATTCATCAGTAAAAGTGTTATATTTGACCCAGAGAAAATATATTTCACAATACTTTTACCTACGAAAATTTTCGTAAGTAAAAAATGTGCATGAGACTTTTTCCTACGAAATATTTTGTAGGTAAAAGGTTCTTTTTTTTTTTCAATCTCCTAGCACCAAATTCCTGATATACACCTGTTATAATATATTCTTCCTGATATACACCTGTTATATAATATATTTCATCATATTCACATTCATATCCATCTAAACCCAAACTACGTAAATCCATCCAAACATAAAATACATTCATCCAAACAATCCTATGGAAAAAAAGAAAAAAAGAAAAAAGAAAGAACATATGAGAGGTGATCCTTATCTCCTTTGATGAATTTAAGCTACATGTGCCCTACCCAACTTCCTATAAGGAGAAGTTATATGGGTCTTGGAATAATGTTAGTGACAAATCCACCTTGTCTATTAATATTATCATATTATGTTAGGACATGACTCTAAAAATGAGATAAATCCAAATCTCAAATAATCTATGCTGTAAGAGATAATGGAGATGGAAATAGATGCATTGTGATGCTTGAGTTCGAGTATGCTTGCCAACAAAGCAAGATTCTCTTGTTTGTTGCCATGTGATTGAGCTACATTATTACATCAATCGGGTTCGAGTTCGGGATCGAGTTTAGGTTTGGGTTTTCAAGTTTAGGTTTAGGTTTAGGTTAGGGAGTTGAGATTAGGATTAGGTGTAGGTTTAAGTTTAGGGATTTAAGAATACATTTAGATTTTAGATTTAGGTTTAGGTTTTAGGTTATAGGTTTAGGTTTAGGTTTTAGGTTTAGGTTAAGGTTAGGTTCAAGGTTATAAGTTTAGGCTATAAGTTTAGGCTATAAGTTATGGGTTATAGGTTATAGGTTAACGTTTAGGTTATAGGTTTTGGTTTAGGTTAAGGTTATAGGTTAAGGTTTAGGTTTAGGTTATAGGTTTAGGTTTAGGTTTAGGTGATTGGTTATACGTTATAGGTTATAGCTTTAAGGAATTGAGAATAGGTTAAGGTTAAGTTTAGGAAATTGAGTTCAGGTTCGGGTTTGGTATCGGGTTTAGGCTTCAGCTTTCAAGTTTAAGTTTAGGTTTAGGTTAGGGAGTTGATATTAGGATTAGGTGTCGGTTTAGGTTTAGAGATTTGAGAATACATTTAGGTTTTAGGTTTAGGTTATAGGTATAGGTTTAGGTTATAAGTGTAGGTTATATGTTTAGGATTAAGTTAGGTTATAAGTTATAGTTCAGGGAATTTAGAATAGGTTAATGTTTAGGTTTAGGAAATCGGGTTCGGGTCGGGTTTAGGTTTGGGTTTCAAGTTTAGGTTTAGGCTAAGGAGTTGAGATTAGGATTAGGTTTAGGTTTGGGTTTAGGAAATTGAGAATACATTTAGGTTTTAGGTTTAGGTTTAGGTTTTAGTTTATAGGTTTAGGTCATAGGTTTAGGTTTAGGTTAAGGTTAGGTTATAGGTTAAGGTTTAGGTTATAGGTTTTGGATTAGGTTAAGGTTATAGGTTTTGGTTTCGGGTTAAGTTTAGGTTTTGGGTTTAGGTTAAGGTTATAGGATTAGGTTATAGGTTTAGGTTAGGTTTAGGTTATAGGTTTAGGTTAGGTTTGGGTTTAGGTTATATGTTATAGGTTATAGCTTTAGGAAATTGAGAATAAGTTAAGGTTTAGGTTTAGAAAATTGGGTTCATGTTCGGGATCAGGTTTAGGTTTGTGTTTTCAAGTTCAAGTTTAGGTTAGGGAGTTGAGATTAGAATTAGGTGTAGGTTTAAGTTTAGGGATTTGACAATACATTTAGGTTTTAGGTTTAGGTTTAAGTATAGGGATTTAAGAATACATTTAGGTTTTAGGTTTAAGTTTAGGTTTTAGTTTATAGGTTTAGGTTATAGGTTTAGGATTAGATTTTAGGTTTAGGTTAAGGTTGGGGAATAGGTTATATGTTAAGGTTATAGGTTATAGGTTATAGGTTAAGGTATAGGTTATAGGTTTTGGTTAAGGTTTAGGTTTAGGTTTAGGTTTAGGTTATAGGTTATAGGTTATAGGTTATAGCTTTACAGAATTGAGAATTGGTTAAGGTTTAGGTTTAGGAAATCGGGTTTGGGTTCGGGTTCGGGATCGGGTTTAGGTTTTGGTTTTCAAGCTTTGGCTTAGGTTTAGGTTAGGGAGTTGAGATTAAGATTAGGTGTAGGTTTAGGTTAAGGGATTTAAGAATACATTTAGGTTTTAGGTGTAGGTTTTGGTTTTAGTTTATAGGTTTAGGTTATAGGTTTAGGTTTATGTTTAGGTTTTAGGTTTAGGTTATAGGTTATAAGTTTAAGTTACAGGTTATAGGTTATGGGTTTTTGGTTAAGGTTTAGGTTTAGATTTTGGTTATAGGTTATAGGTTATAGGTTATAGTTTTCTGGAATTGAGAATAGGTTAAGGTTTAGATTTTAAAAATCGGGTTCGGGTTCGGGATCGGGTATAGGTTTGGGTTTTCAAGTATAGGTTTACATTAGAGTGTTGAGATTAGGATTAGGTGTAGGTTTAAGTTTAGGGATTTGAGAATAGATTTAGGTTTTAGGTTTAGGTTTAGGTTTTAGTTTATAGGTTTAGGTTAAAGGTTTAGGGTTAGGTTTTAGGTTTAGGTTAAGTTTAGGTTATAGGTTATAAGTTTAGGTTATAGGTTACTGGTTAAGATTTAGGTTTAGGTTTAGGTTAGGTTTTGGTTAAGGTTTAAGTTTAGCTTTAGGTTATAGGTTATAGGTTATATGTCATAGCTTTACGGAATTGAGAATAGGTTAAGGTTTAGGTTTAGGAAATCGGGTTCGGATTCGGGTTCAATATCATGTTTAGGTTTGGGTTTTCAAGTTTAGGTTTAGTTTTAGGTTAAGGAGTTGAGATTAAGATTAGGTATAAGTTTAGGTTTAAGGATTTGATAATACATTTAGGTTTAAGGTTTACATTTTTGTTTTAGTTTATACGTTTAGGTTATAGGTTTAGCTTTAGGTTTTAGGTTTAGGTTACAGGTTATAAGTTTAGGTTATAGGTTATAGGTTATAGGTTAAGGTTTAGGTTATAGGCTTTGGTTAAGGTTTAAGTTTAGGTTATAGGTTATAGCTTTAGGGAATTAAAAATAGGTTAAGGTTTTGGTTTTGAAAATTGAGTTCGGATTCGGGATCTGGTTTAGGTTTGGGTTTTCAAGTTCTGGTTTAGGTTTGGGAGTTGAGATTAGGATTAGGTGTAGGTTTAAGTTTAGGGATATGAGAATACATTTAGGCTTTAAGTTTAGGTTTAGGTTTTAGTTTATAGGTTTAGGTTATAGGTTTAGGGTTATGTTTTAGGTTTAGGTTGAGGTTAGGTTATAGGTTATAACTTTAGGTTATAGGTAATATGTTAAGGTTTAGGTTAAGGTTAGGTTATAGGTTATAGGTTAAGGTTTAAGTTATAGGTTTTGGTTAAGGTTTAGGTTTAGGTTATAGGTTATAGATTATAGTTATAGCTTTATGGAATTAAGAATAGGTTAAGGTTTAGGTTTAGGAAATCGGGTTCGGGATAAGGTTTAGGTTTGAGTTTTCAAGTTTAGGTTTAGGCTTTGGTTAGGGAGTTGAGATTAGGATTAGGTTTAGGTTTAGGGATTTAATAATACATTTAGGTTTTAGGCTTAGGTTTAGGTTTTAGTTTATAGGCTTAGCTTATAGGTTTAGGTTTAGGTTTTTGGTTTAGGTTATAGGTTATAAGTTTAGGCTATAGGTTATAGGTTATAGGTTAAGGTTTAGGTTATAGGTTTGGGTTAAGGTTTAGGTTTAGGTTATAGGTTATTGGTTATAGGTTATAGCTTTAGGTAATTGAGAATTCGTTAAGGTTTAGGTTTAGAAAATCGGGTTCGGGTTCGAGATCAGGATTAGGTTTGTGTTTTCAAGTTTAGGTTTAGGATTAGTTTAGGGAGTTGAGATTATGATTAGGTGTAGGTTTAGGTTTAGGGATTTGAGAATACATTTAGGTTTTAGGCTTAGGTTTGGGTTTAGGTTTTAGTTTATAGGTTTAGTTTTAGGTTTTAGGTTTAGGTTAAAGTTAGGTTATAGATTATAAGTTTAGGTTATGAGTTATAGGTTATAGGTTATAGGTTAAGGTTTTGGTTATAGGTTCTGGTTTAGGTTAAGGTTATAGGTTTTGGTTTAGGTTTTGGTTTAGGTTTTAGGTTTAGGTTAAGGTTGTGGGTTTAGGGTAGGTTTAGGTTTTGGTTCTAGGTTATAGGTTCTAATTTATAGCTTTAGGGAATTGAGAATTGGTTAAGGTTTAATTGGGTTCGGGTTCGAGATCATGTTTAGCTTTTGTTTTCCAAGTTTAGGTTTAGGTGTAGTAGTTGATTAGGATTAGGTGTAGGTTTAGGTTTAGGGATTTGAGTATACATTTAGGTTTTACGTTTAGGTTTAAGTTTTAGGCTTAGGTTAAGGTTATAGGTTTAGGTTTAGGTTATAGGTTATAGGTTATAGCTTTAGGGAATTGAGAATAGGTTCAGGTTTAGGTTTAAGAAATCGGGTTCGGGTTCAAGTTCGGGATTAGGTTTGGGTTTTCAAGTTTAGGTTTAAGTTTAGGTTAGGGAGTTAAGATTAGAATTAGGTCTAGGTTTAAGTTTAGGGATTTGAGAATACATTTTGGTTTTAGGTTTAGGTTTAGGTTTTAGTTTATAGGTTTAGGGTTAGATTTTAGGTTTAGGTTAAGGTTAGGTTATAGGTTATAAGTTTAGGTTATAGGTTATTGGTTAAGGTTTAGGTTTAAGTTTAAGTTAGGTTTTGGTTAAGGTTTAGGTTTAGGTTTAGGTTTTAGGTTATTAGTTATATGTTATAGCTTTACGGAATTGAGACTAGGTTAAGGTTTAGGTTTAGGAAATTGGGTTCGGGTTCGGGTTCAGGATCGGGTTTAGGTTTGGGTTTACAAGTTTAGGTTTAGGTTTAGGCTAAGAGTTGAGATTAGGATTAGGTGTAGGTTTAGGTTTAGGGATATAAGAATACATTTAGGTTTTAGGTTTAGGTTTTGGTTTTAGTTTATAGGTTTAGGTAATAGGTTAAGGTTTAGGTTTTAGGTTTAGGTTATAGGTTATAAGTTTAGGTTATAAGTTATAGGTCATAGGTTAACGTTTAGGTTATAGGCTTTGGTTAAGATTTAGGTTTAGGTTATACGTTATAGGATATAGGTTATAGCTTTAGGGAATTAAGAATAGGTTATGGTTTTAGTTTAGGAAATTGGTTTCGGGTTCAAGATCGGGTTTAGGTTTGGGTTTTCAAGTTCAAGTTTAGGTTAAGGAGTTGAGATTAGGATTAGGTGTAAGTTTAAGTTTGGGGATATAAGAATACATTTAGGTTTTAGGTTTAGGTTTAGGTTTTAGTTTATAGGTTTAGGTTATAGGTTTAGGGTTAGGTTTTAGGTTTAGGTTAAGGTTAAGGTTAGGTTATAGGTTATAAGTTAAGGTTATAGGTTTTAGGTTAAGGTTTAGTTATAGGTTTTGGTTAAGGTTTAGGTTTAGGTTTAGGTTATAGGTTATAGGTTATAGTTATAGCTTTTTGGAATTAAGAATAGGTTAAGGTTTAGGTTTATGAAATCGAATTCGGGATAAGGTTTAGGTTCAGGTTTTCAAGTTTAGGTTTAGGCTTTGGTTAGGGAGTTGAGATTAAGATTAGGTGCAGGTTTAGGTTTAGGGATTTGATAATACATTTCGGTTTTAGGTTTAGGTTTAGGTTTTAGTTTATAGGTTTAGGTTATAGGGTTAGGTTTAGGTTTTAGGTTTAAGTTATAGGTTATAAGTTTAGGCTATAGGTTATAGGTTATAGGCTCTAGTTTAGGTTATAGGTTTTGGTTAAGGTTTTGGTTTTGGTTATAGGTCATAGGTTATAGGTTACAGGTTATAGGTTATAGCTTTAGTGAATTGAGAATTGGTTAAGGTTTAGGTTTAGGAAAACGGGTTCGGGTTTGGGATCGGGATTAGGTTTGTGTTTTCAAGTTTAGGTTTAGGATTAGTTTAGGGAGTTGAGATTATGATTAGGTTTAGGTTTAGGTTTAGGGATTTGAGAATACATTTAGGTTTTAGGCTTAAGTTTGGGTTTAGGTTTTAGTTTATAGGTTTAAGTTATAGGTTTAGTTTTAGGTTTTAGGTTTATGTTAAGGTTAGGTTATAGGTTATAGGTTAAGGTTTTGGTTAAAGGTTATGGTTTAGGTTAAGGTTATAGGTTTTGGTTTTGGTTTTGGTTTAGGTTTCAGGTTTAGGTTAAGGTTATAGGTTTAGGTTATAGGTTTAGGTAAGGTTTAGGTTTAGGTTTTAGGTTATAGGTTCTAGTTTATAGCTTTAGGTAATTGAGAATAGGTTAAGGTCTTAGTTTAGGAAATCAGATTTGGGTTCGGGATTGTGTTTTGGTTTGGGTTTCCAAGTTTAGGCTTAGGTTTAGTAGTTGAGATTAAGATTAGGTGTAGGTTTAGGTTTAGGGATTTGAGAATACATTTAGGTTTTAGGTTTAGGTTTTAGGTTTAGTTTTAGGTTAAGGTTATAGGTTTAGGTTTAGGTTATAGGTTATAGGTTATAGCTTTTGGGAATTGAGAATAGGTTACGGTTTAGGTTTAAGAAATTGGGTTTGGGTTCAGGTTTAGGTTTAAGTTTGGGTTTTCAAGTTTAGGTTAAGGAGTTAAGATTAGGATTAGGTGTAGTTTTAGGTTTAGGGATTTGAGAATACATTCTGGTTTTAGGTTTAGATTTAGGTTATAGGTTTAGGTTTAGATTTTATGTTATAAGTTTAGGTTATACGTTAAGTTTTAGGTTTAGGTTATAGGTTATAGGTTACAGCTTTAGGGAATTAAGAATAAGTTGAGGTTTAGGTTCAGGAAATTAGGTTTGGGTTAGGGATCGGGTTTAGGTTTAGGTTTTCAAGTTTAGGCTTAGGTTTAGGTTAGGGAGTTGAGATTAGCATTAGGTGTAGGTTTAGGTTTAAGGATTTAAGAATACATTTAGGTTTTAGGTTTAGGTTTAGGTTTTAGGTTTAGGTTAAGGTTATTGGTTTAAGTTATAGGTTTAGGTTAGGTTTAGGTCTAGGTTATAGGTTATAGGTTATAGGTTATAGCTTTAGGCAATTGAGAATAGGTTAAGGTTTAACTTTAAAAAATCGGGTTCAGATTTGGGATCATGTTTAGGTTTGAGTTTTCAAGTTTAGGTTTAGGTTTATGTTAGGGAGTTGAGATTAGGATTATGTGTAGGTTTAGGTTTAGGGATTTGAGAATACATTTAGGTTTTATGTTTAGATTTAGTTTTAGGTTATTAGTTAAGGTTTAGGTTAATGTTAAGGTTAGGTTAGAGGTTAAGGTTTAGGGAATTGAGTTTTGGTTATAATTTTAGGTTACAGCTTATAGGTTTAGGTTAAGGATTAGGTTTAGGTTATAGGTTTTAGGATTTAAGAATAGGTTTTTATTATAAGTATAGGTTTAGGTTAGGTTATAGGTTAAGGTTTAGGGAATTGAGATTAGGTTATAGGTCTAGGTTATAGGTTAAGGTTTAGGGAATTGAGATTAGGTTATAGGTCTAGGTTATAGGTTAAGGTTATAGGTTTAGGTTATAGGTTTAGGTTTAGGTTAGGTTATTGGTTAAGGTTTAGGGAAATGAGTTTTAGCTATAAGTTATAGGTTTAGGTTATTGATTATAGGTTGTAGGTTATTATTTAGGTTATAGGTTAAGGTTTAGGTTTAGGTTTTAGGTTTAGGATGTGGTTTAGGTTAAGTGTGTGGTCCCTGCAAATACAGATATAAACATGACCTATCCAAATGGCCAGGCCACTCCAATGTTGTCCATAGAAAATGAACAACTTCATCATGGTCCTATGGACAACTTCATTATCGTCATAACAATGGTTCCCACCTTCTTACAACCCCCGCTCAACATCCAGATAGCTCTGATGCAAATTCTGGTCTGCTCCATCAATTTTGAGCAAATACATAAACACGTCCTGTACAAATGGCAAGGCCACTCCAATGATGTCCATAGAAAATGGACAGCTTCATCATGGTCATAACAGTGGTTCCCACCTTTCAAGGATCGCTGATCAACATCCGGATAGCTCCGACGCACATCCGGGTCTGCTCCATCATTTTGAGCTAATACATTTACAGCTAGTGGATAAGAGTCACTAGACAAACCAAAAATAATAGGAAAGGATCCAATGAAAATGCTGGGAATGAACTCCCAAAACTTCAACTACATAGGAATGACAATATGAGTGCCAGAATAGTCAAAAATGACCACACCATTGATATGTTGTGGTTAGGATTAGAGTTACAAAATCAGTCAGAGATTCATTCAAACGAAGTAGGATATTAGAACCTCCAAAAACTTCTTACTAAAAGAGGAACCATAGAGAAGAGATTCAAACATGGTAAGATATTGAAATTCTCAAGTGGGTTTTGAAGAAATAAATTGAGAAGAAAACTAAGAAAAGGCATTTCGTAATGGAAGAAGGAAAGGTCAAAAAACCAAGGCCTAGAACTAGTGTTCTCCTACTAAAACTTGGGTTCCCCGTCAACCTAAACCTGATCTAACCCATGTTTAAGGTGGGTTATCAGGGTCCTCAGATCAAGTTAGGGTTGAAAAACTCCAACCCGATGGTTCAGCAAATTTGGGTTCAGTTGTGTTGGTACAGGTCGGTTTAAGGTTGAGTGTAGTGAAATTTGGGTTAGGTTGGGTTGCAAGTTATGTCTTCTTGAGGTTGGGTTGGGCTTAGGTGAACCCTTAACCCAACCCAACCCCACTCAGGTTGCATCCATATACACAGTCTCGTAACATTCAACAAACTCCATTTTTTGCTCGAAACTGAGTAATCGAATTGATTCACATCTTTTTTTCAAATTGAGAAAATCAAATTGATATGGAATTCATCTCAAATTGATTAGTCATTTGCATTTTGCAACAAATTCAGTGTAGTCGAAAGTAACACCTATATTCATCCAAATACCTTTTCCTAGTTGCCTCAAGTGCTATAATTTTTTTTCCACACATTCATCAATGACTCAATATTCACAAATCTGCTCCCCTAAAATTCCAATCTTTCCATGTGTGGTGAATATCAATCATGAGAACATTTAAAAATACGACCATGCGCATTTGGATGTACAATCTAATTGAATTGCAATCATTGTCTAATAATGATCATGGAAACAACCAAGTTGTTATTTCATTATAGCATTCCCATTGCCAGTCAAGTTCCAAATCACAGTTGTGATATTTCAACTTGGAATTGGTAGACTGCAATTTGGGTGATAGTCCTTACTATTCCTCATTTCTTCTTAATAAAACTGAATCTTTAAATAATTCTTCTGTGCATCCAAACATAGCCCTGATTCAGCAGATTGATACCATGAATCAAACAAACTGATAGCCAATTGAAACAGGTGATCTAGATTTAATGGGAACCAAACCGAATTAATATGAAACAAGCCCTACTGAATTTGATTTCTGAAGCGAAAACTAGGGTCCTACATGGGTTTTTGAGAAAAGATTTGAAATGATAAATCTTGCAATGAAAAGAGAAATATGATGACAACAAAGGAGAAAAAGAAAGAAAAAAAAAAGTACTACTTACAGTGGCATTTGTCCAGCTGAAACTGCATACGCGACCTTAGGCTCCTTAGTAGAACCGAAAGAAGGGAAGAACATGAGATTGATATTGAGAGAGAGAGAGAGATACCTCACCGACCTTCAAAGACAGAGAGAGGGCGTGCATGGGTAGGGCGTGCGGCAACGGTAGGGTGGAGAGATCAGAGAGAGAGGAAGTGAGAGACAGAGAGAGAGAGGAGAGAGAGGGTGCAAGAGAGACAGAGAGAGAGAGGAGGGATTTCTCGTGGTCAGGGGTCGGGCAGGCATGCGGTGGGTAGAGAAAGAGAAGAAAGGGAAATGGGGCTAAGGTTGGGTGGGATCGGGTATATAGGAAAAACGTTCTGTACGGTCGAGCTCAAGGGAACTTCCCACAAGGTCAAACTGTGTGGGTCCCACTGTGATGCATGTCGACCATCAACACTGTGCATTTGATGGCTGCCCTTTAAATTATGGGTTATCCTAAAAATCAGCCGTATATGGAACTTAGGTGGGCCATACCATCTAAAATCATGTGAAGAAATGCCTAAAACATATAAAATCACTTAGTGGGGTCCACCTAAAATTTTGATGAATATGAAACTTGGTCTGACTCCTCATCCACATGGGGACACACATAATGAATGGGCTGGATTTGTGAACCACATGTCGGTGGTCCTAACAAATGATTATGAATATTTTAATGGAGGGTAACCCCTCTCAACTTTTATATGTGGTGTGGCCCAAAAAAGTCATGGATTGACTTGATTTTTAAGCCTTAGGCCCACCATGGAATGGTGCATTTGACTGATTGGGTAGATGTTCGACACCCATCACGGTGGGGCCCATACAACTCAACCGTATGAGTTCTCATGAGCTCGACCATATGGAACCTTTTCCCATACATACATACATATATATATATAATAAATTATAAAATTATTATATATCCACTATTAAAATCCTCATAAGGCCCACTGTACTATTTATTTGACATCCAATATGTTGATTAGGTCATACATGGCCAGATGAAGGGGAAAAACAAAAATCATTTTGATCCAAAACTCAAGTGTACCATGCCACATGAGACAGTGTGGAATAATGATTACCACCATTGATACCTTCCTTGGGCCCACAATAATATTTATTTGACATCCAACATGTTCATAATATCAAAAAGATATAAATGAAGAGAAAACACAAACATTAGCTTGATCCAAAACTTCTATGAATGTTATTTTTAATGGTGGACATTCAGTCCCTACTTTGTAGTCCACTTAAGCGTTGGACCCGCCCCATTTTTTAGTTAATATCGTAAAATGATATGATAAAAGCATTGAACAGTATGGAGAAAGTCAATTCATGACTTAGGTGGGCCAAGAGCTTAAAAATAAAGTCAATCCATGACTTGGGTGGGACCGTTGCCAAACCCGTTCTCTCTCTGTCTCTCTCACATCCTCTCCCTCCTCTCTCTCTCTGTCTCTGTCTCTCTCTTCCTATCTCTCTGATCTCTCTCTTGCAGACTATTGCCGAACGCCCTACCCACGCATAGATTTAGTTTGGTCCAGTAGGAGGGCCATCTATGTGGAATCCCACCACGATGTATGGATTTTAATCCTCACTGTCCATCTTCACAGATTTAGTTTTGCGAGGCTTGTTGTGTCCCATGATGACTTTCTTTCTTCTACATAACTCGTGTTAATTATAACATATCAAATGTTAAACCCTGGGTCAGATGATGGTTTCTTCTACCTTGTTAAACCCACATTTTCTGTGGTTTTCAGATCTCCCATGTAATGTGTCTCACTTATATATGCATGAGAATTCAGCTTTATATGTTGTATTTTTCATTCTCACGGATTTCATGACGAGGCATGCTCTTTTATCCATTAATGGATGGTAAATGAAAAATTTTATACTGCTTTTTTTGGCTGGGTTTTGATGTGCTGCCTCTATAATTCATAGTTTCATTACTCACATCTACCTATGAAGACGTTATGTATTCATTGTGTTTAATTAGTGCTCTATTACCTTTGAACCATTTTTTATGAATTATGTTTTCTGATTTTTTTTTCTTTTTATAAATGAAAATGGTCCAGCATCTGAGATAATGACACATTTTTAAGTTCATTGTCATTCATTTCATCTATAAATATTTGTGGCACAAGTATGGGATATTGACAGGTCATACATTGTGCCCTCCAATCTAGCATTGACCTAAAAACTTGTAGAAATTTGATGATTTCAGTTGCCAATTCATAGTTATTTTGTCTGTAGTGGCTTAAATTACTTAGATACAGGCAACATCAGATGAGTCACCATTCTCATGGCTCCACAAGTGTGGTGATAGCATGCCTGATATCTTAGATTCATGCACTATACCGTAATACTTTCATAGTTAGAATCCTAAAGGCCTGTCTTTTTTCATTTTCAAAGCCAAGATGGATAAAAAAAAAGTCCCGATAAAGTAGGTATATTGAATGTCCACCATTACAAAAAAAGTCCCGATAAAGTGGGGCTCACCTGGTGTTTGTGTTTTCTCTTCATTCATATCTTTTTGATATTTAAACATGTTGGATGTTAAATAAACATTACTGTGGGTCGAAGGAAGGTATATATCAATGGTGGAAATCATTATTCCACACTATTTCACGTGGCATGGTACACTTGAGTTTTGGATTTACCTATAAATTTGGGATCAACCCACATCGTTCATCCATTCTTCGAGATTATTTTAGAGAATTATCTAAAAAATGAATCATATCCAAAGATTAAATGGACCACACCACAAATAAGGGAAACAGATTGGCTACTCCCCCTGACACCATCCAATGGCTGGTGGTTGGTGCTCTATGGGCCACACCATGATGTATGTGTATTTAATCCATGTCGTCCATCTATTTTTAAAGATCATCTTATGACATGAGACCAAAAATGAGGAATATCCCAATCTTAAATGGACCACATTGCAGGAAATAATGTTGAATGAGCGAAACCATTTAAAACATTTTGGGGGCCATAAAAGATTTGGATCGAGATGATTTTTGTTTTTCCCCCTCATCTAGGCCTGTACGACCTAATAAACAGATTGGATGCCAAATAAACGGTAGACCGGGCCTTACAAGGATTTTAATGAGGGATATCCAATCACTATTATTTTCAGGTGGTGTGGTCCACCTAATATTTATATACCTCTCATTTTTGGGCCCCACCATGATCTATGTTTTCACGTGTCTTTTTGATATTATGAATAGGTTGGATGGAAAATAAACATTACTGTGGGCCTAAGGAAGGTATCAACAATGGAAATAGATTTTTATATTTTTTAAATATTATATATATATTATATAATAATATAATATATATGGAAAAGGCTTTATATGGTGGAGCTCATGGGAACTCTCCATTAGGTCAAGCTATGTGGGCCCCACCATGACATGTGTCAAACATCGACACCATGCATTTGATGGGTCCCCTTTAAATTATGGGATATCCCAAAAATCAGCCCTATACAGAACTCTAGTAGGCCATACCATCTAAAATCATGTGAAAACATGCCTAAAACATATAAAAGCACTTGGTGGGGTCCCACCTGAAAGTTGAATGCGTGTGAAACTTGGTATGACCCCTCATCCAAGTGGCACACACATAATGGATGGGATGGATTTGTGAACCACATCTCAGTGGGCCCAACAAATAATTATGAATGTTTTAATAGAGGGTAACCCCTCTCAACTTTTGTATGTGGTGTGGCCTCCACAAGTCACAAATTGACTTGATTTTTAATCCCTGGGCCCACCATGGAATGGTGCATCTGACTAATGGGGTAGATGTTTGACATGCATCATGGTGGGGCTCACATAACTCTCCCTGATATGGAGATTTCAAATAATAAACATGTGGTGGGCATTAGGATAGTTTCAACGGTGGGAATCACTCTCCCTGTTGTTTTCTATGGTGGGGTCCACTACAGATTTTTATCTCCCTCATTCTTTGGGTCATGACTTAAAATGATATCTCAAAATGGATGGATGGTGTGGATATAACACATACACCATAGTGGGACCCATAGACCACCGACCGGCATCACTGGCAAAAGCTGTCCATATTGTATAAACAATGTAAAACGCACGTTGTGTGGATTTAAAAACTAAAATTCTATTCGAAGAGGGATTTCTAAAACCCTCTTTCAAATTCCATTTCCCTCTAATTTTTTCCCTCTCTCTTTCTTTCTCGCACCCTCTGCTCTCTCGTGTCTTTGTCTCTCTCTCTCTCTCTCTCTCTGATCTCTCCACCCTACCGTTGCCGCACGCCCTACCCATGAACACCTTTCTCTATCTTTGAAGCTCGGTGAGGTATCTCTCTCTCTCTCAATCTTAATATCGATTTAGGTATTTGGGGATTTTGGTGTTTGTTTTCAGATTCAATTCCTTTTCTAGGTTTTGTGTATGATGGTTATTAGCAAAGATTATATGTATGGTAGGTGTTTGTTTTTTGTCTAATGAAATGCTCTTTTATTGTCTAGTATGATTCTTTCTGATTTTATGGTTGGTTTGTGCTAGTATGGTGAAATGTTTGTGTGGAATTGGCCTTCAAGAGCTAAAAAATAGGGGATGTGAATTTCTTACTACCTCTGTTATAGGGAGTCTGTGTAACTGAATTTCATGTTCTTTCCACCTTGATGTTTGGCTGAAATTTGCTCTGTACATGTCTTGTACAAGTTCATGTTAGGATTTGAGCCTAAAAGTCATGTGGCTCTGAAGTTGAGCAGGCCATACTATAACCAATAGTGGTGATTGAATGATCACCATTGAAACTTTATTCGGGATTGAATGATGGGTGCTTCTATCCTAATGTGAACTGGTTAAACTGTTGGATGGAATGGATATCACAGGGATATTGTTGTTGGCTCCATAGAATTTTTAGTTACATGAGCACTTGTAGCAAGAAATTCATGTTTGAAAATAGGGCCTGAAATTTTGCCACAAGAACATTCTTGCGAGCAGGCTTAAATAGGTTTCTCCTTTTTCTTTGTACAAGAATGAAATGAAGTCTTGTTTTAGATCTTGACTGTTGTATCAAGTTATGCTCATATTTAGGTCCATTGTTTGGTTGGATGCTTATATTGGTGCCTTGATGTGGATGGGAACATGTCTGTTAGTTAGCTGGTATCATAATTCCCTCCAGTCTTAGTCCTTTGATTTGGTCAGCCCCATCAGATGTAGGGCTGAAATTTGTTTGATAAGTCATTTTATGTTATTGAATTGTTGGCCTACTTGTAAAAATTGAAAATTTAACTATTCTATATTATTAAATTGTTGCCTTACTATCCTTCATGAAAAGAAAAATGTTTCCTTGTAAAAATTTAAAATTTGAATATTCTATATTTTGAATTGTGTCTCTACATGAAAAAATTTAAAATTTGACTATGTTGTGCATTTTTTGTTGAATGTCATATTATCTCTTTAATTAGATTGGTTTTTCTTTGATCTTTACAATCATTCTCTACTATGGCTTGTAAATTAATGGTAGTATAGTGGTGGGTACAAGCTGTTGGTGGAAGCAGGGGACCAAAGACATTGTAGGGCTTTGTCATGAAGAGAGGCATCAAATTTTTTCATAACTAACATCTCCATATGAATAAATACTTGGCTTGCAGGTAAAAATCTTGAAATTCTTGCCCAATTGCCCATTCACACAACATTCATATAGCTCAATGAAAATCATTTTGGATCCCACTATGGATTTGGTATGAAAAATTGCAGTAAAAAAATAATGAAATAACCATCCTGTTAATTGAACCAGTGAACTCTTCATGGTGGGGATGCACTTAGTTGAACAATTCTTCTAGCTAGGTGTCGATCCTAATTTGAATCAGGCTTCAAACTCCTACTCATTGAACAATTTTTTTATTGGCTAGCACATTAGCACACACGCCCTACTGTTAGCCACACTACAACTTGTACTTTCCCTGTAGTGGGAATTATTAGGCCATGATGCACTAGGATGTGTCCTCCATAATAGAACACAATTACATTGTAGCTAAATCTGCAACCCTTCACAATTGAGTCACTCAAAGAGTAATAGTAGGGTTATTTGTTTATTTAAAATATACTAATGATATGGTATGATTAGCTTGACAAGAATTTGTGAAGGAAGTGACAGCGTATCAACAAAAAGTCAATAGCTCAGCATGTGCAGCAAATAGTCTAAAGTTGGATCAAGAAATGGAGAAGAAGAGGAAGACCATTATCCAAACACTTGATTGGAGGCATGCATTGGTATTAAATGGTCATGGAAGCAATCTGGCTTTCCATTCAGGTGATGCTCCAATTAGATTAGATCAGCCTTTCTATTTGAAATATTAAAATGACATTTCAGAGCAAATTACCACAAACAGGAAACCCCTTTTAAGAAAATTATACATGAAATAAAAGGATATAAAATATATATTAGCAACTTATTAATGTTTTCTTATTTTCGAAGAAGTGTTTTTAACTTGTCTTTAAAGGAATAACCATGCCTTTGAGATCATCATCATCTAATGCTCAGTCTTGTAAACGAATAACCTTAGGTTTAAGATCATTATGTTACTCATTATCTTATGCTCAGTCTTTCAACCTTAGTCTTTCAACTCAAAATCAACCTAGTACATAGAAGGAATATAGACACTAGAAATTCCCCTCAATATCTTCATATGGATCTTTCTTGCTTTACTTACCTTTTATGTTGTTTTTAAATGTATTAGCTCAAAATTGATGGAGCAGACTCGGATGTGCGTCAGAGCTATTGGAAGGTTGAGCGGGGGTCCTTGGAAGGTTGGAACCGCTATTATGATCATGATGAAGCTGTCCATTTCCTATGGACAACATTGGAGTGGTCTAGCCATGTTTAAATGTATTAGCTCGAAATTGATGGAGTAGACCCAGATGTGCATCGAAGCTATTCGGATGTTAAGCGGGGGTCCATGGAAGGTGGGAACCATTGTTATGACCATAATGAAGCTATCTATTTCCTATGGACAGCATTGGAGTGGCCTGACAATTTGAATAGGCCGTGTTTAAATGTATTTACTCAAAATTGATGGAGCAGACCCGGATGTGCGTCGGAGCTATCTGGATATTGAGTGAGGGTTCCTAGAAGGAGGGAACCGCTGTTATGACCATGATGAAGCTGTCCATTTGTTATGGACAACATTGGACTGGCCCGGCCATTTGGACAAGCCGTGTTTAAATCTGTATTTGCAGGGACCACACCCATAACTTAAACCTTAACCTATTCTCAATTCCCTAAAGCTGTAACTTATAACCTAAACCTAAACCTTAACTTAAATTATAACTAAACCTTTAACCTAAACCTAAACCTTGACCTAAACCTAAACCAAAAACCTTCACCTAAACCACCTATGACATAAACCTTAGCCTATGACCTATAACCTATACTTATAACCTATAACCTAACCTTAACCTTAACCTAAACCATAACTTACAATTTATAATCTATAACCTAAACTTATAACCTACAACCAAACCTTAACCTAAACCTATAAACTAAAACCATAACCTAAACCTAAAACCTAAATGTATTCTTAAATCCCTAAACCCACACCTACACCTAATCTTAATCTCAACTCCCTAACCAAAACCTAAACCTAAACTTGAAAATC
This sequence comes from Magnolia kwangsiensis, assembly GCA_037074715.1. Classification (NCBI taxonomy): domain Eukaryota; kingdom Viridiplantae; phylum Streptophyta; class Magnoliopsida; order Magnoliales; family Magnoliaceae; genus Magnolia; species Magnolia kwangsiensis. The sequence goes on along the minus strand of CM073573.1, from coordinate 113,186,743 downwards.
TAAACCTAAACCCAATTACCTAAACCTAAACCTTAACCTATTCTCAATTCCCTAAAGCTAAAACCTATAACCTATAAACTAAACCTAAACCTAACCTAAACCTATAACCTTAACCAAAACCTACACCTAATCCTAATCACAACTATTAAACTAAACCTAAACATGAAAACAAAACATAAACCCGATCCCGAACCTGAACCCGATTTCCTAAACCTAAACCTTAACCTATTCATTATTCCCTAAAGTTATAGCCTATAACCTATAACCTATAAACTAAACCTAAATCTAACCTAAACCTATAACCTTAACCTAAACCTAAAACCTAAACCAAAACCAAAACCAAAACCTATAAACTTAACCAAAACCAAAGCCTATAACCTAAACCTTAACCTATAACCTATAACTTATAACCTATACTTATAACCTATAACCTAACCTTAACCTAAACTTAAAACCTAAACCTAAACCTAAACCTATAAACTAAAACCTAAACCTAAACATAAAACCTAAATGTATTCTCAAATCCCTAAACCTAAACCTACACCTAATCCTAAAAATAACTCCCCAACTTAAACCTAAACCTAAACATGAAACCAAAACCAAAACTTGAACCTGAACCCGATTTCCTAAACCGAAACCTTAACCTATTCTCAATTCCCTAAATCTATAACCTATAACCTATAACCTACAATCTAAACCTTAACCTAAACCTTAACCTATAACCTATAAACTATAATCTAATCTTAAAACCTATAACATAGCCTTAACCTAAACCTTAACCTATAACCTATAACCTATAACCTAAACTTATAACCTATAACCTAACCTTAACCCAAACTTAAAACCTAAACCTAAACCTATAAACTAAAACCTAAACCTAAACATAAAACCTAAATGTATTCTCAAATCCCTAAACCTAAACCTACACCTAACCCTAATATCAACTCCCCAACTTAAACCTAAACCTAAACTTGAAACCGAAACCAAAACCCGAACCTGAACCTGATTTTCCAAACTAAAACCTTAACCTATTCTCAATTCCCTAAATCTATAACCTATAACCTATAACCTACAATCTAAACCTTAACCACAACCTATAACCTATAACCTATAATCTAAACTTAAAACCTATTACCTAGCCTTAACCTAACCTATAACTTAAACCGAAACCTATAACCTAAACCTATAAACTAAAACCTAAACCTAAACCTAAAACTAAAATATATTCTCAAATCCCTAAACCTAAACCTACATCAAATCCTAATCTCAACTCCCCAACTTAAACCTAAACCTAAACTTGAAAACTCAAACATAAACCCGATCCTAAACCTGAACTCGATTTCTTAAACCTAAACCTTAACCTATTCTCAATTCCCTAAAGCTATAACCTATAACCTATAACCGATAACCTAAACATAAACCTTAACCAAAACTTATAACGTAAACCTTAACCTACAACCTATAACCTATAAGCTAAACTTATATCCAATTACCTAACCTTAACCTAAACCTAAACCTATAACCTAAACCTAAACCTATAACCTAAACCTAAACCTAATACCAAAATGTATTCTCAAATTGCTAAACCTAAATCTACTCCTAATCTTAATCTCAACTCCCTGACCCTAAACCAAAACCTAAACTTGAAAACCCAAACCAAAACACGATCTCGAACCCGAACCCGATTTTCTAAACCTAAACATTAACCTATTATCAATTCCCTAAAGCCATAACCTTTAACCTAAACCTAAACTTTAACCAAAACCTATAACCTATAACCTATAACCTATAACCTATAACCTATAACTTATAACCTAACCTTAACCTAAACCTAAACCTAAACCTAAACCTAAATACATTCTCAAATCCCTAAACCTAAACCTACACCTAATCCTAATCTCAACTCCCTAACCTAAACCTCAACCTAAACTTGAAAACCCAAACATAAACCCGAACCCGAACCCTAACCCGATTTCCTAAACCTAAACATTAACATATTCTCAATTCCCTAAAGCTATGACTTATAACCTATAACCTATAACCTATACCTAAACCTAAACCTATAACCTAAACCTAAGCCTAAAACCTAAAATCTAAACTTAAACCTAAAACCTAAATGTATTCTCAAAACCTGAAACCTAAACCTACACTTAATCCTAATCTCAACTTCCTGACCTAAACCTAAACATAAACTTGAAAACGCAAACCTAAGCCCGATCCTGAACCCGAACCCAATTTCCTAAACCTAAACATTAACCTATTCTCAATTCCTTAAAGCTATAACCTATAACCTATAACATATACCTAACCTATACCTATACCCTTAACCTAAACCTAAAACCTAAATGTATTATCAAATCCTTAAACCTAAACCTACACCTAATCTTAATCTCAACTCCTTAACCTAAACCTAAACTTGAAAAGAAAAACCTAAACCCGAACCTGATTTCCTAAACCTAAACATTAGCCTATTCTCAATTCCCTAAAGCTATAACCTAAACCTAAAACTATAACCTTAACCTAAACCTAAGCCTAAACCTAAAACCTAAATGTATTCTCAAATACCTAATCCTAATCTCAGCATCATAACCTAAATCTAAACTTGAAAACACAAACCTAAACCCAAATCCGAACCCAATTTCCTAAACCTAAACCTTAACCTATTCTCAATTCCCTAAAGCTATAACTTATAACCTATAACCAATAACCTAAACCTTAACCAAAACCTATAACCTAAACCTTAACCTATAACCTATAACCTGTATTCTAAACTTATAACCTATAACCTAGCCTTAACCTAAACCTAAAACCTAAACGTATAAACTAAAACTTAAACCTAAACCTAAAACCTAAATGTATTCTCAAATCCTAAAACCTAAACATACACCTAATCCTAATCTCAACTCCCTAACCTATACCTGAACCTAAACTTGAAAACCCAAACCTAAACCTGATCCCAAACACAAACCCAATTTCCTAAACCTAAACTTTAACCTATTCTCAATTCCCTAAAGCTATAACCTATAACCTATAACTTATAACCCAAACCTAAACCTTAACCAAAACTTATAACCTAAACCTTAACCTATAACCTATAACCTAAACTTATAATGTGAGACCCAACCTGAGTTCGCATGTGTGCATGTGTGTGTGTGAGTGTGTATTTCATTTGTTGTGGTCTCACGGTCCTACCGGTCGAATTTCGGTGACCAGCGACCCTAAGATTTTATTTGTAGTCATCCTTGAGTCTGGTCATGTAGATCTGACTTGGATCAAGCTAAGACCTATGCCATCTTGTTCGCTTCTTCGTTGCGGTTCCAACGCCGTGTCTCGCGCATAAATCCGATATGTATATCAAAAGTTGTGTACATTTCATTATATGATCATTGATCATATGGCCCACTTAGGTGGAATGCGTGTGGACCACCATCACCCATGGCACAAGTCCCCATACACACTACAAACACACCACACAACTCCTATGAAAACACCACCCATCTCAACAAACACCACCCAAGCCTAGTCTAAAGGCCTAAACATTGTAATCTCTTCCCCATGTCACGATGGCTTTTCTTACAAAATAATTATGACATTTTTCTCTCTCTTTATTCTCTCCCTCCCTCTCAATTTCCCTCCATTTCTAGAATTTTTAGCAACTTCTCTTCCATCTCCCTCTTTTCTCTAGCTCCTTCTCCCTTTAATCCCCTCCCATCTGACCTTCAATAATCCATCTCACCCATCGAAACATGTCCCTTGGAGCATGAAGAGTAGATTGATGCAACTTTGGGTGGAATCCATTAAGGTGGGTGATTTTAATTTTTTATTTTCTTTTCTACCCTTAATATTATTTTTTCTTCCTAGATGGATCATATGGGACCCACCAATCCATGATGGGGACCCCATTTGATCTTATGGATGTGGCCTTTTGGCCCATCCTACATGCATATCATGAAACATGATGGGGCCATTCTCCATGGACCTCATCATGATGTATTGTATCATCCACTTTATTTCAAGGGTATCTAGTCCCTATAAGTCATGTTGGGATGGCATCCTAACCACTCATTCTAGTCATAGATCATACATGCATGGGTATAATGTTGCATGTTGAAGTAACATTGTTGTATGGTTAAGATTGACTCTTGGGAGGGCTCATTAGTGGCCCTACCCCCGTGGCCGGATCACTCTCTTTTCTTCTTCTCTTTTCTATGATGTGTGGAGGATGATGATGTGTGTGACCCATTTAGTGGGCCTAGGATGTCCTATAATAAATAAAAATAAATATCCAGCAAGGTGGGACACCCTTACCACCCAACTCCATGATCTTTGGACACCTTAATCAATGCATGCAAGTGTCCTAGTCTTAGTTTGTGATCTGGACTTATGTGGGGCCCACTGAGGAAGGCCACACACCCTTTTTATGGCTGAGATTATTGAGATATAGGCTGATGTATCCAGCCATGTATTGCTGTCCAAAAATCTGGATTGTTGCATGGACTATCATGTTCAATCTTTGGTATGGATTTTTGGATCATGATTTTTATTATTTTCTTTATGATTATGGAGTGTAATGAGAAGGTGTGGACTCCACCTGGAGGTGTGGTGGGTCATACCTCAGATGGCCCATGAAATGGTACTAAAAAAGGAGGCCTATAGGGGTGGGCGGTCTACGTTGTTGGGCTGTCCAGCCCATATGTATGGAGGAAAAACATACACTTCAACTTGGTTTCTCTAAGGTATAGGTGACTTTTTTGGACCCCTCCTTACTTTATTTTATGAAAAAAAATACTAAACCTCCATTTTCCCCTCCTGGATGAAGTTTGGGCCCACTTTATTGGGTAAACAATGCATGGACAACAACATCTCTTCCTAGACATATTGAAATTCCTAATTTAATTACAATATTTATGAGTATTCAAAAATTATAAAATTTTCAGAGAGGTGGTCCACCTATGTTAGAACCCACTTACAAATGTTTGGGGCCAATGGACACCTGTACACACCATGGTGGTGGCTGGACCGGCCCACTATAATATGGTGTCCAGATCAGTCTGATTTTCAGGACAGATTGATTTCTTTAAATGAATTAAAATATTTATAGATGTCCAAAAATTCTAAACTTTTGTAGGGGTGTGTTCCATTCATGGTATGACTCACATACCAAAATTCATGGCCAATGAACCCTTGTACACACCGTGGCTAGGGCTGGACTGGCCTACCATGTTGGGACATCCAGGTCTGTCTACTTTTCTAGACAGACTATTTTGTTTAAATTAATTAAAATATATAGAAATATTCAAAAATTCTACAATTTTTTGAAGGTTTTGACCACCTATTATAGTGTCACTCTATAAAATTTCAGCCCTAGATGATCCCATTTGGTCATCCAAAAGAATGGGCCAAGATGATTAGAGTGCCATATTTTTCTGCTGTGCAGTCCAGCAATATGCCTTGATAAAAACCATAATTCAAAAATGTTTCCTCTGATGGTGGGCCACCTTTTTGGGTTTTCACTTATTTTATGCATGATGAGGGACCTTGGCCCTCAATTTTTAGAATTTTAGAGGCCCTATACCCACTCTAATGGAGTGCCCAAATTTAGTACAGTAACATGCATTGTAGAAATTTCCTGTACATTATTGTCCCTTGTTATTTCAGAACTTTTAGGGCCTAGCCCATTGAGCTTTGTGTATGATTAGTTAGGGACCCATCCCTAATGTTCTAGGGCCCATTGGGGCCATGATTATGGGGCCCACCATATTGAAGAAATTGGGTATTTATTGCTCCCTTATATTTTAGAATATTCTTGGGCTTAGCCTTTTTGGGTCCCTATTGATGATCATTTATGGGACCCAAATATAAACCGGATTTTGGGACTTCCTAGTGGGCCCAGATTAGGCTGGAACATCCCAGCTTGGCCTAGTCATATGTTGGGCTGACTTCCACCATTTTGATGGACTTATGGGCTGAGATAAAGGTAGTATTAGGCCCTTGGTTGCCCACTTAGATTGCTAGTTGTTGGGCTGATGTAGTGGGGCCCATTTTACCCAACTTAAAATAACTTTTTAGCCTTGTTTTTATTCTTATGGGCTGCCCATTAAGTTTAACTAAATGTATGAGTCCTATGACCATTAGGGCTTGGGCCTTGGGCCTTGATTCCTCTCCTCGGGCCCATTATGTTGAAGGTAGTATTGGACCTTTTTTTTTCTCATGCCTTTTGTGGGGCTTATATATGTGGTTTGAATGTGGGCCTTGGGCCTTGTAGCTATATGGATTATGGTTAGTTATGCTTTGGAAAAATGATGGTTGAATGTCCCCGTTATGGACTCCTCTAAGTGTGGTTAAAGGGTCACCATAGACCCTTGCTATGCCCGTTTCATTTATTTAGGCCCATGTCATTGTTCTCCTTAGTCTCGTGGGCTACCTCAGGTAAATGGGCCCCTAGAGGTTGTATTCCTTATGAGGAATTGGTTAAGTACCTAGACCCTTCATGGTTAGGTAGAGAGTTCATCTTTACCCCATTGACACCCCTATTCATTTCATGGCCCACTCTCATATGCATCATATGCGTGCTTAGTTGATGTATGATTGGCCATGGTTGTGCCATTGAGTAGGACATGTTGGTATCTCCCCGAAGAGTAGAGTTTTCCCCTTTGGAGAACGATGGGTGCTTGAGATTGATGTAATGGTGATTGTGTGATTCCTGCATCTGGCATTGCATAGCATGTGGATATCTGCCCTTGCTTCATCAGGACCTTGCCTCCACAGGGATATTCATGGATGGTCGTATGTGTGGACACCGAAAATAATAGTTGACCATATCGGGTGCATATAATGCCCCTGGGTGAAATTTTCAAAACTTCCATATTACCAAGGATCTGCTCCAACGCCTTGACCGAGTGGAATACATGAGCGCACAAGGGCCTTATACCATTGGGCTACAACTCCCACTATTGTGTAGTCGGTGGGATGGGTGTGTGGCCTTACTTTCCTAGTGTGTAGGGGGCATTATTAGGCTGAGTCTGACCAGCTCGTAAATGGGTCCGCTACCGTCAGGCCTTGCTGGTGTGGCTGTCCACAGGCGGGTAGTGAGGTCTCGTATGCTCATTTAACTATGTGGGGTCTATAGAGCGGCAGTCATTCAGCAGTGTAATGGACCCCGGTGATTTCCTTATGATTGGAAATGTACTTTGACTTGTGGTTTGGATATGAGCACTGATATTACTTGCATCGCATTAGCATTGGGTGGACAAACCCCTTCATGCATTGCCTTAGTATAGCATCCAGTACTCATTGAATCATATTCGTGATAAGCCTTGGTAAGGCTAGTGATTTTCCCATTAAGCATATTTCCTTTCTTGCATCTCCTACTATTTTTCTGTGCACCATTGTCACACACTTTCACTACCCTCTAAGCTTCTATAAGCTTATGCATGATTTATGCATGCAAGAGACTCTAGGAAGACGTCGTAGCTGCAGGGTGCAGAGTTGAGTTGAGCTTGAGGACCCAATGTGGCTGATCTTCCTTTCCTTCTCCTATCATCTTATATATGTCCTTTTGGACCTTCTGAAAGTTATAAAAGTTCAAATTTATAGTGGATTTTATGATTTGTGTCTTTGTTATTCTCAGATGTACTTGTTGTGATCTTGGATATGCTCATATTGGTAATGATTACATTGTTATGAAAATCCTCCTTGTAGGATCCTAGGATCGGAACCTGTCTCAAGAGCCCAGAATGGGGTATTATGGAGCCTATTACGGCTAGAACTGGCCATCAGTTTCCTTAGGATTCCAGTTAACGAGTCTGGGGCATGATAAGAGTTGGTATCAATGTATAGCAAGTAATTCTAGAATAACTCCAGGGAACATCGCATGTCTGCCTAGAACATGGGGCAAGTAGTGTCCCGAGATCTTTCCTTTCACTCCGTATTAAGCCTGTAATTGTCCTGATTCCTTGTGTCGTCGTTATTTTGTAGACGATGCCACGTGGTCGTGGCACCCTTGGTCGTGGCGCCCGTGGTCATGGTGCCCGTGGATGAGGTGCTTGAGGTACCCATCCTACTCGAGCACGTCCTGTTCCAGTAGTTGAGGATCCGATTCCTGAGGTCCCGATTCGGCTTGTTCCTCTAGTTGAACCCGTAGCGCCTGTACCTCCAGTTGCTCCGATTCCCCCACCTATTCCTCTGCCTCAGCCTGCTATTCTAGTTACCGAGGCTCCTGCCTGGTCGGCCGCACCCGTGCCTCCGCCTGAGGCGAGTGCCTCCCCTGCCTTTCCGACAGTACCTATAAGAGCTAAGCATTTCTAGCAGTTGATGCAGCTTGTTACCACCACATTGTAGACTCGTCAGCCGGCTACTGCTGAGGTTTCTGGACAGTCTGACTTATTGTGTGCTAGTGTCATAGCCTGAGAGTTCCGACAACATGATCCCCTGAGGTTTAGTGGTGACCCTGACCCTTCTGCTGCCGAGGCTTGGCGCACTGAGGTTGTGAGGATTTTTGACACTATGCAGTGTCCACGGGCCAGAGTATATCCCTTGTGACCTATCTCCTTCAGGGTGAGGCTCGTCATTGGTGGTCATCCGTATCTAGGATGGTCGGGCCTTAGTTCGTTTGGACATGGGAGGAGTTCGTGACCTGTTTCAACCAAAAGTTCTTCCCTAAGCATGTTCAAATCAAGAGAGCGATTGAGTTTGAGACCTTGGTGCAGGGTGATATGACTATATCTTAGTATGAGGCCCGTTTCTTGGCCCTGTCTAGATTTGCTCCTCATCTCACCAACAATGAGAAGATGAGGGCCCGTCGTTTTGTGACTGGGTTGCGTCCTGCACTTCGTAGTCATGTGGTAGGGCATTACTTAGAGACGTTCAACTAGGTTGTTCATCGATCACTGGTTTATGAGGAGGACTAGGCTATGACCCAGAGGTTGAGAGAGCAGAGTTCCAGTGAAGACCGGAAGAGGAGAGCGCCAGCCAGCAGTTCTAGGAAATACCGTCAGCAGAGATGGAGGGGCAGATTAGGATTTCAGCAGCCTACAATTCAGACAGTAGGTTCTTCCTCATCATCAGCACCACCAGTTGCTTCATCTTTCAGCCCCTTTTCAGGTATATGCTTCGACTGTGGACAGGTCGAGCATCAGAGGCATGAGTGCCCTCTCCCCATTCAACAGCAGAGACTAACATAGTTGCCTCATTCTCATCCTCCTCCTTAGCAGCAGAGAGTACAGCTTCCGCCCGCCACTCCTAGAGCTCCTCCTCAGCAGCTAAGGCAGCCAGGTAAACCTCCTCATCAGTAACAGTAGTAGCCGCAGCACCAGCAGAGGGGATATCCTTATGTTGTTCGATCCCTGGGTCCAGTGTGTACAGCAGCCCAACAGGCTCAGACTTAGGACCCTCAGTCATCCAGTTTACTTCCTCTGCTAGCTCAGGGCCATTTTTATTCTGTGCAACATGCACCAGGCTAAGACCCGCAGTTGTTAATCGGTGGAGTCGTTGAGGGTATTCTTCTTATTTCTACTTACATTGCTCATGTTTTGTTTGATTCTGGTGCTTCCCATTCTTTTGTGGCTGAGCAGTTTTGTCGATCGATCGGTATTCCATCGGAGTCCGTGTCTAAGGCCTTGACCATTTCGACTCCCATGAAAAAGTTTATGATATTGACCCATCACTATCCTTTTTGTAAGGTGTTAGTAGGCGAGATGTTCCTTCTTGTCGATCTGTTCGTGATGCCGATGGCAGGATTTGATGTGATTTTGGGTATGGACTGGCTTGCGGAGTATCTTACCGTCTTACACTGTGCTGCGAGGACGCTTACATTTCATATTCCAGGCTTGCCAGTGTTCTAGTTTGTCACCGAGCCTAGAGGAGAGTCGTTATTTAGGTTCTTAGCTTCGGTCATTGAGGATTCTGTGGTAGAGAGTATTGAGCAGCTACCAGTCATTTGTGAGTATCCTGATGTGTTTCAGGAGATTTTGGATTTACCGTCGTGTCGGTAGGTAGAGTTCCAAATTGATTTGATGACCAATACTATGCCTATCTTAAAGGCCCCCTATCGGATGACACCGATAGAGTTGAGGAAACTGTAAGAGCAATTGGATGAGCTCTGGGAGCTAGGTTTCATTCATCCCAGCAGTTCGACTTGGGGAGCCCCAGTATTGTTTGTGAAGAAGAAGGATGGTTCATTACCACTCTTTGTGGACTATCGCGAGCTCAACAGAGTCACCATCAAGAACCGATATCCGCTTCCCTGTATTGATGATCTATTTGACCAGTTACAGGGTGCACAATATTTTTTCAAGATAGACTTGCATTCTAGTTACCATCAGATTCAGGTCCGGGAGGAGGAAATTCTGAAGATGGCTTTCCAGAAACATTATGGTCACTTCGAGTTTCTGGTCATGTCGTTTGGGCTGACCAACACGCCCACCGTATTCATACAACTGATGAATGAGGTTTTTCAGCCATTCCTCGATCAGTTCGTGGTGGTATTCATTGATGATATTCTTGTATATTCAAGGACCCGAGAGGACCATACTGAACAACTGTGGATTGTGCTTGAGACCCTCCGTGCCCACCAGCTGTATGCGAAGCTGGAGAAGTGTGAGTTTTGGCAGGAGGAGATGAAGTTCCTCGGTCATGTGGTAATGAGGGAGGGTGTCGTTGTGGACCCCTTGAAGGTTGATGCAGTGCGTCAGTGGGGCTAGCCCACGAACGCGTCTGGGATTCACAGCTTCCTTGGTTTAGTGGGATATTACCAACGGTTTATCGAGGGTTTCTCCCGTATTACAACATCACTGACCCAGTTGACACAGAAGGGCATCGAGTTCGTCTTGAGTGATGCCTGCGAGAATGCATTTGTAGAGTTGAAGGACCGCCTCACGTCCACTCCTGTCCTCACTCTTTTCGATGGGAGTGAGGGTTTTGTTGTCTTTACAGATGCCTTTAGAGTTAGTTTGGGTGTTGTACTGATGCAACACGGGAAGCTAGTGGCATATGCCTCACACCAGCTCAAGGTCCATGAGCTAAACTACCTCATTCATGATTTGGAGCATGTAGCAGTTATCACATTATCTATATGGGGTCAGGTTCGAGCTCTTCTTTGATCATAAGAGCTTGAAGTATCTATTTTTGTAGGCCGAGTTGAACCTGTGGCAGAGGCGATGGATGGAGTTACTGAAAGATTATGATTATGACCTTCAGTACCACCTAGGCAAGACGAATGTGCTTAGCCATCAGCCACAAGGCCTAGTGGCACATATGATGGTTCGACAGTGGCAGATGCTCGAGGATGTTTTAGAGTATGACTTTTAGTTCAGCCTGCAGTCTTCCATTGTTTAGCTTTCGAGCTTATCGATTCAACCCTCTTTGGTGGCTAGGTTGTTTGAAGCTCAACAAATGGACAAGTCACTACAGGAGTACCGAGCGAAGGCCACCTCCGTGAAGTAGTCAGACTGGAAGATTGGTTCCGATGGTGGATTACTCTTCAGAGGTCGATTGTGTGTCCCGGACGTTCCTGAGTTGTGTCATGATCTAATGATCTAGGCACACCGATCGAGACTTACTATCCACTCAGGTTTCATGAAGATGTATCGTGATATGAGGAGGCAGTACTTATGGTAAGGGATGAAGCGCCAGATTACGAGTTTTGTGGCTGAGTGTGACACATGCCAACATGTCAAGGCCAATCATCAGAGACCCCCTGGTCCCTTGCAGCCGTTGAGCATTTCAGAGTGGAAGTTAGAGCTCGTATCGATGGACTTCATCATAAGTTTGCTGAGGACTCAGCGCGGTCACGATACCATCTGGGTTATCGTCGATCATCTGACGAAGTCGACTCATTTCATTCCAGTAAGTGCTTCCTGGTCTATAGACTAGTTGGCGAGGGTATTCATTGAGGAGATAGTGAGACTGCACGGTGTCTCAGTTTCTATTGTTTCAGACTGAGACTACAGATTTACGTTTCAATTTTAGAGGAGTTTCCAGCAGATGCTAGGGTTCACTTTGCATCTCAGCACCACTTATCATCCGTAGACGGATGGGCAGACTGAAAGGGTCAACCAGATCCTTGAGGATATGCTTAGGGCTTGTGTGATCGACTTTGCAGGCAGTTGAGATGAGCATATGCGCCTCACCGAGTTTACATACAACAACAGTTATCAGGCGACTATCAGCATGACTCCTTTTGAGACACTTTATGGTAGACCGTGCAGATCTCCTAGTTGTTGGACCGAGGTTGGAGAGCACCGTCTCTTAGGTCCCGAGCTTGTGCTGAAGACGTCGGAAGCTATTGATGTTATCAGGTAGAGGATGCGTATGGCTCAGATCTGGTAAAAGAGTTTTGTTGATCGTCGACGTCAACCCCTCAAGTTCACAGTTGGGGACATGGTATATCTCAAGGTCTCACCTATGAAGGGTGTGGTTCGCTTTAGTGTGAAGGGCAAGCTTGCTCTAAGATTTATTGGACCTTTTGAGATTACCGAGTGCATGGGCGTTGTGGCCTATAGGCTTACCTTACCCCTTGAGTTGTCCGCAATCCACGAAGTGTTTTATGTTTCTATGTTGTAAAAATATGGGTTGGACACTATTCTCGTGATTGATTGACAGCCACTTGAAGTCCATGAGGATGCTTCTAACATTGAGCAACCGATTCATATTCTTAATTGGAAGGAGCAGGTCCTCAGGACCAAGGTTATTCTCTTAATGAAGGTGCATTGGGGTCATCATTCGAAGGCCAAGGCATCTTGGGAACGTGAGGCCAAGATTAGAGAGCATTATCCCTATTTGTTTGATGATCCATTGATATATGATTGTTTGAATTTCCTTCCTTATATGATGATTGCTATATAACGGTGGTGTTTTATCTTTTATTTAGTCTTGGATTGGTTAATTTTAAGGATAAATTTTTTTTGTTGGTGGAGAGGGTTGTGAGACCTGACCCGAGTTCGTATGTGTGCATGTGTGTGTGTGAGTGTGCATTTCATTTCTTATGGTTCCGCAGTCCTACCGATCGAATTTCAATGACCCACGACCCTCAGATTTTATTTGCGGTCATACTTGAGTCTAGTCATGTAGACCCGACTCAGATCGAGCTGAGACCTATGCCATCTTGTCCGCTTCGTCGTTATGGTTCCAATGCCGCATCTCGTGAATAAATTCGATATATAGATCAAAAGTTGTGTACATTTCATTATATGACCATTGATCATGTGGCCCACTTAAGTGGAATGCATGTGGACCACCATCACCCATGGCACAAGTCGCCATACACACTATATACACACTACACAACTCCTATGGAAACACCACCCATCTCAACAAACACCACCCAAGCCTAGTCTAAAAGCCTAAACATTGTAATCTCCTTCCTATGTCATGATGGCTTTTCTTACAAAATAATTATGACATTTTTCTCTCTCTTTATTCTCTCCCTCCCTCTCATTTTCCTCCATTGCTAGAATTTTTAGCAACTTTCCTTCCATCTCCCTCTCTTCTCTAGCCCCTTCCCCCTCTAATCCCCTCCCATCTAACCTTCAACAATCCATCTCACTCATTGAAACATGTCCCTTGGAGCATGAAGAGTAGATTAATGCAACTTTGGGTGGAATCCATTAAGGTGGGTGATTTTAATTTGTGATTTTCTTTTCTACCCTTGATCTTATTTTTTCTTCCTAGATGGATTATATGGGACCCACCAATCCATGGTGGGGACCCCATTTGACCTCATGAATGTGGCCTTTTGGCCCATCCTACATGCATATCATGAAACAGGATGAGGCCACTCTCCATGGACCCCATCATGATGTATTGTATCATTCACTTTATTTCAAGGGCATCTAGATCCTATAAGTCAAGTTGGGATGGCATTATAACCACTCATTCTAATCATAGATCATGCATGCATTGGTATATTGTTGCATGTTGAAGTAACATTGTTGTATGGTTGAGATTGACTCTTGGGAGGGCCCATTAGTGGCGAGGCCCTACCCCCATGGCCGGATTACTCTCTTTTTTTCTTCTCTTTTCTCTGATGTGTGGATGATGATGTGTGTGTGGTCCATTTAATGGGCCTAGGATGTCCTAAAATAAATAAAAATAAAAATCCATCAAGGTAGGACACCCTTACCACCCAACTCCATGATCTTTGGACACCTTAATCAATGCATGCAAGTGTCCTAGTCTGAGTTTATGATCTAAAATTATGTGGGGCCCAATGAGGAAGGCCATACACCCTTATTATGGCTGATATTATTGAGATATAGGCTGATATGTCCATCCATGTATTGTTGTCCAAAAATCTAGATTGTTGCATGGACAGTCATGTTCAATCTTTGGTATGGATTTTGGATCATGATTTTAATTATTTTCTTTATGATTATAGGGTGTAATGAGAGGGTGTGGACCCCACCTTGAGGTGTCATGGGTCGTACCTCAGATGGCCAATGAAATGGTACCCAAAAAGGAGGCCCATAGGGGTGGGCGGTCTATGTTGTTGGGCTGTCCAGCCCATATGTATGGAGGGAAAACATATACTTCAGCTTGGTTTCTTTGAGGAATGGGCCACTTTTATGTATCCCACTTTAATGTATTTTATGATTAAAATACAAAACCTCCATTTTTCCCTCCTAGATGAAGTTTGGGCCGACCTTTTTGGGTAAACAATGCATGGACAACAACATCTCTTCCTAGATAGATTGAAATTTCTTATTTAATTAAAATATTTATGAGTATCCAAAAAATATAAAATTTTGCAGAGAGGTGGTTCTCCAATGATAGGACCCACCTACAAAATTTTGGGGCCAATGTACACTTTTACACACCATGGTGGTGGATGGACCGGCCCATTATAATATAGTGTCGAGATCAGTCCGATTTTCAAGACAGATTGATTTCTTTAAATAAATTAAAATATTTATAGATGTCCAAAAATTCTAAAATTATTTAGGGGTGTGATCCACTCATTATAGGACCCACCTAACAAATTTTAGGGCCAATGGACCGCTGTACACGCTGTGGCAAGGGCCAGACTGGCCCACCATGTTGGGACGTCCAGGTTTGTCTGATTTTCTAAACAGACTATTTTGTTTAAATTAATTAAAATACTTATGAATATCTAAAAATTATTAAATTTTTTGAGGGTGTGTCCAACCTATGATAGTGTCACTCAGTAAAATTTCATCCCCAAATGACCCTATTTGGGCATCCAAAAGAATGGGCCAAGATGGTTAGAGTGCCAGATTTTTCTGCTGTGCAGTCCAGCAATATGCCTTGATTAAAACCATAATTCAAAAATGTTTCCTCTAACGTTGGGCTACCTTTTTGGATTTTCTCTTATTTTATGTATGATGAGGGACCTTGGCCCTCAATTTTTAAAATTGTAGATGCCCTGGACTCACTCCAATGGAGTGCCCAAATTTAGGACAGCAACATGCATTGAAAAAATTTCCTGTTCATTATTGTCCCTTGTTATTTGAAAAATTTTGGGCCCCATCCCATTGGGCTTTGTGTATGATTAGTTGGGGACCCATACCTAATTTTCTAGGGCCCATTGGGGCCATGATTGTGGGGCCCACCATATTGAAGAAATTGGGTATTTATTGTTCCCTTACATTTTAGAATATTCTTGGGCGTAGTCTTTTTGGGTCTCTATTGATGATCATTTGTAGGACCCAAATATAAACCAAATTTTGAGACTTCCTAGTGGGCCCAGATTAGGTTGGAACATCCCAGCTTAGACTAGTCATATGTTGGGCTGACTTCCACCATTTTGATGGACTTATGGGCTGAGATAAAGGTGGTATTAGGCCCTTGGTTGCCCACTTAGATTGCTAGTTGTTAGGCTGATGTAGTGGGGCCCATTTCACCCAACTTAAACTAGTTTTTTAGCCGTGTTTTTATGTTCGTGGGCTGCCATTAAGTTTAACTAAATGTATGAGTCCTATGGCCATTGGGGCTTAGGTTTTGGGCCTTGATTCCTCTCCTTGGGCCCATTATGCGAAGGTAGTATTGGACCTTTTTTTTTCTCATGCCTTTTGTAGGGCTTATGTATGTGGTTTGGATGTGGGCCTTGGGCCTTGTAGCTATATGGATTATGGTTAGTTATTCCTTAGGAAAATGGTGGTTGAATGTCCCAATTATGGACCCCTCTAAGTGTGGTTAAAGGCCCACCATAGACCCTTGCTAGGCCCGTTTCATCTATTTAGGCCCATATCATTGTTCTCCTTAGTCTCATGGGCTACCTCAGGTAAATGGGCCCTCACTAGAGGTTGTATTCCTTATGAGGAATTGGTTAAGTACCTAGACCCTTTATGGTTGGGTAGAGAGTTCATCTTCACCCCGTTGGCACCCCTAAT
Organism: Magnolia kwangsiensis; assembly: GCA_037074715.1. NCBI lineage: Eukaryota > Viridiplantae > Streptophyta > Magnoliopsida > Magnoliales > Magnoliaceae > Magnolia > Magnolia kwangsiensis. The sequence continues at coordinate 113,170,397 of CM073573.1, read as the reverse complement.
CATTTCGTGGCCCACTCTCATACGCATCATATGCATGCTTGGTTGATGTATGATTGGCCATGGTTGTGCCATTGAGTAGGACATGTTGGTATCTCCCCGAGGGGTAGAGTTTTCTCCTCTGGAGCATGATAGGTGCTTGGGATTGATGCATGTGTGATTGTGTGATTCCTACTATTCTTTTGTACACCATTGTCACACACTTTCACCACCCTCTAAGCTTCTATAAGCTTATGCACGATCGATATGTGTAGGAGACTTTAGGCAGACGTCGTAGCTGCAAGGCACAAAGTTGAGTTGAGCTTAAGGACCCGGTATTGCTGATCTTCCTTTCCTTCTCCTATCATCTTATGTATGTCCTTTTGGACCTTCTGAAAGTTATAAAAGTTTAAATTTATAGTGAATTTAACGATGTTTGCCTTTTTTATTCTCAGATGTACTTGTTGTGATCTTAGATATGCTCATATTGATAATAATTACATTGCTATGAAAATCCTCTTTATAAGATCTTAGGATCGGAACCTATCTCAGGAGCCGAGAATGGGGTACTATGGAGGCTGTTACGGCTAGAACCAGCCATCAATTTCCTTGGGATTCTGCTTACTGAGTCTGGGGCATGACATATAACCTATAACCTAACCTTAACCTAAACCTAAAAACTAAACTTAAACCTATAAACTAAAATCTAAACCTAAACATAAAACCTAAATGTATTCTCAAATCCCTAAACCAAAACCTACATCTAATCCAAATCTCAACTCTCTAACCTAAACCAAAAAATAAACTTAAAAACCCAAACCAAAACTTGATACCAAACCTAAACCCGATTTTCTAAACCTAAACCTTAAACAATTCTCAATTCCCTAAAGATATAACCTATAACTTATAACCAATAACCCATAACCTAAACCTAAACATAAACCTATAACCTTAACCTAAACCAAAAACCTATAACCTAAACCTTGACCTATAACCTATAGCCTATAACCTAAACTTGTAACGTATAACCTAACCTTAACCTAAACCTAAAACCTAAACCTAAACCTACAACCAAAAACCTTAACTTAAACCTAAAACCTAAATGTCTTCTCAAATCCCTAAACCTAAACCTACACCAAATACTAATCTCAAATCCCTAACCTAAACCTAAACACTAATCCCGAACTCGAACCCGAACCCGATTTCCTAAACCTAAACATTAACCTATTCTCAATTCCCAAAAGCTATAACCTATAACCTATAATGTACACCTAACCTAAACCTATAACCTTAACCTAAACCTAAACCTAAAACCTAAATGTATTATCAAATCCTTAAACCTAAACCTACACCTTATCCTAATTTCAACTCCTTAACCTAAACCAAAACGTGAAAAGCTAAACCTAAACCCGATCCCAAACATGAACCCGATTTACTAAACCTAAACCTTAGCCTATTCTCAATTCCCTTAAAGCTATAACCTAAACCTAAACCTATAACCTTAACCTAAACCTAAGCCTAAACCTAAAACCTAAATGAATTCTTAAATCTATAAACCTAATCCTAATCTCAACTCCTTAACCTAAACCTAAAATTGAAAACCCAAACCTAAACCCGAACCTGATTTTCTAAACCTAAACCTTAACTTATTCTCAATTCCCTAAAGCTATAACTTATAACCTATAACCTATAACCTAAACTTTAACCAAAACCTATAACCTAAACCTTAAGCTATAACCAATGACCTATAACCTATAACCTAAACTTATAACCTATAGACTAACCTTAACCTAAACCTAAAATGTAAGCCTAAACCTATAACCTAAACCTTTAAACTAAAACCTAAACCTAAACCTAAACCTAGAACCTAAATGTATTCTCAAATCCCTAAACCTAAACCTACACCTAATCCTAATCTCAAATCCCTAAACTAAACCTAAACCTAACTTGAAAACCCAAACCTAAAACCGATCCTGAACCTGAACCCAATTTTCTAAACCTAAACATTAAACTATTCTCAATTCCCTAAAGTTATAACCTATAACCTATAACCTACAACCTAAACATAAACCTTAACCAAAACTTCTAACCTAAACCTTAACCTATAACATATAACCTATAAGCTAAACTTATAACCAAAAACCTAACCTCAACCTAAACCTAAAACTTAAACCTAAACCTAAAACTTAAACCTAAACCTATAACCTAAACCTATAAACTAAAACCTAAACCTAAACCTAAAACCAAAATGTATTCTCAAATCGTTAAACCTAAACCTACACCTAATCCTAATCTCAACTCCCTAACTTAAACCTAAACCTACTTCTAATCCTAATCTCAACTCCCTAACCAAAACCTAAACCTACTCCTAATCCTAATGTCAACTCCCTAACCTAAACCTAAACCTAAACTTGAAAACCTGAACCTAAACCCGATCCCGAACCCGAACCTGATTTCCTAAACCCAACCCTTAACCTATTCTCCATTCCCTAAATCTATAACATATAAGCTAAACCAAAACCAAAACCTATAACCGATAACTTATAACCTAAACCAAAGCTAAAACCTATAACCTAAACCTTAACGTATAACCTAGAACTGATAACCTAAACTTATAACCTTTAACCTAACCTCAACCTAAACCTAAATCCTAAACCTAAACCTAAAACCTAAAACCTAAACTTAAACCTAAAACCTAAATGTATTCTCAAATCCCTAAACCTAAACCTACACCTAATCCTAATCTCAACACCCTAACCTAAACCTAAACCTAAACTTGAAAACCCAAACCTAAACTCGAACCTGAACCCGATTTCCTAAACCTAAACATTAACCTATCTTCAATTCCATAAAGCTATAACCAATAACCTATAACGTAAACCTAACCTAAACCTATAACCTTATCCTAAACCTAAAACCTAAATGTATTATCAAATCCTTAAACCTAAACCTACACCAAATCCTAATCTCAACTCCTTAACCTAAACCTAAACTTGATCCCAAACCCGAACCCGATTTCCTAAACCTAAACCTTAACCTATTCTTAATTCCCTAAAGCTATAACGTAAACCTAAACCTATAACCTTAACCTAAACCTAAGCCAAAACCTAAAACCTAAATGTATTCTCAAATTCCTAAATCTAAACTGACACCTAATCCTAATCTCAACTCCTTAACCTAAACCTAAACTTGAAAACCCAAACCTAAACCTGAACCCGAACCTGATTTCCTAAACCTAAACCTTAACTTATTCTCAATTCCCTAAAGCTATAACTCATAACCTATAATCTATAACCTATAACCTAAACCTTAACCAAAACCTATAACCTAAACCTAAACCTATAACCTAAACCTTCAACCATAACCTAAACGTAAAACCTAAAACCTAAATGTATTCTCCAATCACTAAACCTAAACCTAAACCTATAACCTACAACATTAACCTAAACTTATAACCTATAATAGTAACCTTAACCAAACATATACTTATAACTTAAACCTATTCTCAAATCCCAAAACCTATACCTAAACCAATAACCTAAACCTAAACCTTAACCTATAACCTAAACCTTAACCTATAACCTATAACCCAAACCTATAACTTATAACCTATACTTAATTCCCTAAACCTTAACCTATAACCCAACCTAAACCTAATCCTATAACGTAGACTTATAACCTAAACCTGTAACCATAACCTAAACATAAAACCTAAACCTAAACCTAAAACGTATATGTATTCTCAAATCCCTAAACCTAAACCTAAACCTAAACCTATAACCTACAACACAAACTTATAACCTACAACATTAACCTAAACGTATACTTATAACCTAAACCTATTCTCAAATCCCAAAACCTGTAACATAAGCCTAAAACTTAACTTAAACCTTAACCTATAATGTGTAACCTACAACCTATAACCTAAACTCAATTCCCTAAACCTTAAACTATAACCTAACCTAAACCTAAACCTATAACCTAAAACATAAAACCTAAATGTATTCTCAAATCCCTAAAACTAAACCTAAACCTATAACCTACAACATTAACATAAATTTATAACCAACAACATTAAACTAAACCTATACTTATAACCTAAACTAATTCTCAAATCGCAAAACCTATAACCTACACCTAAACCTTAACCAAAACCTTAACTTATAACCTAAACCTTAACCTATAACGTATAAATTATAACCTAAACTCAATTGCCTAAACCTTAACCAATAACCTAACCTAAACCTAAACCTATAACCTATACGTATAACCTATACCTAAACCTATAACCAAAACCTATAACCTAAATCTAAACCTAAAACCTAAAGCTAAACCTAAAACATAAATGTATTCACAAATGCCTAAACCTAAACCTACACCTAATCCTAATCGTGACTCCTTAACCTAAACTTGAAAACCCAAACCTAAACCCGATCCGTGACCTAAACCCGATTTATTAAATCTAAACCTTAACCTATTCTCAATTCTCTAAAGCTATAACCTATAACCTAAACCTAAGCCTTAATCTAAACCTATAACCCAAACCTAAACCTTAACCTATACCTAAACGTATAACCTAAACCTAAACAAAACCTATAACCTAAACCTAACCTATAACCTATAACCTAAACTTATAACCTATGACCTAACCTTAACCGAAACCTAAAACCTAAACCTAAACCTATAACCTATAACCTAAATTTAAACATAAAACCTAAATGTATTCTCAAATCCCTAAACCTAAACCTAAAACCTAAACCTAAACCTAAAACCTAAATGTATTCTCAAATCCCTAAGCCTAAACCTATAACCTACAACATTAACATAAACTTATAACCTACAACATTAACCTAAACCTATACTTATAACCTAAACCTATTCTCAAATCCCAAAACCTATAACCTAAACCTAAACATAAACCTACACTTATAACCTATAACCTAAACCTATACCCTAAACCTAAACCTAAACCTAAAACCCAAACGTAAACCCGATCTCGAACTCGAACCCGATTTTCTAAACCTATACCTTAACGTATTCTCAAATCCCTAAACCTAAACCTACACCTAATCCTAATCTCAACTACCTAACCTAAACCTAAACCTAAACTTGAAAACCCAAACCTAAACCCGATCCCGAACTCGAACCCGATTTCCTTATCCTTAACCTAAACCTATTCTCAAATCCCAAAATCTATAACCTAAACCTAAACTTAAACCTTAACCTATAACCTTATCTTTTAACCTAAACTCAATTCCCTAAACCTTAACTTATAACCTAACCTAAACGTATAACCTAAACTTATAACCTAAATCTAAACCTATAACCTTAACCTAAACATAAAACCTAAGCATAAACCTATACTTATAACCTAAACCTATTCTCAAATCCCAAAACTTATAACTTAAACCTAAACCTTAACCTAAACCTAGACCTATAACCGATAACCTAAACCTAAAACCTAAACCTAAACCTGCACTTATAACCTATAACCTAAACCTAAACCTGTAAGCCCCGTATACTAGATCATACTATTTCGTAGACTTTCACGGTCTTCCAGTCAAATTTCGGCAACCTTTGACCCTTAACTGGCATTTGCGCACGACCCTGATTCACACACCGTCAACCCGAGTCAACTCAACCCAAGACTTGTACCCTACGGACCGCGCCGTTGCTACGGTTCCGATGCCATGACTTGCACGCTGATCCGTTACCCATGCCAGGAGATGTGGGCCCACGTTTGGTGCAAGGAAAATGCCATGCGTGTGAATTCCAAGAGAATCTATATGACTCGTGAATCAACCAATCCCATCATGTCAAGTACATAGCACGTTTCACCCATTCTCAAGCAACCCCCTAAAGTCAAAAAAGTCTCTTACACACCTATGCCTTTCTTACACCAAGCAACCACAAAAGTCAAAAAGCTCTTACACACATCACCCACCACATCCATCACTCCATCACCCATCTTTCTCTCTCTCTTTACAACTCTCTCTCTCATTTTTTTCAAACCATTCCCAAGCAAGAAAAAAGAAAAACCACCACACGTCCAAGCCTCTCCCCATCTCTTCCAAGCTACAAGTGCGGCCCACATTTCCTACCCTTTCATTTCCCATCTCAACCATCCAAATCTCATCTCCTCCATTGGAATCAAAGCTAAGGGACTAAGAAAGCCTAGGGTGCAAGAAGAAGCCAGTGGGTGATCTTGGATCTCCATTTCTTTATCTTTTTGTGATGTAAGGGTCCATTTATGATGGGACCCACCTTGATGTAGGCTTTGTATAAACGAAGGGCCCATAGTGACGGGGCCACTCTACCTTCGCCGATCTCTCTCTCTCTCTCTCTCTCTCTCTCTACTTTTTTCTATGGCTATAGCCCACCTATAATGTGTGTATATCATCCATGCCATCTACTGGTGGACCCCATCCATGTGGGACACACCATGATGTTTATATGCCATCTCAAACGTCCATAGGGGGCCCACCTTAATGTGGCTAGTAGTGGGGTGTGGCTACTAGTGAAGTGGGATCTGACATGGGCCCCACTCCATAGTTAACGTGGTAGACTGAGTGAGAGATACCTCATTTCAACATGGGGCCCAGGCCCTAGCTCAACTGGCAGACTGAATGAAAGATGCCTCCTATCAACGCTGAGGTCTTGGTACCATTCCTTGGTACGGTGGCTAACAATGGTGTGAACGGACAGTGGGGTCCATGGGACCCACCCACATCGTCCATCCACTCAGTTGGGCCACACCATAGTGCATGTGTTGTATCCTAGTCGTCAACCACCCCTGGATGGTGGGACCCATGTCCTTTTGGGCCCTCCCTGACACACCCAGATCCATAACTCATATGGTAGACTGAGTGAAAGATACCACGTTTCTCCACTGACGGTAGCAGTGTACTCTCAGTGGAGGTGTACTGACCGTGAGGTGTGTACTAATGGTGGGGTCCATGGGACCCACCTACGTCGTCCATTCATTAGGGTGGGCCACACATCATGTATGTGTTGTGTCCCCTGTCCAAGGATGGTGGGATCCACCCCACGTGTGGGGCAACACCGTGATGGATGCTACTGTCCAGGCCTTGGATGGCTTGGACGATTGATATATGATATATATTATATTATGTTATATATTATATTTATTATATTATATTATATATGTTGTTATGGTGGGCCCTACGTGGGACCCACCTATGTTATGTTGCAGAAAAGAAAAAAAAAGAAAAAACAAAGTAAGAGCAGCTATGCTGCTCGTACAAGCAGCCACGTAGCTCTCTCTCTCTCTCTCTCTCTCTCTCTCTCTCTCTCTCTCTCTCTCTCTCTCTCTCTCTCTCTCTCTCTCTCCCTGTGAGCAGCATCAGGCTATAGGCCCCACTTAATGTATGTGTTTTGCACATGTTGTCCATCCGTTTTTGTGGTGGGGCCCACTGCCATCTAGCGACAGCAAGTTCTGTGGGTCCCGCCACTAAAGACGCCGCATATATTATAAAATAATATATTATATTGTAAATTATGTATTATATGTTAAATATTATATATTATGTAGTATATACTTGGTGGTGGGCCCTATGTGGGACCCACCTTTGCCTTCCTAGGTGCAGCCAACAGCCTGTGCAGTAGCCATATAGCTGCTCCTTATTGATTGCAGGCCCCACATTGATGTGTATCGACACCGTCCACTACCTTGAATGGTGGGCCCCACCATGGTGCATGTGTTGTATCCATGTCATCCAACCATTTGTGAGATCATTTTATAGTGTGGGAAAATGAATGAATCATATCTTAAGTTCAAGTAGCCCCCACCATTCAAATAGTGGATCGTGACATCCACCGTTCAAACTTCTAAGGACCACAGTGGTTCCCACTCAAATTGATATTTGGTTTTCACTTCATTTATCTCTATGTTAATTTATAAATTGGTCAGATCTCAAATATACATAAGGTTGGGCCCGATTTGATATAAATGAGGCCCATTGGTGTAACCTATTTAATATACCTGAAGCCCATTGGTGTGGCCCATATAATGCAGCCCATGTAATGTGGCCCACTTGACATAAGAGGCCCATTGTGATATATTTGAGGCCCAGGTGCGAGGCCCACCTGATGTGTATTCAAGACCCGAAGCGATGTATGTGAGGCCCATAAGCGAGGCCCAGTGTAATGAATGTTTGTGGCTGTTACAGTGTAGGCCATGCCTTTAGAGCAATGTTGGTTTGATGTCCACATTATACAAATAATGTTGGTTAAAGGTCTGCATTATAATTCTCTCAAGGGTCCATTGTTAAGCCCATACTTGTAGGCCATCTAGGCCCATCTTCGTTATGAATAACATCCATCACCGTATAACATGTTTAGTATAGTTCCATGATTCATGATCATAAGCATCATATGTATGCTTGATATAAGAAGTGATTGATCATAACATATGCCTTCGGGCAGATTGTTTAGGGGCTCCCAGTTGGGTGGTGTTGCCCCACATGAGCGCATGATACGTGCAGGATTGCCGCATGACTGGATAGTGTGATTCATGCATTTCGCATTATGTGACATGGTTACTGTACGCCCTAACGACATTAGGGCCGTAGCCTCCACAGGCATATCATGGTTGGTATGATTGGATACAAGAAATCTTGTTCTACATGGGATGCTATAGATATCCCTAGGTGAAAGCCCCTAAACCCTTATGGTACCAGGAAGTTGCTCTAACGTCTATACCGAGTGGGCACATGAGCGTCGAGTGTCGATTACTAGATGACCACTCTTTTCGCTATATTGTGGTCGGTTGGAAGGGGGTGCTGCCTTACCCGCCCGAGAGGAGGGGACGAAGCTAGGCTGAGTTTGACAAGCTCAAGGAATGGGTCTACTATCGACGAGCCGAGCCCGATATTGCCAGGCAGATAATGAGGTCTCTTTCACTCACCTTATTACGCACGATGGGGTGTCAATCTGGTTTGGAGTGTACTAGACCCCGGTGATATTTCAGAGTTGAGTTATAATGATATGTGGACTTAGATGAGGATTTTTATGCTTGAGTTACATTTCGCATCGCATGGCCTTGGTATGTCTGACATCATTCTTACTTTGTGCTGCATGGCCTTGGTACAGATAATGGTATTCATGGATTCATCAGCATGTTCTGCATTACTCTGATACTGCATAACTGTATTATCACCTTACGCACACACTTTCACCACCCTCTAAACTTTCTATAAGCTTATGCACGACCATTGCGTATAAGTGATATTAGACCATAGCAGCGCTGAGGCAGGAGCACATGGCAGATCATCTTGGAGTTTTTTATCCATTATCATTGTATTTCCCTTTATGCTCATTGTACTTGTAAAGTTTTTTATCATAGTGGAAATGTAATGGAGTTTTTGGTTATTTTTTATAGAGTTTTTGGTTGTTGTTTATGGGTTATGCCTTTGGTTATGCTTATTACGAATCAAACTGATGTTGAAAATCCTCCTCGTAGCATCCTAGAATCTGAACCTGGCGAATGGGCATCGAGAGCAGAGAATGGGGTTCTACGGAGGCTGTCGGCGCTAGATTCGATGATCGAAAATTTTGTGAGCCCGGTTTCCAAGTTTGAGGCGTGACAGAAGTTGATATCAAAGCATAACTTGGGAATAACGAGAACAACATTACATGTCTGCTATGAGTTTAAAATGACTAAGTCCCGAAGTTCAGATAGCTTTGCAATCTTCCATTATAGGCCTTTAACGTGCGTGCTTTCGAGAGTTTTCAGAGTTGATAGGTGCCTTCGCTCTTTCCTGTAGGAGATGCCGCACTGGAGAGTGACTCGATTGACTCCCGCTCCACCACCTGAGACTCCTGCTCCACTACCTGGGGCTCCCACCCTACCACCTACGATGCTTACTCCACCACCAGAGGTTCCTACCACCCATCCCGAGGATGCTGCTCCTCCACCAGAGATCGGTACGGACCCGATCGTATCCATGAGTGCCTCATAGTTACAACAGATATTACAGGCTATGACGGTCACCCTTTAGGGGCAGGGCAGGCACCCCGTTGTTTCACCAGACCTGGGAGAGTAGGAGCACGTGAGCGCCCTTCTTCGTGAGTTTAAACGGTTCAATCCCCCACATTTTTAGGGCGAGCCAGACCCGACAGTAGCTGAGAGATGGCACTCCGATGTGGAGAAGATATTCGATATGATGGGATGTATAACCCAGCGGTGAGTCCGATTAGTAGTATTTTTTCTCCATGGTGAGGCGGAGTATTAGTGGACATCAGTCTCCTGAGCAGTAGGATTCAATTTTGTGTGGACCTAGGAGGATTTTGTGGATCGGTTTGACCAACAGTACTTTCATGATCACATCCGATGATAGCGAGCATTGGAGTTTGAGGTTCTGGTGGAAGGTGATATGACGGTGGCTCAGTATGCATCTCGTTTTGTAGCACTGTCCAAATTTATGCCTTAACTAGTAGATGATGAGTGGAGAGCCCACCGCTTCTAGGACGGCTTGTGTTAGGATCTTCGAGGCCGTGTTACTGGGCATGAACTCCCGACTTTTGAGGGGGTGGTATGGAAGACCCAAATTTTTTAAGCTGAGTGGGCCGGTTCTCAGTCTGATCGCGGTTAGAGAAGAGACCGGAAGAGGCAAGTTCCTTTCGATGACTCCCAGCAGTGTCGACCACAGCAGCAGAGGCACGCAGGTCGCCCAGCCTTCTAAGCACCAATAGCACCACCAGCACCACCTCCGAGGTAATTCACCGGCACCTGTTTTACGTGCGGCGTGCGGGACACCATATGTGGGAGTGTCCTTGCCTCCGCAGCAGTAGCAGAGAGGTCCACAACAACCTCCACCACAACCGTAACAAAGACCCCCACAACAGCAGCCCCTACCACTGAAGCCACCTTAACAGCAGCATCAGCACTAGCCTCTAAGGCCGCAGCAGCAGAGAGAGTAGTTTCGACTGCCTCAGTGACCCCAGAAGCAGCAGCAAGCTCAGAAGGGACAGGCACCTCCCTAGCCGGCTCAGGCTAGGTTCTATGTGGCTCATCAGGACCCGCAGTCATCCGAAGGAGCTGTCGAGGGTATACTTTTAGCCTCTTCATGCACTGCACGTGTGTTATTTGATTCTGGTGCATCGCATTCTTTTGTGGCCTAGAGTTTCGGTCGATCGACTGGTCTACCGTTGGAGTCAGCTCATGAGGGCCTATCAGTATCGACTCCCTTGGGGAAGACGGCAGTGTTAGGCCAATTTTGCTCGTCTTGCCCCATTCTAGTTGGGGATACCTTTTTGCCTGCCAATTTATTTACTTTGCCGATGTCCGAGTACGATATCATCCTGGGTATGGATTGGCTTGTCAAGTACTATGTCATATTCAACTGCTCCGCAAGAACAGTCACGTTCTGTATACCAGACGTGTCGTAGTTTCAGTTCATTGCAAAGCCCAGAGGAGAGCCATTATCGTGCTTGATGTCGTGCACCATAGAAGAGCCCATGGCAGTGAGCATCGACTAGTTGCTTGTAGTTTATGATTTTCACGATGTGTTCCAGGAGATTCCGGGATTACCTTCTCGTCGACTCACAGAGTTTCAAATTGATCTTGTACCAGGTACCGCGCCTATTTCGAAAGCCCCATATTGTATGACACCGTTGGAGTTGCGGGAACTGCAAAAGTAGTTGGACGAGTTGTGCGAGTTGGGCTTTATCCGTCTGTGCAGTTCACCGTGGGGATCATCGGTACTCTTTTTTGAAGAAGAAGGATGACACTTTGAGGTTCTGCGTAGATTACTGCAAGCTCAATAAAGTCACAATCAAGAACATGTACCCGCTCCTGAGGATTGATGATTTGTTTGATCAGCTGCAAGGTGCATAATTCTTTTCAAAGATTAACCTACGTTCCGGTTATCATCAGATTCAGGTCCAAGAGGAGGACATTCTGAAGACGACTTTTAGGATGCGTTATGGTCATTTTGAATTCTAGCTCATGTCCTTTGAACTAACCAATGTACCAGCAGTCTTCATGCAGTTGATGAACGAGGTCTTCTACCCTTATCTCAATCAGTTTATTGTAGTCTTCATCGACGACATTCTGATCTATTCGAGAACCCGTGAGGAGCACGAGCAGCATCTAAAGATTACGTTGCAGACCCTCCGCGCACACCAGCTATATGCGAAGCCGGAAAAGTCCGAGTTCTAGCAGGAGGAGGTGAAGTTCTTCAGTCATGTCATGATAAGGGAGAGCGTCGGAGTGGACCCCTCAAAGGTGGAAGTATTGTGTCAGTGGGACCAGCCCATGAACGCGTCCGAGATCCATAATTTCCTTGGTTTGACGGGTTATTACCGACATTTCATTGAGGGCTTCTCCCGTATTGCAGCCCCGCTAACCAAGTTGATTCGGAAGGGTGCAGAGTTTATTTAGAGTGACTCCTTCGAGCGAGCATTTATGGAGTTAAAGGACCGTCTGATGTCTGCTTCTGTCCTCACTCTTCCCTCTGGGAGTGACAGATTTATTATATTTACTGATGCCTCGTATATTGGTTTGGGTGTTGTCCTGATGCAGCATGAGAGACCAGTGGCTTTCGTATCTCATTAGCTCAAGGTCCATGAGCTGAACTACCCCACGCATGATTCGGAGTTGGCTGCAGTTGTCTTCGTATTGAAGGTGTGGAGGCACTATCTATATGGGGTTAGGTTCGAGCTCTTCTCTGACCACAAGAGCTTGAAGTACCTCTTCTCGCAGTCTGAGTTGAACATGAGGTAGAGGCACTAGATGGAGCTCCTGAAAGACTATGATTTCGATCTTCAGTACCACTCGGGCAAGGTGAACGTGGTGGAAGATGCCCTCAGCCGTCAGCCACGTGGCCTAGTGGCGCATATGATAGTCCGGGAGTAGAAGATGCTCAAAGATATTGCAGAGTATGATTTTGAGTTCGTCCTGCAGTCTTCTATCGTGCAGTTCTCGAGCCTATCGATTCAATCCTCTCTTGTTGCAAGGGTGATCAAGGCTCAGTAGGTTGATAGGTCATTGTAGAGTTATATGGATGAGGCAACATCTGAGAGTCAGGAAGATTGGCATATTGGTACAGATGGTGGACTTTGCTTCAGAGGGCAATTATGTGTCCCAGGTATTCCTGAGTTACGCAGAGATCTTATGACCAAGGCACATCGATCATGATTTTCCATCCACCCTGACTCAACGGAGATGTACCTCAATATTTGGGCGGGGATGAAGCACCAGATCGCCAGTTTTATGGCTGAGTGTGACACGTGCCAACATGTCAAGGTTGATCATCAGAAACCCCCTGGTCTATTGCAGCCGTTAAGTATCCCGATGTGGAAGTGGGAGCACGTGTCGACAGATTTCATTATGGGTTTATCGAGGACTCAGCGCAGTCATGACACCATCTAGGTTGTTGTGGATCGTCTGACGAAGTCGGTATATTTTCTTACGATGCGTGCTATTTGGTTTATGGACAGGCTTACGAGATTATTCGTCAAGGAGATTATGAGACTACATGGCGTTCCAGTCTCGATCATTTCTGACCGAGACTAGAGGTTCACATCTCAGTTTTGGGGGAGCTTGCAGAGAGCGATGGGGACTGATTTGTAGCTCAGCACCACGTACTATCCACAAATCGATGGCCAGACCGAAAGGGTCAACCAGATCCTTAAGGATATGCTTCGGGCCTGCGTGATTGATTTTAGGAGTAGTTAGGATGAGCATCTACGATTAGCTGAGTTCACGTACAACAACAACTATCAGGCGACCATAGGCATAACTCCTTTTGAGGAACTATATGACAGACCATGCAGATCACCGAGTTATTGAACCGAGGTTGGAGAGCACCGTCTCCTATGTCCCGAGCTTGTGCAACAGATGTCAGAGGCTATCGATATCATCAATCAGAGGATACGCATAGCTCAGAGCTTGCAGAAGATTTTTGCTGATCGCCGGCATCGTTCCTTGGAGTTTGATGTAGGGGACCATGTGTATTTCAAGGTCTCGCCCATGATGGGTGTAGTTCATTTTGGAGTGAAAGGCAAGCTTGCCCAGAGATTTATCGGACCTTTTAAGATCAATAGGTGCGTTGGCGTCGTGGCCTATCAACTTGCCTTTCTATCTCAGTTGTCTAGCGTCCATAACATTTTTCATGTCTCTATATTGAGGAAGTGTAGGTCAAATATCATTCCTGTTATTAATTGGTAGCCATTAGAGGTTCGTGAGGACGCTTCCTATATTGAGCAGTCAGTTTGTATCCCTGATCGGAAGGATCAGGTCCTCCGAACCAAGGTCATTCTGTTGGTGAAAGTTCAGAAGGGTCACCATTCTGTTGAGGAGGCTTCTTGGGAAAGCGAGGTCGAGATTCAAGAGCGCTATCCCCATCTCTTTGATGATTAATTGTGTTGTATTTTGCATGCTATCATTGATTTTATATGATGATGTCATATTTCTTCTTCCTCATGAGTTTTCCCTAGTAGCTTTGATTGTGTAAATTTTAAAGATGAAATTTTTATTAGGAGGGGAGAGTTGTAAGCCCTGTATCCTAGACCGTACCGTTCCTTAGACTTCCGTGGTCTTTCTGATCAAATCCCAGCAACCTTCAACCCTTAACCGGTATTTGTGTGTGACCTTGATTCACACACCGTCAACCCAAGTCGACTTAACCTGAGACTTGTACCCTAGCGACCACGGCGTCACCACGGTTCCAATGCCGTGACTCGCGCGCCGATCCGATACCCAGGCCAGGAGATGTGGGCTCACGTTCGGTATGAGGAAAACGCCGCGCGTGTGAATTCCGAGAAAATCTCTATGACTTGTCACATCAATCAATTAATTAATCAATCCAATCATGTCAAGTACAAGTCAAGTACACATCACCTTTCACCCATTCCCAAGCAACCCCCTAAAGTCAAAAAAGTCTCTTACACACCCATGCCTTTCTTACACCAAGCAACCACAAAAGTCAAAAAGCTCTTACACACATCACCCACCACATCCATCTCTCCATCACCCATCTTTCTCTCTCTCTTTACAACTCTCTCTCTCATCTTTTTTCAAACTATTCCCAAGCAAGGAAAAAATCACCACACATCCAAGCCTCTCCTCATCTCTTCCAAGCTATAAGTGTGGCCCACCTTTCCTACCCTTTCATCTCCCATCTCAACCATCTAAGCCTCATCTCCTCCATCGGAATCAAAGCTAAGGGGCTAAGGAAGCCTAGGGTGCAAGAAGAAGCCAGTGGATGATCTTGGATCTCCATTTCTTTGTCTTTTTGTGATGTAAGGGTCCACTTATGATGGGACCCACCTTAATGAAGGCTTTGTATCAAAGAGGGGCCCATAGTGGCGGGGCCCCTCCATCTTCTCCGATGTATCTTTCTCTCTTTTCTCTCTCTTTTTCTCTCTTTTTTTTCTATGGTTATGGTCCACCTACAATGTGTGTATATCATCCATGCCATCTGCTGGTAGACCCCATCCATGTGGGACACACCATGATGTTTATATGTCATCCCAACCGTCCATAGGGGACCCACCTTGATGTGGCTAGTAGTGGGGTGTGGCTGCCAATGAAGTGTGATCTGACGTGGGCCCCACTCCATTGCACACGTGGTAGACTGAGTGAGAGATACCTCATTCAACATGGGGCCCGGGCCCTAGCTCAACTGGCAGACTGAGTGAAAGATGCCTCCTATCAATGCTGAGGTCTTGGTACCATTCCCTGGTACGGTGGCTAATAGTGGTGTGAACAGACGGTGGGGTCCATGGCACCAACCCACATCAACCATCCACTCAGTTGGGCCACACCATAGTGCATGTGGTGTATCCTAGCCGTCCACCACCCCTAGATGGTGGGACCCATTGTTGAGGGTCAAATATTGCATATTAGACCCCAGATATTGTCTGGATTTACGAATATAATGCTGTCTAATGGCTCGTTTTCTCATTCTTATGTGGCAAAGTGATTTTATGAGCATGGATGGAAAAAGAACGTTAAAAGTTGAGATTTAACGATCTGATGACGCCAAAGTCAAGAGACACACTCCAGGGGACCAAGATTGACAAATATACACGGTCAGAAATTCGAGAAAAGTTAGAAATTGAAGCTCAAGTGGCCTGAAGGACGTCCAGAATGCAAGATCACGAGGTTCCCACCATCTGTTCGGCTCGAAACTTCATACGTCGCCTGAGGACCATAAATTAACCGTACATATAAAATTTCAGCCATTGAAGATCTCGGAAAGTGCCCCAACTGACAGATCAGCCCATAAACCGTTGATTCTGGGCCCACCTGATATCTGGAACTGCCTCAAAATTATTATTGACGCCTTAAATGAGGAGTCAAAACAGATGGACGATGCAGATTTCTCCAAAACAGTGCAATGGACCCCATATGAGATGAGCGTGTACAGTGCACATGTGCACTCACCGTGCATGGCAAGTGTCAGAGACGGCTTGACCGTCTCTGACCGAAAGAAAGAAAAAAAAAAAAAAAAAAAAAAATTTTCGCAGCGGACGCACGGCCGCGGCCGTTTTTGCGAACGGTAGTGGGCCCCACCCATTGCTCGTATGGAGAATCTGATCCGTTCACCGTGTAGAGGGACTCGAATACTACAAAAACATGCTGAATTTTTGTACCCATGCGTGCACACGTGTGAGATACAGAGGCCACAAAAGGGCTGCTCGGTAGCGTTCAAAACTGATTCTTTTGTGATTTCTTCTCTGGGCCACGTCAATGGACGTTCAAAACCACTCATTCTTTACTGAAATTTCGTTCTGAATCCAATGGACGGGGTGGATTTTCCAGAAAATGCTTCTGTGGGGCCCACCGATCACAACAGCGAAATGGTGCGAAAGGTTTCGCACATCCGCGAAAACCGACTTTTCCGGACGGTTTTGGCCCACCATCTTTGATCATATGGCAGATCTGAACCGTCTATCATGTAGAGGACCCAATGAAATCCTAAGGGACGGTATTTCTTTGGAATTTGAGCAAGGAAAGTGGCGTGTTTCGAGGCACCGAACTTGGCTGCGAAAAAAACTTTCAATGGGCATGCATAGCTTTCCAAATCCGATTCAAATCTGATTTTCACCACTCCAGCAGCTATATAAAGAGGTTTTGGACGTGGGGAGCATTCATTCAAGGTCTTGGGAGGAAGAACAGAGGGCTCGAGCTTGGGTTTCAACGTGGGCAGAGGAGAGAGAGAGGAGCTTGGTTTTTTCTTTCCCTTTTCTTTTCCTTTTCTTTTTCTCTTTATTTATTTGGATTGAGCCCATCCATGGCAGGCTAAATCCTCCTAGCTAGGGCTAGGAGGTGAAGCTTGTAGTGAGATGAGAGATTATATGCTTTTAATTTAATTTTAATTTTTGAATTGAAGTTGGTTTTAGTTTGATTTTAATGGAAATATTTTAGGTTTTTAATGGTCTATTGTGACTGAAATTACAATGGGTCTGCAATGACTTTTAATATTCTCATTCTCTTTAATGTTTATGACGTTAGGAAGCCCTGTTGTTCACCATAGTCTCCTGGGCATGGTTGGATGACGGTACCCTTCTTAACCTTCATACATATGATTGGTTGGTAATTAGTTTAATTCTGTTGTTTGCCATAGTCTGTGGGCATGGTTTGGTGATGGAATCCATTCTAATTCATACACCTTTCATCTCTTTGAAAACTAGATCAACGGCAGTTCAGTAATTTTCATGATTTTTGATGCATGCATAAGTTCTCCCTGATCTCTACAAGTTGATCCTCTGAATCCCTAGTTTCCTTTTCTCCTGATATCTCCCAAGTTTTAGATTAATTAACCTACAATTATTCATCAAATTACATTTAATTTAGATTCCATCTTATTCTAGTTCTAGTTCCAGTTAATTTTAGATAACGTACAAGTTTCAGTCCCTTGGGATTCGACCTCGGTCTTACCGAGTTATTACTACATCACAACCCTGCACTTGGGGAGTGAACAAGTTTTTGGCGCCGTTGCCGGGGACTGTCGGCTACGTTTTTCTGAAATTAATTAGTTTTAGGATTAGTTTAAGATTAGGATTTTTACTAACTTCAGTTTTAGGTTTAGATTTTTCTGATTTTTTTTGAACTTACTTGTCTTTCCTGTTTTGTAGGATTCTGAGATAGAAACTTCTAATTTGGTGATATCTTTTCTAATTTCTTTATTTTTTTCTATTAGGATTTTTAGAAATTTTATAATCTTAGACTAACTGTTTTAGAAACTAACTTGTTTTGTTTTTTTTTTCTGCAGGATTTTAACATAGGAACTTCTTACTTGGTAACACCCTTCTAACTTCTTCTCTTTCTTTCCATATTTCTATAGGACTTTTCTTTTGTTCTAGGATTAGACTCAGAGTCAGGGTTCTACCATGGAATCGTGGGTACATGCATACGCTGAGATGGATAGGAGATATTGGGGAATGCCCGAGGGTTGTGGAATTCAACGTATACCTCAAGATTTTTCTCCATCACAAATAGACATTGAGAACCGACTAGAACGTTATCTTCCATCGGTTAATAGGGCTGTATACGATCGTAATTATGGGAATGAGGATTATTATCAGCCATCATATTCTCCCATGTATGATCAGTATGACTATAACCAGTGGAAACATCAAAGCTGTGAAGATGAACCAATAACATGTTATAATGATTATTCTCTTGGATCCCCTACCTTTGAAATCCATCCAGAAACGATCCAAGAGGATTCGTATCAGCGTAATCTTTCAGCCTGTCTTGTGGAAATGAGAAAAGTAATGGAAACAATGAAAGGACTCGATGCGCGTCTTGATAGGATAGAGGAGGCTCGGTCATCCCAGCCACGACCTAATCTAAAAATACAATGCGAAGAAAGTGATCCGCACTCACTTTTAAAAGAATCTGGAATTTGGAATGAGGAGTTGGATTCCGTTAATGAGCATGTGGTTCAATTTTCCGATGAGTCAATCTCGATGACTGTCCGAAAGAATGGTGAAGATACATGGGTGTCTTTTAAATACATTGATGATGACACAGTTTCCTTACATGACACACAAGATTTCAATGATGAGGAAGAAGTTAGTTTATGCAAACCTCAACCCATGTTAGGTGTAGAATGTGAGGAAAGTGATCTCATCCCGAATGTGCACTGCACTGGACTAGACAATGATGCGTATTGGGATGATGGTCATGAATGTGCAGCCCAAATTCTCCCTGAATCAATCTCAAATCTGGTCCAAGTCAACGATCAAGACGTGCACGAAGTGATCGGTCAGGAAGATCTACTCCACTCATCTGACATGCCTGATTTAAATGTGGAGAATGAACCTCTTACAACCGACTCTTCTAACTCTTGTGAGGCATGTTTAGACCACTCCCTTGAATTGAATGATGATATGATTCGGGAGGAGGAGTTGCCCGCTACGACTCTAAAATTTGAAACCACTCAGTTGAGGCCACCATCTGAGCTGCAAACAATTGAGAATTCAGCGCCTCAATTGAGTAATTTCAATGAACAGAGTGATCACATCAATGCTTCACTTACTGATTTTCAATCTATCTGTGCAGGACTGGAGCAAGAGAGCGCACCTCCATCCACTTTCAAAGATGAGGGATTCTTTGCGCAGATCATCACAAGCCATAAAAACGAGTCACACTCATCTGAATTTCCCAACTCGTGGGATTGCTTGGCACACTTTGCGGTTTCAAACGATTTCATGTTAAAAGACAAAGTGGATACCTTACGAGACAACATCTCGGTAGTCATCACTGACCAAACGAACCCTTATTCTGAAACCCTCTCTTCCCCTGATCCTAAACGTCTACTAGTAAAGGAAGAGGAGCTGAATCTAAAACCGAAGTTTGGAACTTCGAAATATGTTGAGACTACATTACTTTTTAAGAAGTTTTCTAAACTTTATTTACTTGTAGTCTTTGATTCACCAAGTAATACTAACGTTGAAACTTCTTCTGTCTTAGGTGAATCGTATATATTACGGATACCTCCAGCAATTCAATGGAAGATTTCTTATGAGGTACATAAGTCTTTCTGGAAAGTCATGCTCCAGGGCGCCCAAGCCTATTGCAAAAAGGGCTTTTGGATGATCCTGTTGAGGAGCTTACTGAGAGACTTATCAAGATATTGGCCGGAAGGAGAACCTTGAGGCATGATCGATTCAATGTTTGTGGGTAACATTACTGCAAACCCTCACGAGACTACAACTCGTCCACTAGGGATAACCTAGGGGTTTAAAGGCTTGTTGCATACGCTAAATGCAATCGAGAGCACCTGCGAAAGTGGTATAGGTAGGATTTTATTTTTGTTATTTTTGTTCTGCTTTCTCTCTCATGCTGACAAGCTTTCATGCCGTGATCTATTGGAAACTCTCTTGATTCGTTATTCAGGTACTATCTTCCCATCACTTCTCATTTACTTTCATTGTCCCATGTGCATTGCATGCTCATATCTTTTACATTGAGGACAATGTAGATTTTAGGTTGGGGGTGAGAAATTAGGTAACCTAATCAGTATTTTCTTGGTCTTGAGCAACAATTGTGAAAAAAAATTTTGAATTTTTCTGAAAATTTCAACAAATTCGAAGTGATTTTGACAGATATCCCTAATTTAGATTTTCAAGGTACATAATGGTGGATTTATGACTCTTGGATTCCGTATCTGTTAGATTTCATAGTTAAGTGAATTATTAATCCATGATTAGAAGTTGTAAACATTGATTGAATCATGATTTCCGGACACGTCTTGCTTGCACATTAAGACTTCAGTCTGATATTGAAGGGTTAATTTGGTAATCACTAAGCACGAAAGGAATCAGCCTGAAATATCTTGCCATCATGGTATAAAAATTGGAAAGGTTGGATAATTAATCTTCACCATAGGTTTGCTCCCTATAGGTGTGGAGTTAATTCCCCATGAATGATATCTAAAAAGAGTCAGGTGTACGATCTTCACCATAGGTTTGCTCCCTATAGGTGAGGATTTGATTCCCCTTCCTTGGCATTACTTTGAATAGAAAAAATAAGTTAATAGGCTAATCTATGAGGCAAGTTTTGGATTAAGTTTGGTTATCATGAATTCTCTTGCTGGTTACCAATGAGATCATGAAATAACAAATTCAATCTTAATGTGATTAGCTGAGATTACACTATACATCCATGGATCTCAATGTTTAAAATTTTTCTAATTGATGGATTAATGCTTTACACTTGATTATGAAGTCTACGGTGCGTTTGAGCTCAGGAGAATACAATTTCTAACATTCATGAATATTAAATTTCTCGTATTTTGTTCAAAATCTCACTCGATTTCATAGAAAGTTCTCCTGTAATTCTCAACTTATTTTTCACATACTTTGCTCGGGACTAGCAAAATGCTGGTTGGGGGTTGTGTTGAGGGTCAAATATTGCATATTAGACCCCAGATATTGTCTGGATTTACGAATATAATGCTGTCTAATGGCTCGTTTTCTCATTCTTATGTGGTAAAGTGATTTTATGAGCATGGATGGAAAAAGAACGTTAAAAGTTGAGATTTAACGATCTGATGACGCCAAAGTCAAGAGACACACTCCAGGGGACCAAGATTGACAAATATACACGGTCAGAAATTCGAGAAAAGTTAGAAATTGAAGCTCAAGTGGCCTGAAGGACGTCCAGAATGCAAGATCACGAGGTTCCCACCATCCGTTCGGCTCGAAACTTCATACGTCGCCTGAGGACCATAAATTAACCATACATATAAAATTTCAGCCATTGAAGATCTCGGAAAGTGCCCCAACTGATAGATCAGCCCATAAACCGTTGATTCTGGGCCCACCTGATATCTGGAACTGCCTCAAAATTATTATTGACGCCTTAAATGAGGAGTCAAAACAGATGGACGATGCAGATTTCTCCAAAACAGTGCAATGGACCCCATATGAGATGAGCGTGTACAGTGCACATGTGCACTCACCGTGCATGGCAAGTGTCAGAGACGGCTTGACCGTCTCTGACCGAAAGAAAGAAAAAAAAAAAAAAAAAAAAATATTTTCGCAGCGGACGCACGGCCGCGACCGTTTTTGCGAACGGTAGTGGGCCCCACCCATTGCTCGTATGGAGAATCTGATCCGTTCACCGTGTAGAGGGACTCGAATACTACAAAAACATGCTGAATTTTTGTACCCATGCGTGCACACGTGTGAGATACAGAGGCCACAAAAGGGCTGCTCGGTAGCGTTCAAAACTGATTCTTTTGTGATTTCTTCTCTGGGCCACGTCAATGGACGTTCAAAACCACTCATTCTTTACTGAAATTTCGTTCTGAATCCAATGGACGGGGTGGATTTTCCAGAAAATGCTTCTGTGGGGCCCACCGATCACAACAGCGAAATGGTGCGAAAGGTTTCGCACATCCGCGAAAACCGACTTTTCCGGACGGTTTTGGCCCACCATCTTTGATCATATGGCAGATCTGAACCGTCTATCATGTAGAGGACCCAATGAAATCCTAAGGGACGGTATTTCTTTGGAATTTGAGCAAGGAAAGTGGCGTGTTTCGAGGCACCGAACTTGGCTGCGAAAAAAACTTTCAATGGGCATGCATAGCTTTCCAAATCCGATTCAAATCCGATTTTCACCACTCTAGCAGCTATATAAAGAGGTTTTGGACGTGGGGAGCATTCATTCAAGGTCTTGGGAGGAAGAACAGAGGGCTCGAGCTTGGGTTTCAACGTGGGCAGAGGAGAGAGAGAGGAGCTTGGTTTTTTCTTTCCCTTTTCTTTTCCTTTTCTTTTTCTCTTTATTTATTTGGATTGAGCCCATCCATGGCAGGCTAAATCCTCCTAGCTAGGGCTAGGAGGTGAAGCTTGTAGTGAGATGAGAGATTATATGCTTTTAATTTAATTTTAATTTTTGAATTGAAGTTGGTTTTAGTTTGATTTTAATGGAAATATTTTAGGTTTTTAATGGTCTATTGTGACTGAAATTACAATGGGTCTGCAATGACTTTTAATATTCCCATTCTCTTTAATGTTTATGACGTTAGGAAGCCCTGTTGTTCACCATAGTCTCCTGGGCATGGTTGGATGACGGTACCCTTCTTAACCTTCATACATATGATTGGTTGGTAATTAGTTTAATTCTGTTGTTTGCCATAGTCTGTGGGCATGGTTTGGTGATGGAATCCATTCTAATTCATACACCTTTCATCTCTTTGAAAACTAGATCAACGGCAGTTCAGTAATTTTCATGATTTTTGATGCAAGCATAAGTTCTCCCTGATCTCTACAAGTTGATCCTCTGAATCCCTAGTTTCCTTTTCTCCTGATATCTCCCAAGTTTTAGATTAATTAACCTACAATTATTCATCAAATTACATTTAATTTAGATTCCATCTTATTCTAGTTCTAGTTCCAGTTAATTTTAGATAACGTACAAGTTTCAGTCCCTTGGGATTCGACCTCGGTCTTACCGAGTTATTACTACATCACAACCCTGCACTTGGGGAGTGAACAAGTTTTTGGCGCCGTTGCCGGGGACTGTCGGCTACGTTTTTCTGAAATTAATTAGTTTTAGGATTAGTTTAAGATTAGGATTTTTACTAACTTCAGTTTTAGGTTTAGATTTTTCTGATTTTTTTTGAACTTACTTGTCTTTCCTGTTTTGTAGGATTCTGAGATAGAAACTTCTAATTTGGTGATATCTTTTCTAATTTCTTTATTTTTTTCTATTAGGATTTTTAGAAATTTTATAATCTTAGACTAACTGTTTTAGAAACTAACTTGTTTTGTTTTTTTTTTTCTGCAGAATTTTAACATAGGAACTTCTTACTTGGTAACACCCTTCTAACTTCTTCTCTTTCTTTCCATATTTCTATAGGACTTTTCTTTTGTTCTAGGATTAGACTCAGAGTCAGGGTTCTACCATGGAATCGTGGGTACATGCATACGCTGAGATGGATAGGAGATATTGGGGAATGCCCGAGGGTTGTGGAATTCAACGTATACCTCAAGATTTTTCTCCATCACAAATAGACATTGAGAACCGACTAGAACGTTATCTTCCATCGGTTAATAGGGCTGTATACGATCGTAATTATGGGAATGAGGATTATTATCAGCCATCATATTCTCCCATGTATGATCAGTATGACTATAACCAGTGGAAACATCAAAGCTGTGAAGATGAACCAATAACATGTTATAATGATTATTCTCTTGGATCCCCTACCTTTGAAATCCATCCAGAAACGATCCAAGAGGATTCGTATCAGCGTAATCTTTCAGCCTGTCTTGTGGAAATGAGAAAAGTAATGGAAACAATGAAAGGACTCGATGCGCGTCTTGATAGGATAGAGGAGGCTCGGTCATCCCAGCCACGACCTAATCTAAAAATACAATGCGAAGAAAGTGATCCGCACTCACTTTTAAAAGAATCTGGAATTTGGAATGAGGAGTTGGATTCCGTTAATGAGCATGTGGTTCAATTTTCCGATGAGTCAATCTCGATGACTGTCCGAAAGAATGGTGAAGATACATGGGTGTCTTTTAAATACATTGATGATGACACAGTTTCCTTACATGACACACAAGATTTCAATGATGAGGAAGAAGTTAGTTTATGCAAACCTCAACCCATGTTAGGTGTAGAATGTGAGGAAAGTGATCTCATCCCGAATGTGCACTGCACTGGACTAGACAATGATGCGTATTGGGATGATGGTCATGAATGTGCAGCCCAAATTCTCCCTGAATCAATCTCAAATCTGGTCCAAGTCAACGATCAAGACGTGCACGAAGTGATCGGTCAGGAAGATCTACTCCACTCATCTGACATGCCTGATTTAAATGTGGAGAATGAACCTCTTACAACCGACTCTTCTAACTCTTGTGAGGCATGTTTAGACCACTCCCTTGAATTGAATGATGATATGATTCGGGAGGAGGAGTTGCCCGCTACGACTCTAAAATTTGAAACCACTCAGTTGAGGCCACCATCTGAGCTGCAAACAATTGAGAATTCAGCGCCTCAATTGAGTAATTTCAATGAACAGAGTGATCACATCAATGCTTCACTTACTGATTTTCAATCTATCTGTGCAGGACTGGAGCAAGAGAGCGCACCTCCATCCACTTTCAAAGATGAGGGATTCTTTGCGCAGATCATCACAAGCCATAAAAACGAGTCACACTCATCTGAATTTCCCAACTCGTGGGATTGCTTGGCACACTTTGCGGTTTCAAACGATTTCATGTTAAAAGACAAAGTGGATACCTTACGAGACAACATCTCGGTAATCATCACTGACCAAACGAACCCTTATTCTGAAACCCTCTCTTCCCCTGATCCTAAACGTCTACTAGTAAAGGAAGAGGAGCTGAATCTAAAACCGAAGTTTGGAACTTCGAAATATGTTGAGACTACATTACTTTTTAAGAAGTTTTCTAAACTTTATTTACTTGTAGTCTTTGATTCACCAAGTAATACTAACGTTGAAACTTCTTCTGTCTTAGGTGAATCGTATATATTACGGATACCTCCAGCAATTCAATGGAAGATTTCTTATGAGGTACATAAGTCTTTCTGGAAAGTCATGCTCCAGGGCGCCCAAGCCTATTGCAAAAAGGGCTTTTGGATGATCCTGTTGAGGAGCTTACTGAGAGACTTATCAAGATATTGGCCGGAAGGAGAACCTTGAGGCATGATCGATTCAATGTTTGTGGGTAACATTACTGCAAACCCTCACGAGACTACAACTCGTCCACTAGGGATAACCTAGGGGTTTAAAGGCTTGTTGCATACGCTAAATGCAATCGAGAGCACCTGCGAAAGTGGTATAGGTAGGATTTTATTTTTGTTATTTTTGTTCTGCTTTCTCTCTCATGCTGACAAGCTTTCATGCCGTGATCTATTGGAAACTCTCTTGATTCGTTATTCAGGTACTATCTTCCCATCACTTCTCATTTACTTTCATTGTCCCATGTGCATTGCATGCTCATATCTTTTACATTGAGGACAATGTAGATTTTAGGTTGGGGGTGAGAAATTAGGTAACCTAATCAGTATTTTCTTGGTCTTGAGCAACAATTGTGAAAAAAATTTTGAATTTTTCTGAAAATTTCAACAAATTCGAAGTGATTTTGACAGATATCCCTAATTTAGATTTTCAAGGTACATAATGGTGGATTTATGACTCTTGGATTCCGTATCTGTTAGATTTCATAGTTAAGTGAATTATTAATCCATGATTAGAAGTTGTAAACATTGATTGAATCATGATTTCCGGACACGTCTTGCTTGCACATTAAGACTTCAGTCTGATATTGAAGGGTTAATTTGGTAATCACTAAGCACGAAAGGAATCAGCCTGAAATATCTTGCCATCATGGTATAAAAATTGGAAAGGTTGGATAATTAATCTTCACCATAGGTTTGCTCCCTATAGGTGTGGAGTTAATTCCCCATGAATGATATCTAAAAAGAGTCAGGTGTACGATCTTCACCATAGGTTTGCTCCCTATAGGTGAGGATTTGATTCCCCTTCCTTGGCATTACTTTGAATAGAAAAAATAAGTTAATAGGCTAATCTATGAGGCAAGTTTTGGATTAAGTTTGGTTATCATGAATTCTCTTGCTGGTTACCAATGAGATCATGAAATAACAAATTCAATCTTAATGTGATTAGCTGAGATTACACTATACATCCATGGATCTCAATGTTTAAAATTTTTCTAATTGATGGATTAATGCTTTACACTTGATTATGAAGTCTACGGTGCGTTTGAGCTCAGGAGAATACAATTTCTAACATTCATGAATATTAAATTTCTCGTATTTTGTTCAAAATCTCACTCGATTTCATAGAAAGTTCTCCTGTAATTCTCAACTTATTTTTCACATACTTTGCTCGGGACTAGCAAAATGCTGGTTGGGGGTTGTGTTGAGGGTCAAATATTGCATATTAGACCCCAGATATTGTCTGGATTTACGAATATAATGCTGTCTAATGGCTCGTTTTCTCATTCTTATGTGGTAAAGTGATTTTATGAGCATGGATGGAAAAAGAACGTTAAAAGTTGAGATTTAACGATCTGATGACGCCAAAGTCAAGAGACACACTCCAGGGGACCAAGATTGACAAATATACACGGTCAGAAATTCGAGAAAAGTTAGAAATTGAAGCTCAAGTGGCCTGAAGGACGTCCAGAATGCAAGATCACGAGGTTCCCACCATCCGTTCGGCTCGAAACTTCATACGTCGCCTGAGGACCATAAATTAACCATACATATAAAATTTCAGCCATTGAAGATCTCGGAAAGTGCCCCAACTGACAGATCAGCCCATAAACCGTTGATTCTGGGCCCACCTGATATCTGGAACTGCCTCAAAATTATTATTGACGCCTTAAATGAGGAGTCAAAACAGATGGACGATGCAGATTTCTCCAAAACAGTGCAATGGACCCCATATGAGATGAGCGTGTACAGTGCACATGTGCACTCACCGTGCATGGCAAGTGTCAGAGACGGCTTGACCGTCTCTGACCGAAAGAAAGAAAAAAAAAAAAAAAAAAAAAAATTTTCGCAGCGGACGCACGGCCGCGGCCGTTTTTGCGAACGGTAGTGGGCCCCACCCATTGCTCGTATGGAGAATCTGATCCGTTCACCGTGTAGAGGGACTCGAATACTACAAAAACATGCTGAATTTTTGTACCCATGCGTGCACACGTGTGAGATACAGAGGCCACAAAAGGGCTGCTCGGTAGCGTTCAAAACTGATTCTTTTGTGATTTCTTCTCTGGGCCACGTCAATGGACGTTCAAAACCACTCATTCTTTACTGAAATTTCGTTCTGAATCCAATGGACGGGGTGGATTTTCCAGAAAATGCTTCTGTGGGGTCCACCGATCACAACAGCGAAATGGTGCGAAAGGTTTCGCACATCCGCGAAAACCGACTTTTCCGGACGGTTTTGGCCCACCATCTTTGATCATATGGCAGATCTGAACCGTCTATCATGTAGAGGACCCAATGAAATCCTAAGGGACGGTATTTCTTTGGAATTTGAGCAAAGAAAGTGGCGTGTTTCGAGGCACCGAACTTGGCTGCGAAAAAAACTTTCAATGGGCATGCATAGCTTTCCAAATCCGATTCAAATCCGATTTTCACCACTCCAGCAGCTATATAAAGAGGTTTTGGACGTGGGGAGCATTCATTCAAGGTCTTGGGAGGAAGAACAGAGGGCTCGAGCTTGGGTTTCAACGTGGGCAGAGGAGAGAGAGAGGAGCTTGGTTTTTTCTTTCCCTTTTCTTTTCCTTTTCTTTTTCTCTTTATTTATTTGGATTGAGCCCATCCATGGCAGGCTAAATCCTCCTAGCTAGGGCTAGGAGGTGAAGCTTGTAGTGAGATGAGAGATTATATGCTTTTAATTTAATTTTAATTTTTGAATTGAAGTTGGTTTTAGTTTGATTTTAATGGAAATATTTTAGGTTTTTAATGGTCTATTGTGACTGAAATTACAATGGGTCTGCAATGACTTTTAATATTCCCATTCTCTTTAATGTTTATGACGTTAGGAAGCCCTGTTGTTCACCATAGTCTCCTGGGCATGGTTGGATGACGGTACCCTTCTTAACCTTCATACATATGATTGGTTGGTAATTAGTTTAATTCTGTTGTTTGCCATAGTCTGTGGGCATGGTTTGGTGATGGAATCCATTCTAATTCATACACCTTTCATCTCTTTGAAAACTAGATCAACGGCAGTTCAGTAATTTTCATGATTTTTGATGCAAGCATAAGTTCTCCCTGATCTCTACAAGTTGATCCTCTGAATCCCTAGTTTCCTTTTCTCCTGATATCTCCCAAGTTTTAGATTAATTAACCTACAATTATTCATCAAATTACATTTAATTTAGATTCCATCTTATTCTAGTTCTAGTTCCAGTTAATTTTAGATAACGTACAAGTTTCAGTCCCTTGGGATTCGACCTCGGTCTTACCGAGTTATTACTACATCACAACCCTGCACTTGGGGAGTGAACAAGTTTTTGGCGCCGTTGCCGGGGACTGTCGGCTACGTTTTTCTGAAATTAATTAGTTTTAGGATTAGTTTAAGATTAGGATTTTTACTAACTTCAGTTTTAGGTTTAGATTTTTCTGATTTTTTTTGAACTTACTTGTCTTTCCTGTTTTGTAGGATTCTGAGATAGAAACTTCTAATTTGGTGATATCTTTTCTAATTTCTTTATTTTTTTCTATTAGGATTTTTAGAAATTTTATAATCTTAGACTAACTGTTTTAGAAACTAACTTGTTTTGTTTTTTTTTTTCTGCAGAATTTTAACATAGGAACTTCTTACTTGGTAACACCCTTCTAACTTCTTCTCTTTCTTTCCATATTTCTATAGGACTTTTCTTTTGTTCTAGGATTAGACTCAGAGTCAGGGTTCTACCATGGAATCGTGGGTACATGCATACGCTGAGATGGATAGGAGATATTGGGGAATGCCCGAGGGTTGTGGAATTCAACGTATACCTCAAGATTTTTCTCCATCACAAATAGACATTGAGAACCGACTAGAACGTTATCTTCCATCGGTTAATAGGGCTGTATACGATCGTAATTATGGGAATGAGGATTATTATCAGCCATCATATTCTCCCATGTATGATCAGTATGACTATAACCAGTGGAAACATCAAAGCTGTGAAGATGAACCAATAACATGTTATAATGATTATTCTCTTGGATCCCCTACCTTTGAAATCCATCCAGAAACGATCCAAGAGGATTCGTATCAGCGTAATCTTTCAGCCTGTCTTGTGGAAATGAGAAAAGTAATGGAAACAATGAAAGGACTCGATGCGCGTCTTGATAGGATAGAGGAGGCTCGGTCATCCCAGCCACGACCTAATCTAAAAATACAATGCGAAGAAAGTGATCCGCACTCACTTTTAAAAGAATCTGGAATTTGGAATGAGGAGTTGGATTCCGTTAATGAGCATGTGGTTCAATTTTCCGATGAGTCAATCTCGATGACTGTCCGAAAGAATGGTGAAGATACATGGGTGTCTTTTAAATACATTGATGATGACACAGTTTCCTTACATGACACACAAGATTTCAATGATGAGGAAGAAGTTAGTTTATGCAAACCTCAACCCATGTTAGGTGTAGAATGTGAGGAAAGTGATCTCATCCCGAATGTGCACTGCACTGGACTAGACAATGATGCGTATTGGGATGATGGTCATGAATGTGCAGCCCAAATTCTCCCTGAATCAATCTCAAATCTGGTCCAAGTCAACGATCAAGACGTGCACGAAGTGATCGGTCAGGAAGATCTACTCCACTCATCTGACATGCCTGATTTAAATGTGGAGAATGAACCTCTTACAACCGACTCTTCTAACTCTTGTGAGGCATGTTTAGAC
The DNA here is from genome assembly GCA_037074715.1 of Magnolia kwangsiensis. NCBI lineage: Eukaryota > Viridiplantae > Streptophyta > Magnoliopsida > Magnoliales > Magnoliaceae > Magnolia > Magnolia kwangsiensis. The sequence goes on along the minus strand of CM073573.1, from coordinate 113,140,019 downwards.
CACTCCCTTGAATTGAATGATGATATGATTCGGGAGGAGGAGTTGCCCGCTACGACTCTAAAATTTGAAACCACTCAGTTGAGGCCACCATCTGAGCTGCAAACAATTGAGAATTCAGCGCCTCAATTGAGTAATTTCAATGAACAGAGTGATCACATCAATGCTTCACTTACTGATTTTCAATCTATCTGTGCAGGACTGGAGCAAGAGAGCGCACCTCCATCCACTTTCAAAGATGAGGGATTCTTTGCGCAGATCATCACAAGCCATAAAAACGAGTCACACTCATCTGAATTTCCCAACTCGTGGGATTGCTTGGCACACTTTGTGGTTTCAAACGATTTCATGTTAAAAGACAAAGTGGATACCTTACGAGACAACATCTCGGTAGTCATCACTGACCAAACGAACCCTTATTCTGAAACCCTCTCTTCCCCTGATCCTAAACGTCTACTAGTAAAGGAAGAGGAGCTGAATCTAAAACCGAAGTTTGGAACTTCGAAATATGTTGAGACTACATTACTTTTTAAGAAGTTTTCTAAACTTTATTTACTTGTAGTCTTTGATTCACCAAGTAATACTAACGTTGAAACTTCTTCTGTCTTAGGTGAATCGTATATATTACGGATACCTCCAGCAATTCAATGGAAGATTTCTTATGAGGTACATAAGTCTTTCTGGAAAGTCATGCTCCAGGGCGCCCAAGCCTATTACAAAAAGGGCTTTTGGATGATCCTGTTGAGGAGCTTACTGAGAGACTTATCAAGATATTGGCCGGAAGGAGAACCTTGAGGCATGATCGATTCAATGTTTGTGGGTAACATTACTGCAAACCCTCACGAGACTACAACTCGTCCACTAGGGATAACCTAGGGGTTTAAAGGCTTGTTGCATACGCTAAATGCAATCGAGAGCACCTGCGAAAGTGGTATAGGTAGGATTTTATTTTTGTTATTTTTGTTCTGCTTTCTCTCTCATGCTGACAAGCTTTCATGCCGTGATCTATTGGAAACTCTCTTGATTCGTTATTCAGGTACTATCTTCCCATCACTTCTCATTTACTTTCATTGTCCCATGTGCATTGCATGCTCATATCTTTTACATTGAGGACAATGTAGATTTTAGGTTGGGGGTGAGAAATTAGGTAACCTAATCAGTATTTTCTTGGTCTTGAGCAACAATTGTGAAAAAAATTTTGAATTTTTCTGAAAATTTCAACAAATTCGAAGTGATTTTGACAGATATCCCTAATTTAGATTTTCAAGGTACATAATGGTGGATTTATGACTCTTGGATTCCGTATCTGTTAGATTTCATAGTTAAGTGAATTATTAATCCATGATTAGAAGTTGTAAACATTGATTGAATCATGATTTCCGGACACGTCTTGCTTGCACATTAAGACTTCAGTCTGATATTGAAGGGTTAATTTGGTAATCACTAAGCACGAAAGGAATCAGCCTGAAATATCTTGCCATCATGGTATAAAAATTGGAAAGGTTGGATAATTAATCTTCACCATAGGTTTGCTCCCTATAGGTGTGGAGTTAATTCCCCATGAATGATATCTAAAAAGAGTCAGGTGTACGATCTTCACCATAGGTTTGCTCCCTATAGGTGAGGATTTGATTCCCCTTCCTTGGCATTACTTTGAATAGAAAAAATAAGTTAATAGGCTAATCTATGAGGCAAGTTTTGGATTAAGTTTGGTTATCATGAATTCTCTTGCTGGTTACCAATGAGATCATGAAATAACAAATTCAATCTTAATGTGATTAGCTGAGATTACACTATACATCCATGGATCTCAATGTTTAAAATTTTTCTAATTGATGGATTAATGCTTTACACTTGATTATGAAGTCTACGGTGCGTTTGAGCTCAGGAGAATACAATTTCTAACATTCATGAATATTAAATTTCTCGTATTTTGTTCAAAATCTCACTCGATTTCATAGAAAGTTCTCCTGTAATTCTCAACTTATTTTTCACATACTTTGCTCGGGACTAGCAAAATGCTGGTTGGGGGTTGTGTTGAGGGTCAAATATTGCATATTAGACCCCAGATATTGTCTGGATTTACGAATATAATGCTGTCTAATGGCTCGTTTTCTCATTCTTATGTGGTAAAGTGATTTTATGAGCATGGATGGAAAAAGAACGTTAAAAGTTGAGATTTAACGATCTGATGACGCCAAAGTCAAGAGACACACTCCAGGGGACTAAGATTGACAAATATACACGGTCAGAAATTCGAGAAAAGTTAGAAATTGAAGCTCAAGTGGCCTGAAGGACGTCCAGAATGCAAGATCACGAGGTTCCCACCATCCGTTCGGCTCGAAACTTCATACGTCGCCTGAGGACCATAAATTAACCATACATATAAAATTTCAGCCATTGAAGATCTCGGAAAGTGCCCCAACTGACAGATCAGCCCATAAACCGTTGATTCTGGGCCCACCTGATATCTGGAACTGCCTCAAAATTATTATTGACGCCTTAAATGAGGAGTCAAAACAGATGGACGATGCAGATTTCTCCAAAACAGTGCAATGGACCCCATATGAGATGAGCGTGTACAGTGCACATGTGCACTCACCGTGCATGGCAAGTGTCAGAGACGGCTTGACCGTCTCTGACCGAAAGAAAGAAAAAAAAAAAAAAAAAAAAATATTTTCGCAGCGGACGCACGGCCGCGGCCGTTTTTGCGAACGGTAGTGGGCCCCACCCATTGCTCGTATGGAGAATCTGATCCGTTCACCGTGTAGAGGGACTCGAATACTACAAAAACATGCTGAATTTTTGTACCCATGCGTGCACACGTGTGAGATACAGAGGCCACAAAAGGGCTGCTCGGTAGCGTTCAAAACTGATTCTTTTGTGATTTCTTCTCTGGGCCACGTCAATGGACGTTCAAAACCACTCATTCTTTACTGAAATTTCGTTCTGAATCCAATGGACGGGGTGGATTTTCCAGAAAATGCTTCTGTGGGGCCCACCGATCACAACAGCGAAATGGTGCGAAAGGTTTCGCACATCCGCGAAAACTGACTTTTCCGGACGGTTTTGGCCCACCATCTTTGATCATATGGCAGATCTGAACCGTCTATCATGTAGAGGACCCAATGAAATCCTAAGGGACGGTATTTCTTTGGAATTTGAGCAAGGAAAGTGGCGTGTTTCGAGGCACCGAACTTGGCTGCGAAAAAAACTTTCAATGGGCATGCATAGCTTTCCAAATCCGATTCAAATCCGATTTTCACCACTCCAGCAGCTATATAAAGAGGTTTTGGACGTGGGGAGCATTCATTCAAGGTCTTGGGAGGAAGAACAGAGGGCTCGAGCTTGGGTTTCAACGTGGGCAGAGGAGAGAGAGAGGAGCTTGGTTTTTTCTTTCCCTTTTCTTTTCCTTTTCTTTTTCTCTTTATTTATTTGGATTGAGCCCATCCATGGCAGGCTAAATCCTCCTAGCTAGGGCTAGGAGGTGAAGCTTGTAGTGAGATGAGAGATTATATGCTTTTAATTTAATTTTAATTTTTGAATTGAAGTTGGTTTTAGTTTGATTTTAATGGAAATATTTTAGGTTTTTAATGGTCTATTGTGACTGAAATTACAATGGGTCTGCAATGACTTTTAATATTCCCATTCTCTTTAATGTTTATGACGTTAGGAAGCCCTGTTGTTCACCATAGTCTCCTGGGCATGGTTGGATGACGGTACCCTTCTTAACCTTCATACATATGATTGGTTGGTAATTAGTTTAATTCTGTTGTTTGCCATAGTCTGTGGGCATGGTTTGGTGATGGAATCCATTCTAATTCATACACCTTTCATCTCTTTGAAAACTAGATCAACGGCAGTTCAGTAATTTTCATGATTTTTGATGCAAGCATAAGTTCTCCCTGATCTCTACAAGTTGATCCTCTGAATCCCTAGTTTCCTTTTCTCCTGATATCTCCCAAGTTTTAGATTAATTAACCTACAATTATTCATCAAATTACATTTAATTTAGATTCCATCTTATTCTAGTTCTAGTTCCAGTTAATTTTAGATAACGTACAAGTTTCAGTCCCTTGGGATTCGACCTCGGTCTTACCGAGTTATTACTACATCACAACCCTGCACTTGGGGAGTGAACACCCATGTCCGTGTGGGGCCCTCCCTGACACACCCAAATCCATAACTCTTGTGGTAGACTAAGTGAAAGATACCACATTTTAACACTGACGGTAGCAGTGTACTGTCAGTGAAGGTGTACTGACCATGAGGTGGGTACTAATGGTGGGGTCCATGGGACCCACCTATGCCGTCCATTCATTGGGGTGGGCCACACATCACGTATGTGTTGTGTGTTGTCACACCCCAAACTCAGAAACTGGGCTCACAAAATTCTCGATCGCCGAATCCGGCACCGACAGCCTCCGTAGAACCCCATTCTCGGCTCCTAGCTCCCATTCACCAGGTTCCGATCCTGGGATGCTACGAGGAGGATTTTCAACATCAGTTTGATTCGTAATAAGCATAACCAAAGGCATAACCCACAAACAACAACCAAGCACTCCATTACATTTTCACTATGATCAAAAACTTTACAAGTACAATGAGTATAAAGGGAAATACAATGGTAAAGAACAAAAACTCCAAAACGCTCGGCAACGTGCTCCTGCCTCAGCGCTGCTACGATCCAACGTCACCTGCACGTAACGGTAGTGCATAAGCTTACAGAAAGCTTAGAGGGTGGTGAAAGTGTGTGCACAAGGTAGTAATATGAACATGCAATGTCAGAGTAAAGCGAAATATGCAAATGGATCTATAATATCATGAGCCGTACCAAGGCTTATGCGATGAAAGACATGAATGGTATCGGCCACCCCAAGGCCATGCGATGTACAATGCAACTCAAGCATACAGATCCTCATCTATATCTACACATCAATACAGCTCAAAATATGGAATATCACTGGGGTCTAGTACACTCTAAACCAGATTGTCGCCACATCGCGTGCAATCAGGTAAGTGGAAAAGACCACACTATCCATCTGCCAATATCGGGCGCGACTCGTCAATAGCGGACCCATTCCTCGAGCTGGTCAAACTCAGCCTAGCATTGCCCCCTACACTCAGGAGGGTAAGGCCGCACCCCCTTCCAACAGACCACGACACAGTGGAGAGCTTAACCGTCTGGTAGTCGGCACTCAACGCTCATCTACCCACTCGGTCTAGACGTTGGAGCAACCTCTTGGTACCATAAGGGTTTAGGGACTTTCACCCAGGGATATCTATAGTACCCCATGTAGAACAAGATTTTCGGTATTCAATCTTGTGATCCACAACCTGTCTGTGGAGGCTACGGCCCCGATGTTGCTAGGGCGTATAATAACCATGTCACACAAATGCGGAATGCATGAATCACGCTATCCAGTCATGCAACCAATCCTGCGCATATCGTGCGATCATGTAGGGCAACACCGCCTAATCGGGAGCCCATAAACAACCTGCCCGAAGGCAAATGCTATGATCAGACAACTCTCACATCAAGCATACATATGATGCGTATGATCATGAGTCATGGAACTGTACTAAACATGTTATAATAAAATAAACTATCTTACAATGCAGATGGACCTGGACGGCCTATACACGATAAGTACGGCCCAGTAATGGGCCCTAAGGAGAGTCGTAATGTGGACATCCAACCAACATTACACTCGCAATGTGGACGTCAAACCAACATTTCTTCCCAGGCACGATCTTCTTAAACATCACTACATAATCGGTATTGGGATTACACATTGCAATGGACTTTAGGTTCACCCCATTGGGCTTTTCATATATATATCAAATGGCCATATCCTATGGGCCTTTTATTCATCAGATGGGCCACATAAATGGGCCACACCAATGGTCTTATGTGCATTGCAATGGGTCAAACCCGTGGGCCTTGGATTGCATCAAATGAGCTTAGTCTCATGAGTCTAGTATGTGACCCATGGGTCACACCAATTGGGTCCCATATGAAGATCAAGTGGGCCTCAACCCATAGGCCTAACATGAGTCAAATGGGCCTAAATCCCTAGGCCTTAAACAAATCAAATGGGCCTAACCCATGAGCCTTCAATAAATTAAATGAGTCTAACCCATAGGCCTCGTATGCATATCAAAGTGGGCCTAAACCCCTAGGCCTTACATATATCAAATGGACCCAGTCTCATGGACTTGCAACACATCAAATGGGCCTAAGTTCTTAGGCCTAAAATGCACCCAATGGGCCTAGCCCATAAGCATTTCATAAACCAAGTGGGCCTAGCCCATAGCCCTTTTGAAATTCGAATGGGCCTAGCCCATAGGCCTTCTATGAGTCAGATGGGCCTAAATCCCTAGGCCTTACATATATAACAAATGGGCCCAGTCCCATGGACTTGCAACACATCAAATGGGCCTAAGTTCTTAGGCCTAAAATGAATCAAATGGGCCTAGCCCATAAGCATTTTATAAATCAAGTGGGCCCAAGTTCATAGGCCTTAAATGGATCGAATGGGCCTAGCCCATAAGCAGGTTACAAATCAAATGGGCCTAACCCATAGACCTTTTGCAATTAGAGGGGCCTAACCCATATATGAGAAGCCCACCCAACCAACAGTTCAGGCCTAGAACAGATCACACCAAGTGGATGGATGGTATGGATGCATTTCATGCATCATGGTGGGTCCCACTGTCCAGTGGACAATGCGGATATAACACATACATCACACAGGGCCCCACCGTCCGCTGGACGGTGGAGGCCACGCAACATCAGGTGGGAATCCACCGTCCACGGCTGTGGACGGTGCCTTAAAACACATACATAAATGTGGGTCCCATGTGGGGCCCACTCTGTAATATTTTTTTTGCCATCCAACCCATTCATAAGGTCACTCGGACCTGGATGGAGGGATGACATAAATTTCAGCTTGATTCAAAACTTCTGTGGGCCCCAAAAACCTTTCAACGGTAGAATTCAACTCACACTGTTTCACGTGGTGTGGGCCACCTGAATTTTGGATCTGTCTCATTTTTGGAGGGGGGCCACTTTAGGGGGTGGCCCATCCGATGAATGTGTTGGAATTGCATATAAACATCACTGTGGGGCCCACGTGCAGGGCCGTGGGTGGCCAGCGGCCGCCCGCCCGCCTACAGCGTGCAGCCCTCCTGCTGCTGATGTAAAGGCAGAGGCTATGCCTCTTTCCAAAAATCAGGAAACTTGGTTTTCCTGTAGTTTTTCGTGCATGGGTCCCGCTAAAATGAAATCCGCTCCGGCCATTGCATTCAGTGGCCCGAAACAGACGAAATGAGTTCAGAGTTTGGATTTTTTTGATGCTTGGAAGTGAAATAAAATAAGAAAATAGAGTTTGAATGGTGAGGGCGCAATATTTGACGCTATGGCCCACCAGGTGATTGGATCAGCTCCAAACTTCTACCCAACGGCTAAAATGCCGTGGGTAAGAGGATGGACGGCTTGGATCGAACATAAACATCAGGGCGGGGCCTATGCAAGGGAGCCACCCAAAAGCTCCCTTTCTTTCTTCCTTTTTCTTTTTTCCTTTACAACGTCCAGCGTCCCAGACGCTGGACAGTTATATATTTTATTTTTTTTTTGGAAATGGTGGGCCCTGATGAAGTGGGCCACCACATGATGGGTAACATGGTTTAACGTTTAAGGTGGGCCCCACTTGAATAAAAATAATTACATCAAGGTGGGATCCATTCAAGTGGGCCACAACCCTATAGCATAAAAAAATAAAATAAAATAAAATAAAATAAAATAAAAGCAATAAAAGAGAGAGAGAGACATGGAGAGTAGGACACGGATTGTGATGGAGGGACCCCGACATTATGGGCCCTCCCTTACAAGAAAATTATACAATAAATGGATCCCTTGCACATGGGACTATTAAAAATGTAAATCAACGGTGGAGATCCATTCTCCACCGATATGGACGGTCTAGATGACCTTTCTAAATGAAAATAAACATCATGATGGGGTCCATGGAGAATGGCCCCATCATGGAATGATCATGATGATCCAAGTGGTCCATCGGCCACATATTAGGGTCCCAAGTGAGATCCACACCATGGATCGGTGGGCCTCACTTGGTCCACCATAAAAATAAGTAAATGTACCCTATAGAGGCACCCACTGTCCGATCTTCTTACTCCTAGAGGTTCCTTGGCACCTTAGCTTCAACTTCAATGGTTAAGATGAAGAATGGAGGGTTGAGATGGGAGATTTTGGGGTAGGAAGGTGGGCCACTTGGAGCTTAAGAGCTCTTGCAAATTCCATACGTATGGACTCTTTGGCTTTGGGATTTTTGAAATGGGAAAGAGAGAAAGAGAGAGAGTGATGTAAAGGGAGAGAGAGAGAGTGATGGATGGATGGGTGAGTGATGGTTGTGTAAGAAAAGCTTGACTTTTGAGGCCTTTTTTTGTAAGAGAGGTATGGGAGATGAAGACTTTTGTGGTTGCTTGGGAAAAGGGATGGAAGTGATGTGTACTTGACATGTGATGGATTGATGGGTGATTGATTAATGGGATTGATGTGATTGATGTGACATATCGTAGAGATTTCCTTAGTTTTCGCAACGCGTGGCATTTTCTCACACCGAACGTTGGCCCATAACTCTTGACCGGGGTATCGCCTCGACGCGCGAGTCGCGGTATCGAAACCGCAAAGACGGCGCGGTCGCTATGGTATTGGTCGCGAGTTGAGTCGACTCGGGTTGTCGGCACATGAATCAAGGTCGCGCGTCGATATCGTTTAAGGGTCGAAGGTTGCCGGAATTCAACCGGTAAGACCGCGGAAGTGTACGAAAAGGTACGGACCAAGATACGGGTCTTACATGTCCCCTATCCAAGGACGGTGAGATCACGTGTGGGCCAACACCATGATGTATGTTATTGTCTAGGCCTTGGACGGCCTGGACAATTGATATATAACATAATATATATTATATATATAATATATGCTGCTGTGGTGGGCCCTATGTGAGACCCACCTATGTTTTATTGCAAAAAAGAAAAAGAAAAAAAGAAACAAAAATGTAAGAGTAGCTATGCTGCTCGTACAAGCAGCCACGTAGCTCTCTCTCTCTCTCTCTCCCTATGAGTGGTAGCAGGCTGTAGGCCCCACTTAATGTATGTGTTTTGCACATACCATCCATCTATTTTAGTGGTGGGGCCCACTTCCATCTGCTGACAGCAAGTTCTGTGGGTTCCACCACTAAAGACGCTGCATATATTATAAAATAATATATTATATTGTAAATTATGTATTATATGTTATATATTATATATTATGTAGTTTATACTTGGTGGTGGGCCCTATGTGGGACCCACATTTGCCTTCTTAGGTGCAGCTAGCTGCTTGTGCAGCAGCCATATAGCTACTCGTTGTTGACAGTAGGCCCCACATTGATGTGTATCGACACCATCCACTACCTTGAATGGTGGGCCCCACCATGATGCATGTGTTGTGTCCATGCCATCCAACCATTTGTGAGATCATTTTATAGTGTGGGAAAATGAATGAATCAGATCTAAAGTTCAAGTGGCCCCAACCATTCAAATAGTGGACCATGACATCCACCGTTTAAACTTCTAAGGACCACAGTGGTTCCCACTCAAATTGACATTTAGTTTTCACTTCATTTATCTCTATGTTAATTTATAAATTGGTCAGATCTCAAATATACATAAGGTTGGGCCCGATTTGATATAAATGAGGCCCATCGGTGTAGCCTATTTGATATACCTGAAGCCCATTAGTGTGGCCCATATAATGCAGCCCATGTAATGTGGCCCACTTGACATAAGAGGCCCATTGTGATATATTTGAGGCCCAGGTGCGAGGCCCACCTGATGTGTATTCAAGACCCGATGCGATGTATGTAAGGCCCATAAGCGAGGCCCAGTGTAATGAATGTGTGTGGCCGTTACAGTGTAGGTCGTGCCTTTAGAGAAATGTTAGTTTGACGTCCACATTATACGAATAATGTTGGTTAAAGGTCTGCATTATAATTCTCCCTAGGGTCCATTGTTAGGCCCATACTTGTAGGCCATCTAGGCCCGTCTTCATTATGAATAACATGCATCACCGTATAACATGTTTAGTACAGTTCCATGATTCATGATCATAAGCATCATATGTATGCTTGATATGAGAAGTGATTGATCATAGCATATGCCTTCGGATAAATTATTTAGGGGCTCCCAGTTAGGCGGTGTTGTCCCACATGAGATCACGATACGCGTAGGATTGTCGCATGACTGGATAGTGTGATTCATGCATTTTGCATTATGTGACATGGTTAATCTACGCCGTAGCGACATTAGGGCCGCAACCTCCACAGGCGTATTGTGGTTGGTATGATTGGATACTAGAGATTTTGTTCTACATGGGGTGCTATAGATATCCCTAGGTGAAAGTTCTTAAATCCTTATGGTACCATGAGGTTGCTCCAATGTCTAGACTGAGTGGGAACATGAGCACCGAGTGCCGATCACCAGATGGCCACACTTTTCATTGTATCGTGGTCGGTTGGAAGGGGGTGAGGCCTTACCCACCCGAGAAGAGGGGACAAAGCTAGCTGAGTTTGACGAGCTCGAGGAATGGGTCCGCTATCGACGAGCCGAACCCGATATTGGCAGGTGGATAGTGAGGTCTCTTCCACTCACCTTATTACGCGTGATGGGGGAGGCAATCTAGTTTGGAGTGTACTAGACCCCGGTGATATTCCAGAGTTGAGATATATTGATATGTGGACTTAGATGAGGATTTGTATGCTTGAGTTGCATTTCGCATCGCATGGCCTTGGCATGGCCGACATCATTCATGATTTGCACCACATGGCCTTAGTACGGCTCATGGTATTCACAAATTTATCAGCATATTCTACATTACTCTGATACTGCATAACTGTATTACCACCTTGTGAACACACTTTCACTACCCTCTAAGCTTTTTATAAGCTTATGCACGACCGTTGTAGGCAAGTGACATTAGACCGTAGCAACGCTGAGGTAGGAGCGTATAACAGATCATCGTGGAGTTTTTTATCCATTATCATTGTATTTCCCTTTATGCTCATTGTACTTGTAAAGTTTTTGATCATAATAGAAATATAATGGAGTTTTTGGTTGTTGTTAGTGGAGTTTTAGGTTGTTGTTTATGGGTTATGCCTTTGGTTATGCTTATTACGAATCAAACTAATGTTGAAAATTCTCCTCGTAGCATCCTAGGATCGGAACCTAGCGAAGGGCACTCGGAGCCAAGAATGGGGTTCTACGGAGGCTGTCGGTGCTAGATTCAGCGATCAAGAATTTTGTGAGCCCGGTTTATGAGTTTGGGGCGTGACAAAACCTAAAAATCAAACGTAAACCCAATCTCGAACCTGAACCCAATTTCCTAAACATAAACCTTAACATATTCTCAAATCCCTAAACCTAAACCTACACCTAATCCTAATCTCAACTCCCTAACCAAAATCTAAACCTAAACCTACACTTAAAAACCCAAACCTAAACCAGATCCCAAACCCAAACCCGATTTCCTAAACCTAACCTTATAACCTTAACCTAAACCTATTCTCAAACCCCAAGACCTCTAACCTAAACCTAAACCTTAACTTAAACCTAAACCTTAACTTATAACCTAAACTCAATTCCCTAAACCTTAACCTATAACGTACAACCTATAACCTAAACCTAAACTTATAACCTACACTTATAACCTAAACTTAAAACCTAACCTAAACTTTAACCTATAACCTAAACTTATATCCTTAACTTAAACATAATATCAAATCCCAAAACCTTTACTTATAAGTTAAACCTAAACCTTAACCTATAACCTAAACATATACTTATAACCTTAACCTAAACCTATTCTCAAATCCCAAAACCTATACTTCTAACCTAAACCTAAACCTTAACCTATAACCTAAACCTATACTTATAACCTTAACCTAAACCTATTCTCAAATCCCAAAATCTATACTTATAACCTAAACCTAAACCTTAACCTATAACCTAAACCTATACTTATAACCCAAACCTAAACCTAAACTCGAACCCGATTTCCTAAACCTAAACCTACACCTATTCTCAATTCCCTAAACCTTATCCTATAACCTAACCTAAACCTATAACCTACACTTATAACCTAAACCTGTAACCTATAGCCTAAACCTATAACCTAAACCTATAAACTAAAACCTAAACCTAAACTAAAACCTAAATGTATTCTCAAATCCTTAAACTTAAGCCTACACCCAATCCTAATCTCAACTCCCTAACCTAAACCTAAAGCTAAACTTGAAAACCCAAACCTAAACCCGATCTAAAACCCGAACCCAATTTCCTAAACCTAAACCTAAACCTTAAACTATTCTCAATTCCCTAAAGCTATAACTTATAACCTTAACCTAAACCTTAACCTAAACCTACAACCTAAACCTAAACCTTTACCTAAACCTAAGCCTATAACCTAAGCCTATAACCTAAACCTTAACCTTAACCTATAACCTAAACCTTAACCTATAACGTATAACCTATAACTTAAACTCAATTCCCTAAACCTTAACCTATAACCTAGCCTAATCCTAAACCTATAACCTACACTTATAACCTAAACCTAAACCTAAAACCTAAACCTAAACCTAAAACCTAAATGTATTCTCAAATCCCTAAACTTAAACCTAAACCTAATTCTAATCTTAACTCCTAAACTTAAAAACCCAAACCTAAACTTGAAAACCCAAACCTAAACCTGATCCCAAACCCGAACCCAATTTCTTAAAACTAAAACTTAACCTATTCTCAATTCCCTAAAGCTATAACTTATAACCTTAACCTAAACCTATAACCTAAACCTAAACCTAAACCTTAACCTATAACCTATAACCTATAACCTATAACCTATAACCTAAACTTACAACCTATAACTTAACCTTAACCTTAACCTAAACCTTCCTAGCAGGAAAAGAAATTACTTCGGATGTTCTTGCTATTGCAGGTAAATGGTGAAGCATATGTTAAACTTCATTCTTTCATAGCACCCATTGAGAAAGTTTGTTCAAATCAATTACGATAAAGTAGAATGGACTATTGCACATGGTTCTTTATTCATTGATAAGCATAAACCTGGATTGATACCTAACTTTCCTATCTCTACAGAATTGGAGAATTTGGGACCTCCATTATTAGAAGGTTTAGATATATTAATAGTTGTATGTATGTGATTTTTTTTTTTTTACTAAGTTATATGCAATGTTCTTTGTAAGTTTTGTATAAATATTCTAACTTGCTTATGGATTGATTATTTTTCAGAAAAGTAAGCCTTCACCCAAGAAAAGCAATCCGGATCTAGATGATAAAGAAATTTCTCTTGTTTTAACGATTACAGAAAGACAATTGTTGAAATTTGTAGGTTTTATGGTTTTTTAATTAGCTTATTGGTGATGATGTAGTAACTCAGTACCAATCACCATCATTCCAATGGTTCACATCAAAGTCTTCAAAAAAGGTGATCTCTGTGGTTTACTGTTATCCCACTACCAAAAAAATGGGCAAAGACTACGAACTATGAGGATCTTTTGCTACGGATTTAAATCGTAGCTATATTACTACGGTTTTAATCCGTAGCTGAAAGGCTAGATAGTCCCACAACGGGACCTGTGGAGCCCAATTTATCTAAGCCATCCATCCATTTTGAAACCCCATTACTGACATGAGCCTAAAAAATGAGGTAGATCGAAGGCTCAAGTGGACCACATCGTAGGAAATAGTGTAGATTAAGTGTCTGTCGTTGATCTGTGGTGTGGTCCACTTGGGCTTTTGATCTACCTTATTTTTGGTATTATGCCCTAAAAATAATTTATAAAATGAATAGATGGCGTGGATAAACCACATACATCATGATGGGCCACACGGAGCACCTGCTAGCACTGTCCGTCTCCAACTTCATCTCGTGCACAAAAGAGAGATGCCCGCATCCAAAAAACAGCCCCCCACGCCCAAATCAGAGAAACCCTAACCTTCGAATGCCCTCTCTCTCACGCCTCTTCCTCCCTCTCAATCTCTTTCTCACGCCTTTTCCTCCATCTCAATCTCTCTCAGCCTCTTCCTACCTCTCAATCTCTCTCTTGCCTCTCCCTTTCTCTCTAATCCCAGTAACAACCCTTGCTCCTATTGCATCCATCTATCTTTTATTATTTTTTTTCCTTTGTTTTTTTCTTTTTCTCTTCACATTTCAAGTTTTCCGATGCCCTAATATCGATTTCGATTACTATCTTTCTTCATTTCTTCAATCTTAAATCCATTTTGTGATATTTCTCTTCAGATCTGCATATGAGATTTGATTAGTTGTTGGTATTTCATTCATTTTTATTTTTTCTTTTTCTTGAATTTTGTTGAGATGGTTAGCTTTGGATCGTCAATTGAATAAACTTCCCTAGATCTGTTCATTTGATTGGGTTTTCCCTTCTGATTCTTCTGTTATTTTTTTCAGATTTTCCTTCTCCTTGTATGAATGTGTGTTTTGTTAGATTTGGAGAGATGGGTGTCTCTAGATTTATTTATTTATTATTATTATTTTAGATTTCAGGGAATTGATGCTTTCCATTAACATAAGGGCCATTTCTTAACTTAGAAAGCCATAACATTTTGTTGTCATGCCGTTCATATATTGCATGTCGTTGTTTCTCTGAACATATGTATGTAATGCAACTGATCATAAATCGACCTTCAGTTAAGTCTGTGCAGCAAGTGATAGATGAAGATGGCTCTATCAAAGACTCTATGGTGTGTTCTCTACCAGAGTGTAGAACTGAATTGCAATCCATTTAGTTCTAAGTTGTTGCAGCTTCATCTTCCCATGAATCAATACATTTTTTTAATTTTTCTATTTTAGGTTCTGCTTATTCAAAGTAAGTTCTTTCAACAGGTACTGTATCAATTTTAAAAAATCTTACTCCATAACATGTTTTCTTCTTCTTTTGTTGGTCCTTATAAAATTTGAAGATCTTGCTGAACTTTAATCAAGCTTTTAGGTGTCTAGTAGAAAATGAATTACCATCTTTAAATTGAGTTGACTCAGCAAGATCTCCAAGTTAAAATTTTTAAATACCACCCATGTATTTAAGTTTTATGGTGCTTAATTCAAATAAGTTTTATGAAGTGTTATCACCTTCTCACATGTGCCAAACATGCAAGGTGATTGGCATTGTTGATTAACTGGGTCTACATGATGGATTTTAGTCCAAAAGATGGTGGTTGTACATCATTCATTATATAAGTTGCAACTCCTTTCTCATTGATATGTTTCAAAGCTAAGAAATAACCTTATACAGATCATTAAAAAGTTGCTAAGATGAAATATGTAGCATTTTTGCCTATCCAAACTACAAAAAATGGATTGATTTGTCCAAAGAGGTAACCATTTCCAAGTATTTACTCATAAGTCAATCAACTTAAAGAGCTTTCTTTAGTTGTAGATATAAAGCTTGTTTGATTGCAATTATGTTATGGCATGGCTTTTGTTTAAGTTGCATTCCAGATTAGTTTCATTTAAGATGTGTTTGGAGACATGCCACACACGAACGAAAACAATGGATGAGCTAAAAATATTAGCAATTTTTCTAGAACTTTTATTTGTTTGTGTGCATGTGTGGCCAATATGATATTCAATCAGCCTGTCAACTGAACTGTCTACACGGGTCTCAATGGATACATGACTCAGATAGTATAATGTATGTGTGTATGCATTCTCCATCTTTCTAAGACCTTGACACTTCATCTTTCCATATCATCCTAACAGCCATCTAGAAAAGCAGCAGAGAATGCTATTTGGCTTCCTTGTGTACATAAGTAAGTAAACAAGGCGGTTATGACAGTGAATCGAGCTGTCACTGCTGCTAGAGTTGCACCCTTAAAATTTGTGGTGAAACAACCCATGATAACCATGAAAACTTATTTGATTATTTGCAAGGGTAGTTGACTGTAAATGAGTAGTAATTATTTACATTTTCATTATGCATGAATTAAAATAATTTGCATTATGACATGTTATATAAGTTTTGGATTTTTTTTTTTTTTTAAAAGAAGGTCCAATGCAATGTTTATTTGCTATCCAACATGTTGATTTATGTTGATAGATCTTGATGAAGAGAAAACATAAATATCATCTTAATCCAAAACTTTATCGTCCTAATAAGTTTTTAATGGTGGGTGTTCAATTACCA
This sequence comes from Magnolia kwangsiensis, assembly GCA_037074715.1. Classification (NCBI taxonomy): domain Eukaryota; kingdom Viridiplantae; phylum Streptophyta; class Magnoliopsida; order Magnoliales; family Magnoliaceae; genus Magnolia; species Magnolia kwangsiensis. The sequence goes on along the minus strand of CM073573.1, from coordinate 113,123,745 downwards.
TCTTTCCTTTGGTGTAGTCTACTTGATATTTGAATCTACCTCATTTTTTGACATTTAGCTGGAAAAATGGATTGACTATTGATGCGAATGCTAATAGGTTCAAATGTAACCATGTTGATGCAAATGCTAACAGTTTCAAATGTAACCATGTGCCGCATGTAACATTCGATCAATTTCCCTTTAAGATTCAACAAAAAGAGAGAGAAAGAAGAAGGGAGAAGGGCTTTAGAATGAGATCATTAATTATGGAGGAGATCCTGAAAATGCAGTGAGTATCTCTAGTTTTATGGTTTTATTTGTACTTTCCTGTATTGATTACTCAAGCATGACGGTTATGCGCATTCTTTCAGGTGGATGTTGCATTTGCGAGGATTGGAGCTGCATATTTCAGATTCAAGCATCTGGTACGTCTCTTGTCAAGAATGCACATGTGTAGTTCATCAAACAATACATTATGTGATTATAATTACATTTATTTGTTGTAAATGTGGATGGTATTGTATTTACGAATGTGAATGAAAATAAACAACTTATAATATATATATATATATATATATATATATATATATATATGTTATCAATGGAGGATACCGTAATTAGGGGGACATGAAATTCTTGTAGCTTATGGTATGGTGCCCCAATATTCGTTGTATGTTACTAGTATGTAGTAGATAATACTAGGTTCAATATTTTTTTTATGTGGGTAAAAATTTTATCTCAACTACTTATAACCTAAACCTAAACCTAAGGAATTCTAAATGTATTCTCAAATCCCTAAACCTAAACCTACACCTAATGCTAATCTCAACTCCCTAACCTAAACCTAAACCTAAACTTGAAAACCCAAACCTAAACCTGATCTCGAACCCGATTTCCTAAACCAAAACCAAAACCTATAACCTAAAACCTAAATGTATTCTAGAATCCCTAAACCTAAACCTAAACCTAATTCTAATATCAACTCACTGACCTAAACCTAAAACTAAACTTGAAAATCCAAACCTAAACCCGAACCCGAACCCGATTTCCTAAACCAAAACCTAAACCTATAACATCAATCCTAAACCTAAACCTAAAACCTAAATGTATTCTCAAATCCCTAAACTTAAACCTACATCTAATCTTAATCTCAACTCCCCAACCTAAGCCTAAACCTAAACTTGAAAACCCAAACCTAAACCCGATCTTGAACCCGAACCCGATTTCCTAAACCTAAACCTAAACCTAAACCTATACACTAAACTGAAAACTAAACCTAAAACCTAAATATATTCTAGAATCCCTAAACCCAAACCTACACCTAATCTTAATCTCAACTCCCTAACCTAAACCTAAACCTAAACTTGAAAGCCTAAACCTAAACCCGATCCCGAACACGATTTTCTAAACCTCAACCTAAACTTATAACCTAAAACCTAAACCTAAACCTAAATGTATTCTAGAATCCCTAAACCTAAACATACACCTAATCCTAATCTCAACTCCCTAACCTAAACCTAAACTTAAACTTGAAAACCCAAACCTAAACGCAATCCTGAACCCAAACTCGATTTCCTAAAGCCTAAACTGAAACCTAAAACCTAAATGTATTCTAGAATCCCTAAACCTAAACCTACACCAAATCCTAATCTCAACTCCCTAACCTAAACCAAAACCTAAACTTGAAAACTCAAACCTAAAAACGATCCCAAACCCAAACTCGATTTCCTAAACCTAAACCTAAACCTATAACCAGAAACCTAAACCTAAACCTAAAACCTAAATGTATTCTAAAATCTCGAAACCTAAACCCACACCTAATCCTAATCTCACTTCCCTAACCTAAACTTGAAAACCCAATCCTAAAACCGATCCCGAACTCGATTTCCTAAACTTAAACCTAAACCTATAACCTATAACATAAACCTAAACCTAAAATCTAAAACATAAATGTATTCTCAAATCCGTAAACCTAAACCTATACCTAATCCTAATCTCAACTCCCTAACCTAAACCTAAACCTAAACTTGAAAACCAAACCTATACTCGATCCCGAACTTGATTTCCTAAACCTAAACCTCTAACCTAAAACCTAAACCTGTAACCTAAATGTATTCTCAAATCCCTAAACCTAAACTTACACCTAATCCTAATCTCAACTCCCTAACCTAAACCTAAACCTAAACTTGAAAACACTAACTTAAACCCGATAACGAACCCGATTTCTTAAACCTATACTTAAACCTAAAACCTAAAACCTATACCTAAACATAAAACCTAAATGTATTCTAGAATCCCTAAACTTAAACCTACACCTAATCCTAATCCTAACTCCCTAACCTAAACAAAACCAAAACTTGAAAACCTAAACCTAAACCCGATCCTGAACCCAAACTCGATTTCCTAAACCTAAACCTAAACCTATAACGTATAACCTAAACCTAAACTTAAAACCTAAATGTATTCTCAAATCCCTAAACATAAACCTACACCTAATCCTAATCTCAACTCCCTAACCCAAACTTAAAAACCCAAACCTAAACCCGATCCCGAACCCGATTTCCTAAACCTAAACCTATAACCTATAACCTAAACCTAAACCAAAACTAAAAACCTAAATGTATTCTAGAATCCCTAAACATAAAACTACACCTAATCCTAATCTCAAATCCCTAACCTAAACCTAAATCTAAACTTGAAAACCCAAACCTAAACCCGATCCTGAACCCGAACTCGATTTCTTAAACCTAAACCTATACCTATAACCTAAAACCTAAACCTAAACCTAAAACTTAAATGTGTTCTCAAATCCCTAAACCTAAACCTACACCTAATCCTAATCTCAACTCCCTAACCTAAACTTGAAAACCCAAACCTAAAGCTGATCCCGAACTAAATTTCCTAAACATAAACTTAAACCTATAACCTATAACCTAAACCTAAACCTATGACCTAAATGTATTCTCAAATACCTAAACCTAAACCTACACTTAATCCTAATCTCAACTCCTAACCTAAACCTAAACCTAAACTTGAAAACCCAAACCTAAACCCGATCCCGAACCCGAACCTGATTTCCTAAACCTAAACCTAAACCTATAACCTAAAACGTAAATGTATTCTCAAATCCCTAAACCTAAACCTACACCTAATCCTAATCTCAACTCCCTAACCTAAACCTAAGCCTAAACTTGAAATCCTAAATCAAAATCGATCCCAAAACCAATTTCCTAAACCTAAACCTAAACCTATAACCTATATCCTAAACCTAAAACCTTAATGTATTCTTAAATCCCTAAACCTAAACCTACACCTATTCCTAATCTCAACTCCCCAACCTAAAACTAAACCTAAACTCGAAAACCCAAACCTAAACCCAATCCCGAACCTGAACCTGATTTCCTAAACCTAAACCTAAACCTATAAACTAAAACCTAAAACCTAAATGTATTCTCAAATCCTTAAACCTAAACCTACACCTAATCCTAATCTCAACTCCTTAACCTAAACCTAAACCTACATTTCAAAACACAAACCTAAACCCCATCCAGCACCCCATTTCCTAAACTTAAACCTAAACCTAAACCTATAACCTAAAACCTAAACCTAAACCTAAAACCTAAATGTATTCTATAATCCCTAAACCTAAACCTACACCTAATCCTAATCTCAACTGCCTAACCTAAACCTAAAGCTAAACTTGAAAACCCAAACGTAAACCCGATCCTGAACCCGAACCCGAACCCAATTTCCTAAACCTATATAACATATAACCTAAACCTAAACCTAAAACCTAAATGTATTCTAGAATCCCTAAACCTAAACATACACCTAATCTTAAACTCAACTCGCTACCCTAAACCTAAACATAAACTTGAAAATTTAAACCTAAACCCGGTCCTGAACCCGATTTCCTAAACCTAAACCTAAACTTATAACCTAAAACCTAAACCTAAACCTAAACCCGATCTTGAACCCGATTTCATAAACTTAAACCTAAACCTATAACCTAAAACCTAAACCTAAACCTAAAACCTAAATGTATTCTCAAATCCCTAAACCCAAACCTACACCTAATCCTAATCTCAACTCCCTAACCTATACCTAAACCTAAACTTGAAAACCCAAACCTAAACCCGATCCCGAACCTGATTTCCTAAATCTAATCCTAAACCTAAACCTAGAACCTAGAACCTAAACCTAAATGTATTCTCAAATCCCTAAACCTAAACCTACACCTAATCCTAATCTCAACTCCCTAACCTAAACCTAAAACTAAACTTAAAAACCCAAACCTAAACCCGATCCCGAACCCAATTTCCTAAACCAAAACCTAAACCTATAGCCTAAAATCTAAACCTGAACCTAAAACCTAAATACATTCTCAAATCTCTAAACCTAGACCTACACATAATCCTAGTCTTAACTCCCTAAGCTAAACGTAAACCTAAACTCAATAACCCAACCCTAAACCGGATCCCGAACCCGATTTCCTAAACCTAAACCTTAACCTATTCTCAATTCCCTAAAGCTATAACCTATAACCTATAAACTATAACTTAAACCTAAACCTAACCTACAATTATAACCTAAACCTAAGCCTAAACCTAAACCTGTTACCTAACCTAAATGTAAAACCTAAACCTAAACCTAAAACGTAAATGTATTCTTAAATCCCTAAACCCAAACCTAAACCTAAACTATAACCTACAACCTTAACATAAACTTATAACCTAAACCTATAACCTACAACATTAACCTGTGAGACCTGACCCGAGTTCGCATGTGTGCATGTGTGTGTGAGTATGCATTCCGTCCATCATAATCCCACGGTTCTGTTGGTCGAATCCTGGCGACCCGTGACCCTTGGATAGTGTTTACAGTCATCTATAAGTCCAGTCATGAAGACCTGACTCGGATCGAGTTGAAACCTATGCCATTACGACTGCATCGTCACAGCGATTCCAATGCAGCGTCCTGTGCGTCCATCCAATATGTAGATTAAAAGTTGTGTACATTTCATTATATGACCATCGATCATGTGGCCCACTTAGGTGGAATGCATGTGTGGACCACCACCTCCCTTAGCACAAGTTCCAAGGTACACTACCCACACACTACAAAAAGATCCATAACTAACACCACCAACCACAAACTCTACCAAGAGACCTACCCTACCCCTAGCAACTTTGGTTTCTCCTCCCTAAGGTAATCATTTCTTTTCTTACAAATAAATCATTACTATCTCTCTTTTCCTCTCATTTCTCTCTCTCTTCTCTTCTTCCCTAGCAACTTAACTCCATTTCTCCAGTCCATCTTCCCTCCATTTCAGCCCCTTCTCCCTAAAATACCTCCTCATCTACCCCTTCTCATTTGATCTTAGTCATTGATCCATGTTACTTGGAGCCTCTAGATGATGGTGATGTAAATTTCAAGGTTGATCTAGGTGGGTGCTTCTTCTTCTTTCCTTTCTCTCTTTCCTTTTGCTACATGCATGGAAGCATGTAGGACCTACCAATCCATGGAGGAGGTCCTACATGGCTCCTAGGATGAAGGCCATGGGCCTAGATCCTACTCATTCCCTTCCATGGTGGGCCATTCTCCATGTACCCACCATGATGCATTCTCCTTTATTCTTGCATCTCATAGGCCATCTAGGCCTTTGCATGCATGTAGAGAGGGTGTCCCTACCCTCCAGCAAATTATCTTGATACATAATAGCTTGCACGTAAGTATATACATGGTGGATGGTGTAGATTATGGAGTGGAAGGTCCATTGGTGGCGGGACCTTCCACCAATGGCCGATTGCTTCTTTCTTCTCCCTTTCTCTTTTTTTTTTTCTCCTGAGTATTCTGATGATATGTGGCCCACCAAGGAGAGGTCAGCAACATCTCAGACCCTTAGCTAGATGGGAAGTCCAAGCCCACTTGACTAAATGTCCAAGCCCACCATGCATGCATGGTTTGGGTGACCTCCAAAATGACATTTTCATGGAGGTCTGAGTGAGCTCATGGGTCCGAAATTTTATTAACCCATCAAGGTGGACCTCACATGTTGAATCAGGGCCATAAACCCTTTGATTAATTTATATGGGATGAAATATGGACAACATATGTTGCTGTCCAAATTCCAGGCCCAGTTGGAACATGACTTTTGAGCTAATGTTTGAATCTATTTACATGCCCTTTTCTCCCAAATTTTCTTGAGGATATTACAGTGCATGGACCCCACTTTGATGTGGAATGGGGCCCACACCATTTTCCTCATGATTGAGACCCATGGGATGGGCTAAAGTGGGCTAACTGTTTAGAAATTTTTGGACAGTTCAGCAATACTGTAAGTTGGAAATGAGCATTTTTACCTGAGTTTCTAGAATAAGTGAACCACCCCAGTGGACCCCACATGTTATCCAGATGTAGGAACACCTTTTTTCTAATTTTACAAGGGTTTGGGTGGGTCCAATCCCACCCCATGTGGTCCCAAACATAGGGATAGTCACATTTCCAACAATTTTTTTTTAGCAGTAGATTTCTTCAGGAATACTTATCTGTACACAGATTGCAGGGGTTAAATACAATTTTTTTACTTTCCGAAAAATTATAAATTTTTGTAGAGAGGTGTCCCACCCATGGTAGAGCCTACCTACACAATTTTAGGGCCAATGGATCCCATTTGGGCATCCAAAAGGGTGGACCAACATACTGAACTGCCAGAAATTTCTGTTGTTCAGTCCAGCAGCATAGTCCCAAAAAAAAATAAAATCCTAAAAGTACCTTCTAAAATGTTAGGCCATATTTCTGCGTCCAACCTTGTTTTAGGCTTGATGAGGGACCTTGTGTCCAAATTTCATGGATTTTGGAGGCCCAGAACCCACCAATTGGATGGCCCAAATTCAAGACTATTACATTCCAGCAATAGTTCACCCTAAGCAGATTATATCCTTAAAATTTATTAAAGTACTTTTGAATGTATAAAAATTATAAAAATTTATAGGAATGTGTTAAACTCGTGTTAGGATTTTATTACAAAATTTTGGAGCCATTGGACGCCTGTACACACTATGGTGGTGACTGGACCGGCCCACTACTATATGGTGTCCAGATCAGTTCCAGTTTTAGGACAGATTGTATTATTTGAATTAATTAAAATATTTTTAAAAATAAAAAAATTATAAAATTTTATGGTGGTGTGTTCTACTCCTAGAAGGACCACCCTATAAATTTTTAGGTCCATCGGGACTCTGTACCGATCGCGGTGTGGCCTGCAATTTGGACCAGTTTTGGGTCAAATACCCAGGCACACCCTTACCTTGGGTTGCTGGGCCTGCATTCTAATGGCATGGCCCACTTGAAGTAAGTGTTGTATATCTCCCTTCTCATCTGGTGGGGCCCACTATGATATATGTGGATCACCATGGGTCAGTAACCCATCTAAATTAAATAAATTTCTGGACTCCAGCAGGCCCAGGAAATGGGTGGGCTGGAATTCTAGCAAGGGGCCTAAAATTTACTACATGGTTGATAGTTTAGGAACTATTGTGGCACACCAGATTTGAGAGAGTGTTGCACACACTCCTTACTTTCCTTCTTTAGACATTTTAGGCTTTATGAGTACCCCCCCCTTGAGGCCCACCTTTGTGGTGATTTTGTGGGCTAGCCTTAACCAGAATTTTTAATAGTTTTATAGGCTCAATGGGCTAGGAGATTCTTTCTTGAGCCCAATATTGTGCAAGGGATGACCTTATTGAATTACGAGCCCAATGGGCTATTTATAAGCTAATCATGTGTATTAATGGGCCTTGATGCCCTCATGAAGTGTTTAATTGTGGGCTGACTTGCAAAGCCCACATAAATGTATATTGTGGAGGGCCTTGCTAAGTCTTTGAGCTGATGTGGCAAGGTCCACACTGTCAGTATAGACCTTGCCCATATGTATTCCTAGGCTTATGGGCTGCCCTCAAGTCCACTATAATGTATGAATTGCATGACTTTTGTTTTGGGCCATTTCTTTAGGGCCCATTATGTGATATAGTATATGTATGTTTGTATTAGCAAGTAGGCCTTGTGGACTCAATTCTTTTGGATAGGCCCATTGATCTTAGGCCTGTACTCTCCTATCTATTGTGAAGAGCTTAGGGGAAATTATACACAAGAAGTCGGGCCATTAGCTGACCTCTAAACTGACCCTGTAATTGGGCTAAAAGTGAGGCCCAACTCACTTGTGTTAAATGTGAAACTTGCCATGTAAATGAATTACTGAGCTGCCCATGAAGCCCACCACAATATGTGGAATTATGGCCTTTGTGGTTGGGCCCAAACCTTACTTGAGGGCCCACTATATGGCCTATGATTTGGGCTTGGTGTATGGCCCATTAGGTCATGCATTGCATGGGCTTTAGACCTTACATTATACGAGTAGTGGCGGACTATCTCTTGAAAACTAGTTGAGGTTGGATGTCCTCCTGGGTGATCCTTGGGTAGGCCCATGGGTTCCTCTATGGATGTTTAAAGGCCCACCATAGACCCTTGACTGTTTATTTGAGGCCAAATATGGATGCATGTGGAGCCTACCTCAACGCATGTTTGGTCCAGGCTGTCCAAACCTTGGATTGCCCGATCATGGAGGCACTCTCTGCCATGGGTTGCTGCTGGACTCCCAGTCCATTAGCAAGTCCACTTGACCTTTTCATGATGTATACACACCCTTCATCTGGTGGGGCCCCCTGTGAGTATTGTTGGCCTTCATGAGATTATTTGACTAATTTCTGGACCTTAGCAGGCCCAGGAAGTCAAACGGGCCAAAAGTTTATCAAAGGGCTTTAAATTAAAATTGTATGGTTAAAACTTTGTTTGGCTGTGGGGCCCACCATATTGAGAACTTGTGTATGTGTTACATGCTTATGTTTTCTTATAATCTTTGGGCTTAATCAATGCATTCTTTTGGGTCACCTTTAGTGATCACATGAGGACCCCATCTTAGATAAGATTTTTGGGGCATCCCATGGGCCCAGAGTAGGTTGGAACGTCCTAGCTTGGCCCAACCATATATTGGGCCGACTTCTACCATTTTGATGGACTTGTGGGCTAAGACAATGATAGTATTAGGTCCTTGGTTACCCTCTTAAATTGCTAATTTATTGGGCTGATGTAGTTGGGCCCATTTCATCCAAACTTAAACTTATTTAGTCATATATTATGTACGCGGTCTGCCCACCAAGTCTGACTCAATGCATGGATTCTATGGCTATTAGGAATTGAGCTTTGGGCCTTTATTCCCCTCTTGGGGCCTATGTTGTTAAAAGTGGTATTTTATCTTTTTATGGCCTATTATGAGGAATATATATGTATATGGTTGGTTACATTGGTTACATTTACTTTATCTTTAATGTAGGCCTTGGGCCTTCTATCCATATAGTTCATGGTTGATATGTATTTTTAGAAAATGACGATTAAATGTCGCCATTATGGACCCCTGTAAGACCCGTATCTTGGTCCGTACATTTCCATAGACTTCCGCGGTCTTACCGGTCGAATTCCGGCAACCTTCGACCCTTAACCGATATCGATGCGTGACCCTAATTCATATATCGACAACCCGAGTCGACTCAGCCCGAGACAAATACCATAGCGACCGCGCCGTCGTTGCGGTTCCGATGCCCGACTCGCGCGCCGAGGCGATACCCTGGTCAAGAGTTGTGGGCCAACGTTCGGTGTGAGAAAACGCCGCGCGTTGCGAAACCCAAGGGAATCTCTACGATGTGTCACATCAATCACATCAATCCCATCAATCAATCAAGCCATCAAGCCATCACATGTCAAGTACACATCACTTTCTTCCCTTTTCTCAAGTAATCACAAAAGTCTCTCAAACCCATACCTCTCTTACACAAAAAGCCTCAAAAGTCAATATTTTCTAACACAACCATCACTCACCACATCCATCCATCACTCTCTCTCTCTCCCTTTACAACTCTCTCTCTTTTTCTCTTTCTCATTTCAAATTTCCAAGCAACAAAAAAAATTCCAAGACTCCATACGTATGGAATTTCTCCAAGCTTCCTAAACTTCAAGTGTGGCCCACCTCTTCATCCCAAGATCTCTCATCTCAACCCTCAATTCTTCATCTCATCCATTGAAGTTGAAGCTAAGGTGCCAAGGAACCCCTAGGAGCAAGAATATCGGACGGTGGGTGCCTCTTTAGGGTAGTTTCTTTCTTGTTCTTATGATGGGCCAAGTGAGACCCACCGATCAATAGTGTGGATCTCGCTTGGGACCCTAAGTTGTGGCCGATGGACCACTTGGATCATCATGATCATTCCATGATGGGGCCATTCTCCATGGACCCCATCATGATGTTTATTCCATTACAAAAAGGTCATCTAGACCATCCATATTGGTGGGGAAAGGATCCCCACCGTTGATTTTAAGTTTTGATGGTCCCTTATGCTAAATGACCCACTTGTTGTATGATTTATTGCAAGGGAGGGCCCATAGTGTCGGGGTCCCTCCATCACACGCGTGTCCCACCTTCCATCTCTCTCTTTCTCTCCATCTCTCTCTTTTATTCATTTATTTATTTATTTTTATATTATTTTATTTTATTTGTGATAGGATTGTGTGGCCCCCTTATATGGACCCCACTAGAATGCATATTTTGGGCCCGATCCATTTTCTAGATGTGGCCCACCTTGTATGTGCATGGGGTAGCCATGTGATGGCCCACCTAATCAGGGCCCACCCCAATGTATTGTTTTATTATTATTTTTAAGCATCCAACTGTCCAGCGTCTGAGACGCTGGACGTCCTGCCAAAGAAAAGAACTAAAAGGAAAGTTTAGGTGGGCCGGCTTATGCAGGCCCCACCTTGATACATGTGTTCAATACATGTCGTTCATCCTCTTTACCATATCGTTTTAGGCGTTGAGCCAAAGAAAGAGGTCAATCCGATGTTCAGGCGGGCCATACCATAGAAAACGGTATTTTTACCCTTCAAAGGCAGTTAGTGCACATTTTGTTGTGTCTACACTCCAAATCAATGCCAAAAATGGGATTTGCATGGCCTGTTTGGGCCCCAGAATCAAGTGGGCGGAGTAGATTTCCCATCAGTGGTCCCCACATTTGATTTTTTTTAAAAGCACAAAAAAAAAAGAAGGGTGGCAGCAGCGCTGCCACCGTCTGAAGACAGCAGGCGCTGCCAGCTGGCGGACGGACCAGCAGGGTCCCACGGCTGCTCCGTGGGCCCCACCTTGATGTAAATGCCTGTTTCACACCGTCCATCGAATGGGCCACCCTCCAAAGAACAGCCCGATCCAACGCTCAGCTGGCCCACATCATGGGAAACAGTGTGAATGAACGTCTTCCATTGATACCCTATTATGGGCCACAGAAGTTTCGGATCAAAGTGAAATTTGTTTTTCCTATCTATCAGGGTCCGTGTGACCCTATGAACCGTTTGGATGTAAAACAAACGTCATGGTGGGCCCCACATGGGACCCACTGTGATGTATGTGTGACGGTGGCACCCACCATCATACATGTGTTATGTTTTCACCGTCCACAGCTGTGGACGGTGAAACCCACCGTGATGCGTGGGTACCCTCCCCACTGTCCATCTCTTTTGGGACCCACCTTATTCGTGTGATGAATCCAAACCGTCCATCCACTTGGTAAGATCATCGTAGGCATGAGTGTAGATTGGGTAGGCCACCTACCTATGGGTTAGGCCCATTTGATTTGTAACAGGCCTATGGGCTAGGCCCATTTGAATTACAAAAGGCCTATGGGTTAGGCCCATTTGGTTTATGAAATGCTTATGGGCTAGGCCCGTTTGATTCATTTAAGGCCTATGAACTTGGGCCCACTTGATATGTAAAGCCTATGGGCTTAGGCTCACTTGATATTTAAGACCTATGGGTTTAGGCCCAATTGATATGTTCTAAGGCCATGAGACTAGGCCATTTAATATATTGTAAGGCCCAAGGGACTAAACTCATTTGATTAAACCCATTTGATTATAAAAAGGGTCCATGGGATTAGGCCCATTAGATTCATTTGAGACCCATGAGTTAGGCCCATTTTATTTGATTAAGGCCTAGGGGTTTAGGCCCATTTGACTCATGTTAGGTCTATGGGTTGAGGCCCACTTGATCTACATGTGGGACCCAATTGGTGTGGCCCATTGGTCACATATTACACTCTTGAGACTAAGCTCATTTGATGCAATCCAAGGCCCACGGGTTTTGACCCATTGCAATGCACATAAGACCCATTGGTGTGGCCCATTTATGTGGCCCATCTGATGAATAAAAGGCCCATAGGATATGACCCGTTTGACATATATATGAAAAGCCCAATGGGATGAACCTAAGGTCCATTGCAATTGTAATCCCAATACCGATTATGTAGCGATGTTTAAGAAGATCTTACCTGGGATGTAATGTTGGTTTGACGTCCACATTGCGAGTGTAATGCTGGTTGGATGTCCACATTACGACTCTCCTTAGGGCTCATTGTTAGGCCCGTACTTATTGTGTATAGGCCGTCCAGGTCCATCTGCATTGTAAGATAGTTCATTTTATAACATATTTAGTACAGTTCCATGATTCATGATCATACGCATCATATGTATGCTTGACGTGAGAATTGTCTGATCATAGCATTTGCCTTCGGGCAGGTTGTTTATGGACTCCCGGTTAGGCGGTGTTGCCCTACATGAGCGCACGATAGGCGCAGGATTTAATGCATGACTGGATAGCGTGATTCATGCATATCGCATTTGTATGACATGGATATTGTACGCCCTAGCGACATCGGGGTCGTAACTTCCACAGATGTATCGTGGTTGGCAGGATTGGATACCAAAAATTTTATTCTACATGGGGTACTATAGATATCCCTGGGTGAAAGTCCCTAAACCCTTATGGTACCAAGAGGTTGCTCCAACATCTAGACCGAGTGGGTAGATGAACGTTGAGTGCCGATTACCAGACGGTTACGCTCTCCACTGTGTCGTGGTCGGTTGGAAGGGGGTGCGGCCTTACCCGCCCGATTGTAGGGGGCAATCCTAGGCTGAGTTTGACCAGCTCGAGGAATGGGTCTGCTATCGACGGGTCACGCCCGATATTGGCAGACAGATAGTGAGGTCTCTTCCACTTACCTTATTGCGCGCGATGTGGCGGCAATCTGGTTTAGAGTGTACTAGACCCCGGTGATATTTCATATTTTGAGCTGTATTGATGTGTGGACATAGATGAGGATCTGTATGCTTGAGTTGCATTGCACATCGCATGGCCTTGGGATGGCCGATACCATTCATGTCTTGCATCGCATAAGCCTTGATACGGCTCATGATATTATAGATCCATCTGCATATTCCTCTTTACTCTGACATTGCATGTTCATATTACTACCTTGCGCACACACTTTCACCACCCTCTAAGCTTTCTCTAAGCTTATGCACGACTGTTGCGTGCAGGTGACGTTGGATCGCAGCAGCGCTGAGGCAGGAGCACGTTGCTGATCATTTTGGAGTTTTTATTCTTTACCATTATATTTCCCTTTATGCTCATTGTACTTGTAAAGTTTTTGATCATAGTAGAAATGTAATGGAGTTCTTGGTTGTTGTTTGTGCGTTATGCTTATTACGAATCAAACTGACATTGAAAATTCTTCTCGTAGCATCCCAGGATCGGAACCTGGCGAATGGGAGCTAGGAGCCGAGAATGGGGTTCTACGGAGGCTGTCGGCGCCGGATTTGGCGATCGAGAATTTTATGAGCCCGGTTTTGGAGTTTGGGGCGTGACAACCCCTCTATGCCCGATTATATTTAAACGTGATTAGATGCTCATCTTAAACTCTTGCTAGACTCACTTCTGTATTACTTAGACACAGTTTGTATGCTTAGTCTTGTGGGCTACCCCAGGTAAATGAGACCCCACTAGAGGTTGGATTCCTTAAGGATATTATCTAAGTACCTAGTCTTGGTCCCTTCTTGGATAGGAGTGTACTACTTTGTATATCGCTGCATAATGTGTCTAGACCCATCTACATGGCCCATGTACATCATTGTATGCTTGATTGACACTATGTGTGTGTGGTCATATTGTGCCATTGGGCATTGCATTATACTTTTCCGAGGGACGTGGTATCCCCTCTTGAGCACGTTGGTTGCTTGGGATTAATGCATGGTTGATTGTGTGATTCATGCATCTAGCATTGCATAGCATATGAGCGTTATCGCCCTTGCTTCATCAGGGTTGTACCCTCCACAGATACATCGTGGATGGCCATGTTTGGACACCGAAAATGTTACTTGAGCATACCGGGAGCATAGGATGCCCATGGGTGAAATTTTCAAAACTTCCATGGTACCAAGGATCTGCTCCAGCGTCGTGAGCGGGTGGAATATATGAGCGCACGAGGGCCTCATACCGTTAGGCCGCGACTCTCACTGTCGTGTAGTCGGTTGGATAGGGGTGTGGCCTTACTCGCCTGATGTAAGAGGGCATTGCTAGGCTGAGTCTGACCAGTTAGTGAATGGGTCTGCTACCTTCAGGCCTTGTTGGTGATTGGTTGTCCACAGGCGGGTAGTGAGGTCTCTTACGCTCGTTTGACTGTGCGGGGTCTGTAGAGCGGCAGTCATCCAGCAGTGTAATGGACCCCGGTGATTTCCTTATGATAGAAATGTACTTGATATGTGATTGGATATGAGCACTGGCATTACTTCGCATTGTATTTGCATCAGCTGTGTAAGCTTCATAATGCATCGCCTTGGCATGACGCCCAGTACTCATTGCATTACATTACTCATTGTACTATATAGCCTTGGTATGGATTCCTACATTATCATACTGCCTTGGTATAGCTTCTTATGTTCATGATAGCCTTGATAAGGCTAGTGGTATTGATATTGATCATGACTCCGTTCTGCATTCTCTATCTTCTTCTGAGCACCATTGTCACACACTTTCACCACCCTCTAAGCTTTCTATAAGCTTATGCACGATTGATGCGTGCAGGAGATCGTAAGTTGGCGTCTTAGCAACGGAGCTTGGATAGGTGTGCGATATGAGGATCCAGTGTTGCAGATTTTCTTCCTTCTGTTATCTTATGTATGTCCTTTTGGACCTGATGTAAGCTTGTAAAAGTTTAAATTCATAGTGGATTTTGTGATGTGTGCCTTTGTTATTCTCAGATTTACTTGCTGTGATCTTGGGTATGCTCGTATTGGAAATGATTATATTATTGTGAAAATCCTCCTTGTACGATCCCAGGATCGAAACATGTCTCAGGAGCTGAGAATGGGGTACTACGGAGGCTGTTGCCGCCAGAACCGGTCATCGAGTTCCTTATGAGGTCCGGTTACCAAGTCTAGGGTGTGACAGGAGTTGGTATCAGAGCATAGCAAGTAATTTTGGAATAACTTGGGATAGTATCACATATCTGCTGCGAGCTTAGGACAAGTAGTATCCCAAGTGTGTTTTCCTTATTTCGTTTGAGGCTTCAAGGATTCTAATTTCTAAGTGTCTATCACATTTATTCTTTCTGTAGACCATGTCGTCTAAATGACGCACCCATGATGGTGACATCCGTGGCCGTGATGACCATGGACATGGTTCTCATTCCGCTCTAGTGATCCGAGTGACTTTTGCTCCACCATCTGAGATTCTTGTTTCCACTCTGAAGCCTGTCGTACCTATTCCTGAGGCTCCTGCCATACCTGTGCCTCCGTTAGTGGCCAGTGCTACCCCCGCTTATCTGACGATTCCTTTAGGAGCTGAACATCTCCAGCAGTAGATGCAGGTCATCACTGATGTTCTTCAGACCCATCAGCCCATTCCTGAGACGCCCGGACAAGCAGAACAGGAGCGTGTGAGCCCTCTTTTGTATCCAAGGGCTTTTGTTCGATCAAATTTCTATTAGAGTCTGTCGTAAGCGATTATCAGTATCGAAATTTTTGGGAAGATCGCTGCGTTAGGTCGATGATATTATCATGTTCCATTTTGAATGATTCGATGTTCTTACCTGCTGAATAGTTTTGTATTACCAATGTCGGGCTTGTTTTGTTGTCAAGGTAGTATTCATGGTTAGGGATGATAGGCTAGATTGCTAGTTTTGTGGCTGAGTGTGACACTTGTTAGCGTGTCAAGACGGATTATCTGAGACCCCCTAATCCCTTGCAGCCGTTGAGTGTTGCAGAGTGAAAGTGGGAGCACGTATCGATGGATCTCATTGCAGGTTTACCATGATTAGGGAGTGTTATCCCCATGTGTTCGATGATTGATACATATATGATGATGCTGTGCATTTTTTGTTTTGATTTTGTTAATTTCGAGGATGAAATTTTTTTTGTTGGTGGGGAGGATTGTGAGACCCGACCCGAGTTCACATGTGTGCATGTGTGTGTGAGTATGCATTCCGTCCATCTTAATCCCGCGGTCCTACCGGTCGAATCCTGGCGACCCGTGACCCTTGGATAGTGTTTGCAGTCATCTATAAGTCCAGTTATGAAGACCTGACTCGAATCGAGTTGAAACCTATGCCATTGCGACAGTATCGTCACCACGATTCCAACGACGCGTCTTGTGCGTCCATCCGATATGTAGATCAAAAGTTGTGTACATTTCATTATATGACCATCAATCATGTGGCCCACTTAGGTGGAATGCATGTGTGGACCACCACCTCCCTTGCCATAAGTTCCAAGGTACACTACCCACACACTACACAAAGATCCATAACTAACACCACTAATCACAAACACTACCAAGAAACCTACCCTACCCCTAGCAACTTTGGTTTCTCCTCCCTAAGGTAATCATTTCTTTTCTTACAAATAAATCATTACTATCTGTCTTTCCCTCTCATTTCTTTCTCTCTCTCTTCTCTTCTTCCCTAGAAACTCCCCTCCATTTCTCCATCCCATCTTCCCTCCATTCCATCCCCTTCTCCCTAAAATACCTCCTCATTTACCCCTTCTCATTTGATCTTAGCCATTGATCCATGTTGCTTGGAGCCTCTAGATGATGGTGATATAAATTTCAAGGTTGATCTAGGTGAGTGCTTCTTCTTCTTTCCTTTCTCCCTTTCCTTTTGCTACATGCATGGAAGCATGTAGGACCCACCAATCCATGGTGGAGGTCCTACATGGCTCCTAGGATGAAGGCCATGGGCCTAGATCCTACTCATTCCCTTCCATGGTGGGCCATTCTCTATGGACCCACCATGATGCATTCTCCTTTATTCTTGCATCTCATAGGCCATTTAGGCCTTTTCATGCATGTAGAGAGGGTGTCCCTACCCTCCAGCAAATTATCTTGATACATAATAGCTTGCATGTAAGTATATACATGGTAGATGGTGTAGATTGTGGAGTGGAAGGTCCATTGGTGGCGGGATCTTCCACCAATGGCCGATTGCTTGTTCCTTCTCCCTTTCTCTCTTTTTTTTTTCTCCTGTGTATTCTGATGATGTGTGACCCACCAAGGAGAGGTCAGCAACATCTCAGACCCTTAGCTAGATGGAAAGTCCAAGCCCACTTGACTAGATGTCCAAGCCCACCATGCATGCATGGTTTGGGTGACCTCCAAAATGACATTTTCAAGGAGGTTTGAGTGAGCTCATGGGTCTGAAATTTTGTTAACCCATCAAGGTGGACCTCACATGTTGAATCAGGGCCATAAACCCTTTGATTAATTTATATGGGCTGAAATATGGACAACATATGTTGCTGTCCAAATTACAGGCCCAGTTGGAACATGACTTTTGAGCTAATGTTTGAATCTGTTTACATGCCCTTTTCTCTCAACTTTTCTCGAGGATCTTGCAGTTCATGGACCCCACTTTGATGTGGAATGGGGCCCACACAATTTTCCTCATGATTGAGACCCATGGGATGGGCCAAAGTGGGCTAACTGTCCAGAAATTTCTGAACAGTTCAGCAACACTATAAGTTGGAAATAAGCATTGTTACTTGAGTTTCTGGAATAAGTGGACCACCACAGTGGACCCCACTTGTTATCCAGATGTAGGAACACCTTTTTCCCAATTTTACAAGGGTTTGGGTGGGTCTAATCTCACCCCATGTGGTCCTAAACAAAGGGACAGTCACATTTCGAACAAATTTCTTTTAGCAGTAGATTTCTTCAGGAATACTTAACTATATACAGATTACAGGGGTTAAATAAAATATTTTTACTTTTCCAAAAATTCTAAATTTTTGTAGGGAGGTGTACCACCCATGTTAGAGCCTACCTACATAATTTTAGGGCCAAGGGATCCCATTTGGGCATCCAAAGGGTGGACCAATATACTGGACTGCCAGAAATTTCTGCTATTCAGTCCAGCAGCATAGTCCCTAAAAAAAAAAAAATCCTAAAAGTACCTTCTAAAAAGTTGGGCCATATTTTTGAGTCCAACCTTGTTTTAGGCTTGATGAGGGACCTCGGGTCAAAATTTCAGGGTTTTTGGAGGCCTAGAACCCACCCATTGGATGGCCCAAATTCAGGACTGTTACATTCCAGCAATAGTTCACCCTAGAAAGACTATATCCTTAAAATTTATTAAAATACTTTTGAGTGTCTAAAAATTATAAAAATTTATAGGGATGTACTAAACTCATTTTAGGACCTACCTACAAAATTTTGGAGCCATTGGACCCTTGTACACACTATAGTGGTGACTAGACCGGCCCACTATTATATGGTGTCTAGATCAGTCCGAGTTTTAAGACAGATTGTATTATTTGAATTAATTAAAATATTTTTAAATATCTAAAAATTATAAAATTTTATGGGGGTGTGTTTTACTCCTAGAAGGACCACCCTATAAATTTTTAGGTCCATCAGGCCTCTGTACCGACCACGGTGTGGCCTGAAATTTGGACCAGTTTTGGGTCAAATACCCAGGCACACCCTTACCTTGGGTTGCTGGGCCTGCATTCTAATGGCATGGCCCAGTTGAAGTAAGTGTTGTATATCTCCCTTCTCATCTGGTGGGGCCCACTATGATATATGTGGATCACCATGGGTCAGTAACCCATCTAAATTAAATAAATTTCTGGACTCCAGCAGGCCCAGGAAATGGGTGGGCTGAAATTCCAGTAAGGGGCCCAAAATTTGCTACATGGTTGATTGTTTAGGAACTATTGTGGCACACCAGATTTGAGAGAGTGTTGCACACACTCCTTGGTTTCCTTCTTTAGACATTTTAGGCTTTATAAGTTACCCCCCCCCCCCCCCCCCCCCCCCCCCCCCCCTCCCCACCCCTTGAGGCCCACCTTTGTGGTGATTTTGTGGGCTAGCCTTAACCAGAATTTTTAATAATTTTATAGGCTCAATGGGCTAGGAGATTTTTTCTTGAGCCCAAGATTGTGCAAGGGCTGACCTTATTGAATTACGAGCCCAATGGGCTATTTATAAGCTTATCATGTGTATTAATGGGCCTTGATGCCATCATGAAGTGTTTAATTGTGGGCTGACTTGCAAAGCCCACATAAATGTATATTGTGGAGGGCCTTGCTAAGTCTTTGAGCTGATGTGGCAAGGTCCACACTGTCAGTATAGACCTTGCCCATGTGTATTCCTAAGCTTATGGGTTGCCCTCAAGTCCACTATAATGTATGAATTGGATGACTTTTGTTTTGGGCCATTTCTTTAGGGCCCATTATGTGATATAGTATATATATGTTTGTATTAGCAAGTAGGCCTTGTGGACTCAATTCTTTTGGATAGGCCCATTGATCTTAGGCCTGTACTCTCCTATCTATTGTGATGAGCTTAGGGGCAATTATACGCAAGAAGTCGGGCCATTGGCTGACCTCTAAACTAACCCTGTAATTGGGCCAAAAGTGAGGCCCAACTCACTTGTGTTAAATGTGAAACTTGCCATGTAAATGAATTACTGGGCTGCCCATGAAGCCCACCGCAATATGTGGAATTATGGCCTTTGTGGTTGGGCCCAAACCTTACTTGAGGGCCCACTATATGGCCTATGATTTGGGCTTAGTGTATGCATTACATTGTACGAGTAGTGGCAGACTATCTCTTGGAAACCAGTTGAGGTTGGATGTCCTCCTGGGTGATCCTAAGGTAGGCCCATGGGTTCCTCTATGGATAGTTAAAGGCCCACCATAGACCCTTGACTATTTATTTGAGGCCAAATATGGATGCATGTGGAGCCTACCTCAACGTATGTTTGGTCCAGGCTGTCCAAGCCTTGGATTGCCCGATCATGGAGGCACTCTCTGTCTTGGGTTGCTGCTGGACTCCCAGTCCATTAGCATGCCCACTTGACCTTTTCATGATGTATGCACACCCTCCATCTAGTGGGGCCCCCTGTGAGTATTGTTGGCCTTCATGAGATTATTTAACTAATTTCTGGACCTTAGCAGGCCCAGGAAGTCAAACGGGCCAAATTTTTTTCAAAGGGCCTTAAATTAAAATTGTATGGTTAAAACTTTGTTTGGATATGGGGCCCACCATATTGAGAACTTGTGTATGTGTTACATGCTTATATTTTCTTATAATCTTTGGGCTTAATCAATACATTCTTTTGGGTCACCTTTAGTGATCACATGAGGACCCCATCTTAGATCATATTTTTGGAGCATCCCATGGGCCCAGAGTAGGTTGAAACGTCCTAGCTTGGCCCAACCATATATTGGGCCGACTTCTACCATTTTAATGGACTTGTGGGCTAAGACAATGATAATATTGGGTCCTTGGTTGCCCACTTAAATTGCTAAGTTATTGGGCTGATGTAGTTGGGCCCATTTCATCCAAACTTAAACTTATTTAGTTGTATATTATATACGCGGGCTGCCCACCAAGTCTGACTCAATGCATGGATTTTGTGGCTATTAGGAATTGTGCTTTGGGCCTTAATTCCCCTCTTGGGGCCTATGATGTTAAAAGTGGTATTTTATCTTTTTATGGCCTATTATGAAGAATATATATGCATATGGTTGGTTACATTGGTTACATTTACTTTATCTTTAATGTAGGCCTTGGGCCTTCTATCCATATAGTTCATGGTTGATATGCCTTTTTAGGGAATGACGATTAAATGTCGCCATTATGGACCTCTCTATGCCCGGTTATATCTAAACGTGATTAGATGCTCATCTTAAACTCTTGCTCGACTCACTTCTGTATTACGTAGACACAGTTTGTATGCTTAGTCTCGTGGGCTACCCCAGGTAAATGGGACCCCACTAGAGGTTGGATTCCTTAAGGATATTGTCTAAGTACCTAGTCATGGTCCTTTCTTGGATAGGAGTGTACTACTTTGTATATCGCTGCATAATGTGTCTAGACCCATCTACATGGCCCATGTACATCATTGTATGCTTGATTGACACTATGTTTGTGTGGTCATATTGTGCCATTGGGCATTGCATGATACTTTTCCCGAGGGACGTGGTATCCCCTCTTGAGCACGTTGGTTGCTTGGGATTAATGCATGGTTGATTGCGTGATTCATGCATCTAGCATTGCATAGCATATGAGCATTATCACCCTTGCTTCATCAGGGTTGTACCCTCCACAGATACATCGTGGATGGCCATGTTTGGACACCGAAAATGTTACTTGAGCATACCGGGTGCATAGGATGCCCATGGGTGAAATTTTCAAAACTTTCATGGTACCAAGGATCTGCTCCAGCGCCGTGACCGGGTGGAATATATGAGCGCACGAAGGCCTCATACCGTTAGGCCGCGACTCTCACTGTCGTGTAGTCGGTTGGATAGGGGTGTGGCCTTACTCGCCTGATGTAAGAGGGCATTGCTAGGCTGAGTCTGACCAGCTCTTGAATGGGTCCGCTACCTTCAGGCCTTGTTGGTGATTGGTTGTCCACAGGCGGGTAGTGAGGTCTCTTACGCTCGTTTGACTATACGGGGTCTGTAGAGCGGCAGTCATCCAGCAGTGTAATGCACCCCGGTGATTTCCTTATGATAGAAATGTACTTGATATGTGATTGGATATGAGCACTGGCATTACTTCGCATTGCATTTGCATCGGCTGTGTAAGCCTCATAATGCATCACCTTGGCATGACGCCCAGTACTCATTGCATTACATTACTCATTGCACTATATAGCCTTGGTATGGATTCCTACATTATCATACTGCCTTGGTATAACTTCTTATGTTCATGATAGCCTTGATAAGGCTAGTGGTATTGATATTGATCATGACTCCCTTCTGCATTCTCTATCTTCTTCTGAGCTCCATTGTCACACACTTTCATCACCCTCTAAGCTTTCTATAAGCTTATGCACGATTGATGCATGCAGGAGATCGTAAGTTGGCATCTTAGCAGGTGTGCGATATGAGGATCCAGTGTTACAGATTCTCTTCCTTCTTCCTTCTGTTATCTTATGTATGTCCTTTTGGACCTGATGTAAGCTTGTAAAAGTTCAAATTCATAGTGGATTTTCTGATGTGTGCCTTTGTTATTCTTAAATTTACTTGTTGTGATCTTGGGTATGCTCGTATTGAAAATGATTATATTATTGTAGAAATCCTCCTTGTAGGATCCCACGATCGAAACCTGTATCAGGAGCCAAGAATGGGGTACTACGGAGGCTGTTGCGGCCATAACCGGTCATCGGGTTCCTTGTGAGGTCCGGTTACCGAGTCTGGGGTGTGACATAACCTAAACCTATACTTATAACATAAACCTATTCTCAAATCCCAAAACCTATAGCCTTAACCTAAAGCTAAACCTATAACCTAAACCTAAACCTTCAGTTGAAAACTTTAGACAAGTCTTTCATAGATATGATATTCGAAATAAGTGGATGTGTTAGAAAACTTTAGATAGGTCTTTCATAGCTATAGATTCATTCAGTTGATTGTGGCCTAACTAAAGGACTGACCTGATTCTTGGATACGGAATCTATAGTTTACCCTTCTGATGGATGGCTTGGATATTACACCAGTCTGCCATGTCGGCATGTGGTAGTGTGTGCATTATCTCACTTACACATGCAGGTGATCTTAGCAAACCTCTTTCCCTTCCTTAGGTGGGCTATACCAAGAAGGTGCACATTTCTAGCAGGTGGTGAACCTGCTGCTTCTGAACATCAATAGATTATTTTCTAATGGTGATCTTTTCTCTATATAACGCGATGCACTGTATACCCTAGAAACTATCTAGAACTCGAGGCATTGCCACTAATCACTGGCATGTACTACTTGTAATTGACAAGCAAATAGAGATTTTGTTTTCATGATGGTCAGCTCTGCTTACATATTTTTCATGTCATAAATAATCGTGGTCGGTATTGTTCCACTTGGAAAGTGGGTACTTGTGGCTACCGATGGTCCTCCTTGCGAAAATCGTCTAGACATTTATTTTGTCCCTACAAACCATATGGTGAGACCATTCCTTTTGTGTTAATTTCATTCCTCTTTGAGTTTTTATTAATTCATTAAGAAGAAGAAAAAATGGTTATACATGATGCACTTCTTTCACTTTGTCTTTCTTTCCCCCAAAGGTTATTCCAATTTATGAATTTCATGACTATTTGTAGGATGATGGAATATACGAAGTTGTTGCAAGAAGTGACTTTGTCATTACTAGAGTTGTATTTCGAGACAACTCTTCAAAGTACTGCATAAATGACCGTGGAAGTAATTTTACAGAGGTCACTAAGAAATTGGAAAGAAAAGGAGTGGACTTGGACAACAATCGATTTTTGATTCTTCTGGTGGGTGATGGGCTGATGGCTGAAAAAGGCCTATTTACTTGTGAAAAAAATATCATACCATCAAAATATATCTTCTCTTTCAATTCTTTATCATTGAAATTTCAGGGTGAAGTTGAGCAAATTTCTCTAATGGAGCCAAAGATTTGTATTTTCAGCATTATGGTAATTGTAATTGTAATTGATTATAATTATAATTGTAATTGATTAGATGAAGGATTGCAATTGAATGAATGAATGATTGTAATTGATTGTAATTGAATGAATGAATGATTATGCAGGTGGTAATTGAATGAACAAATGATTATATATATATATAATTTTTTTAATGTACGAAATAGCTATGGATATTGACCGTAGCCGGTAATCTGACAGTTGTAGCCATTATTAAATTTGGAAAATTGCTACGGACTTTTAGCTACAAATAAGATCCGTAGCTGTTTGTAGTTTTTACTGCAGATATAATTGCTACGGATTATATCTGTAGCTATTGTGATCTATAGCTACGGATTAAATTCGTAGCCATAGGTTCAAGACCTATTGTTACTGCACCTACGACTATGGTCATGCTACAGACTAAAACCGTAGCCATAGGTCTATGGCTACAGCTTTTATCCGTAGCCTTTGTCCAGTTTTTTGGTAGTGTCCTATTTGCATATTTTCATTTTGTTAGGAAGGAGTTTTTACATAACCCCAAATGGACTCAACTCTACATTTTTTGGCCTTTTTTTGTTGGTAGGTTTGTATTGGAGTTATTATATACATGCAATTTTGGTGCAATTCTAATATTTGGATATCTAAATGTTTCTATTTTTACTATAATCTTAATAGTGGAGATGGATTCGTATGATATCTATATTTTCTGGCCACTACCTTGACTTTCTTATTGTTTAATGCATGATATGCAGCACCATTTATTCTGCTTTAGTCATTGAGTTTATCATAAAGAGCACCTATTTCTAAGGTAATTTTACTTTTAACATTTCTTTGCATGTTCAAGTACCCCTTGGCTCTATCACATCAATAATTGATGGCTAGAAGAAGCTATACATTGAAAAGCTGAAGACCCTGGAAGTTACCTATCAATTTAATGATTTTGTTTCTCCTTTATTGGTGAGTAATAGCAAACATGTGGACCTTGAATCAATTTGATTAGTTTATGTTTTTATGTAGTTAAATCATCTTCTTTCCCTAGAAACTACACTCGAGATTATGTGGGAGAAGTTGCTGATGTTGTTCTTGCTAGATAATACATGTAAAAGTTTCTATCAACTATAATCAATTACTTTTGGGGCTGGTTCCTTTTTATAGATAAGTAATGATTTTGATGTTAGGCTAATGGTTATACATTAGGCCAGTACTCCACTGGGAAAACAACATTCATTAAACATTTGCTAAACTGCAATTATCCAGGTAGATTAAACTGTTTACTTCCATTTCGTGATATATGTGCATTTATATGCATGTGCTTACCATTTCTATTGTTTTGAACAGGAGGGAACATCGGACTGGAACCTACAACTAACAGATTTATTGTTGTTATGGTATGCACCCAAATCCCAAAGCTAATTATAAATTTTTGAATTGCTCTAGCACCTTTGAAAAAAAGTTTGCTCTCGTGTTAGGCTGATTTGGTGATTCCATTATGGACATCAGGCCATTTTCTAGATTTTTGTGGCACTTGTAGATTTCTTTGACAACAAAGAAAATTGTGTTCAAGAATCTAGTGTAGGCTACACGTATATGCGGTCACGATCATCGGATATATGTTTAGGTTAAGGTTAAGGTTAGGTTATAGGTTTGGATGGATGTAGTTTATGTTTGGATGGATTTACGTGGTTTGGGTTTAGATGGATGTGAATGTGAATATGATGAAATATATTATATAACAGGTGTATATCATGATGAAATATATTGTAACAGGTATATATATGAAATTTTGTGCTGGAAAATTGTATATAAAAAAAAAAGACTTTTACCTACGAAAATATTTGTATGTAAAAGTTTTGTAAATATTTTTAGCTACGAAAATATTCATAGGTATATGTTTTGTAAATATTTTTAGCTACAAAACTATTCATAGATAAAGGTTTTGTAAATATTTTTTTCTATGAAAATATTCATAAGTAAATGTTTTGTAAATATTTTTACCTACGAAAAAATTCATAGGTAAAAGTTTTGTAAATATTTTTATCTACAAAAATATTCGTAGTTTAAAGTTTTGTCATAATTTTGTAACGCCCTGAAAATCGGGGGTCGTGTAGAAACCCGACTCCCTAGTTCCAGACCATCACTTACGCAATAAATATGATTATGATTCAATGTTGTCTGAGTTAGAGCATTCACATGAGTAAGATTATACCAAAACTGTAATTCATACTCTAGATCCAGTGATAAAACGCAAGCGAAAGACTAAAAGATATATATATCACTGTATGAAAACAAAATAATCTCAAACTGTCTCCAATGTATGAATACATCTCTGAGTCACATATACATAAATCAAACCAAAAACAAAATGTCATATAACTATCCAACTAGCAAGTCCCGCCAATCTAGGCCACCTACGCAAAGCCGTCAGCGAACTGCATATATGAGAACTCGTCCTTGTCCTCGTAGAAGTCCGGCTCTACGTCCTGAATCACCTCGTCACCTGTATCTAAGACAGAGTCTGGTAGGTGTTGCAAACACCGTCCCGTAACGTGGGAGTGAGTGATCAACTCAAAGGAATCATAGAGCAAAGATAAACATGTTATCAAATTAATCACGCGATTATAGTAGAGCAGGCAATCAGACATTCCTAGATATTGTTGTTAATGCAAGCATGAAATGACATGATGGATGTCCTCACCAACATACTCCCTCATGCGGCACCATCTTACGTCTGCGGCATACTTTCTTTCCTCAGTGCTCCACATCTTCCAGGCACATGGAGTGCGATATGAATAATGATTACCGAGTTGTTATTAGTCCTTTCATATGGCAGTATTGGAAAAGTAAGGTACCTTCCTTATAAAAATCCCAACACAGATCCTGTCTAGGGTCATCACTCCTAGTAATCTCATACGATGTTACATTTATAGGTCGCTGCAAGGGCTGTCAGGGCTGTTGCTCGCACTCATTGCACTGCTCCCACATCACCTTATCAATACAGGCCTAATGTACTCTTGTCGCTACGGAAGGGTCGTCGCCTCCCGTAGACTCAGAATGCGCTCGAGGTCACTACAAAGGTCTCATCACCAATCAGAGTAGGCCGACAGCTCGAATGTAGTGTCCCATACCACCACGATTGGCTCACGAGTCAAATATGCTCACTGGTCACTACAGGGAGGTTTGTGGCCCCAGCGTAGGCCGACAGCTCGACCACAATGTCCCATACCACCATGCCCAGCTTATGAGTCTTTATGGATCAAGGTATCATGGTTAACTGGATTTTCAATGGTAAGTTCAGTACCCTAGGTTCAAGCAGTTATGACTCATACTAGGTGAACATACAATGGCCAGTCGGGTTACTTGACGGGCTCGACTAGTACGAGCGCATCTCAAGTTGAGCAACATGAAGTGCATGAAACACTTCGTGTGGCCTAACCACTGCCGCCTGCCTAAAACACGACTCACGTTCATCGACGGGTCCTTCGTGGTAAATAGAAGCCAACCACGAATTCGATCCATTACCGACTGCCTGGATTAGGATATAGTCCCAAGCATTTGTAAATCAATATTAGCTATCATATGAGAGTAATAGAAATGAAATACAACCAATACAAGCATGTTGTCACATGTTATAACATACAACGTAAGAGAATCAACCAACACATGCATTCCATATATATAATGTAATCAATTCATATAACCGAATGCATTCCAACCACGAATTCGATCCATTACCGACTGCCTGGATTAGGATATAGCCCCAAGCATTTGTAAATCAACATCAGCTATCATATGAGAGTAACAGAAATGAAATACAACCAATACAAGCATGTTGTCACATGTTATAACATACAACGTAAGCGAATCAACCAACACATGCATTCCATATATATAATGTAATCAATTCATATAACCAACATGGTGGAAATCATATACATCAGCATAGTAATTGAGAATTCAATCTCTAAACTAATTCACAACACCATTTACTCAATACATACTAATACAAACATTTATACAAACACTTAGTCTACACACTTTAGTCTACATAGCGTATGTCGACCCAAAGTGCGCATTAGAGCGAATCTCTTTGCCAAACAGATCATGCACGCATTTCTAATATCATAACACGATAAATACCCATGGCAATCATTTCAGCAAAATAGGGACGTATACAGTATTTCCTATAAATGACTAAAATACCCTAAATCTCATATTCACCATACGTATGCGAAATGGAAAACGGACAGCATGTTCTGCATGTCAAACAGTGTTCTTGTCGATAATCTACTATTAAACGACATTGAAAGCTTTAAAATCAGTCAATCTAAGCGTCTAAAATCCTCCCCTTTCGCCGTAGACGCGTATCGATTCGAATAGAACGTCTACACTTCGTCAACGCTGTTATGGCGACCTAATGCATAAGATACTTAAGCTATTTCGATATTTGAATCGAAAGAATCCTTAAAATAGCTATAGGTTAAGGTTTTCTTACCTAGAAGTGAGTTGGAATCACCGAAAAAGTGATTTGAATGCTGTGCTTTGGTACTTGCAAAAGCTGGAGCAGGTGGCAGGAATTCTCTCTCACAACTCACTCACAATCTCTCTCTTTCTCTCTCTCTCTCTTTCTAGGGTTTAATGCAAATTCGGATGGGAGAGATATGAGAGGGTTTAAAGCCCTTATATAGGCTAAAACCTCACCTAAATAGACTTGGGACAAGGGTATACTTGGGTTATAACCAAATCGGGTCTTTTTCGATCTAAAAGAGTGTTTTGGGAGGTCCCCTGGCTGAACGTAGTGGGACTTAAGCTCATGGATACTGGATCCAGCAAATATCAAGTTTCCAGTCCAGTAGAGTTCCCAGATCGCACGTGGAGGTCCAGTTTTAGTTCAGCGGTCATCGAATCTAAATCAAGTCTACAAGTTTCATGACATGAAAGAGAAATTTTTCCTAATCCGAGGGTGAAATTTGGCTGCATTCTGACGGTCAGAACGCTTAATAATAACGCGCTACGACACGTGCCAGATTTTGAATTAAATTTCTAAATCTTTACCTCTTTCTCACCCTCTTCACTCCAGGCTTAATGAAATAGCCTCAGAACATCGGTTGGGCTTGATTTTCGAAACGATTGTCAAGTCCAGCTAAGCGGTCCTAACGGTTTGAGATTATAGATATCGGACTTCCGACGCACAGTCTAAATCTAATATGAAGTTTCAAAGGGTTCCTGAGAGCAAACGGGTTTAGAGTTTGATCCTAGATTTCAGGGTATTGTAGCGTCATTGGTTCCACAAGTTTTGAGTCTTGCAAAACGTATTTAAAGCAGTCAGTGCTAATTTCACAGCTAACCTAACGTAGCGCTAGCTAACTTACGCTTAATTTCTAAAGGAATTAATCCTAAGTGATTTCTGATCGAGTTGGTATTCAGGTCTCTGTACGAATTTTTTCGAGGCGTTACAAATTTTTACCTACGAAAAAATTCATAGGTAAACATTTTGTGAATATTTTTATCTACGAAAATATTCATAGGTATAAGCTTTGTAAATATTTTTACCTACGAAATTATTCGTAGGTAAAAGTTTTGTAAATATTTTTACCTACGAAAATATTCATAGGTAAAAGTTTTGTAATAATTTTTACCTAGGAAAAAATTTGTAGGTAAAAGTTTTGTAAATATTTTTAGCTATAAAAATATTCGTAGGTATAAGTTTTTTACCTACGAAAATATTTGTAGGTAAAAAGTTTTGTCGATATTTTTTTCATTGGTTAAAGTTTTCCTCGGTCTTTTAGCGACGAATTTACCAACAAAAATTTTCGTCGGTAAAACTTTTTGCATACGAAAAAGAGGCTTTTAGCGACGAAAATTTTCGTCGGTAAAAGTGGCTTTTCTTGTAGCGGGCACCTGACCAAACCTGCACACAATATGCCTTAAGATTTGGATTCCTGATGTCCAACAATGTGGCAGTATACAAGGCACTCCTCGTCGAATTCAGAGGCACCTCATTTACTTGTTCTTTGCTCCTTGATGCTCATGTCCTCTTATATCTTTGATCTTTCATGGGTTTAATCGACTACTTGACACATGAACTCATATAATTGACAAACAAGATGCACAAATCAGTACACTAATATATTTACTAAAGTCATGCAATACTAACTCTACAAGAAATATGAGTTAAACCATTAAGAACTTCGGGCCTACTTTTGAAAGTTCATGTGGTCCCCAAATAAGATGATTATAACCCTATTTGAAAGCTTATTAAATGAATTTTTTAATGAGCCCAATATTTCTTCGATCTACCTATAACGAGGAAGTTTTGACCCTTTTTATAGATTGCGTGATGCTGTAAACAAGTTTGCAAAGTTGTATTA
Source organism: Magnolia kwangsiensis (assembly GCA_037074715.1). Lineage (NCBI taxonomy): Eukaryota > Viridiplantae > Streptophyta > Magnoliopsida > Magnoliales > Magnoliaceae > Magnolia > Magnolia kwangsiensis. The sequence goes on along the minus strand of CM073573.1, from coordinate 113,093,534 downwards.
CTTGCGTTTTTGAATTTATACCTTTCTCATTCATGAATTTTTACTATTTGCATTTGTAAAAATCCCACAAAAATTATCATGATTCCCTCATTACGTGTTAAATTGAGACGATCTTGGACTTGTTAGAAAGATAATTCAATAAGCTTGCAAATAGGACCAGAGGAGACCATTTTATCTTTTAAAAGTATGCCTAAAGTGTCTGATGAGGTAATTTACGTTGCTTAAAAAGTCTACACAACATGAATTCAGTAAACAAATTAAATCTCTCTCATTCCACCTTGGTCTAAGTGGCATTGAGCATGTTGGAAAGCTAATTAGATAAGATTTTTCCATGAGTTTTCTTGATGGAAAAAATTTTGGTCTGTTATCATTTGACTTTAAGTAAGCCTTCTGTAGAATTAGTTCCACCTCATATTTCCACAAGTTCGAGTTAGATGATGACAAACCAAGCAATTTTTTATAGAGACGGCTTATGGCTTATTATAAAGTTTATCCTATTATCTTTCTAACAAGCTTAATATCACTCAGATTTAAGGTGGAATGAGAGAGATCCGGTCTATTTATTAAAGTTATGCAATGATGACTATTTAAGTAACATGAGTTACACCATCAAGGACTTTGGGCCTACTTTTGAAAGATAAAATTTTCTCCAAATCATATGATTCTAAATATATTTGAAATCTCATCAAATTATCTTTCCAATGAACTTAAGATCACCTGATCCGATCTATAAAGAGGTAGTTATTGATAGAAAATCATCTCCTTCCAATATATATAGATTTTGTAATTAGTGATGTAACAATTTAAGAGAATTCTCCTCAAGTCTTTCCATATATTTCTTTGGCCTTAAATGGAACTTTTATAGAAATATACAACCCATTTATAACCATGAATCACTAATTACAAAATCTATATATATGAAAAGAGATGAAGGAATCACAAATTACGTAATTTATATGCATTGGAGGAGATACTTTGCTATCAAGTATAACGGTTTACGTGAGATCACATGATGCTAGAAATGAGCTCTCCCCGTCAAGGCAATTTTTAATAAAGTCTTTAAAGGAAAGAATAGGAATCAAATTTACAACTTCCACTTTTTTTAATACTTTTTATATCCTAAAAGTCTTAATTTATATTTATTAGTGTATGTGGTGCAAGCTGCGTAGAGGTAGAGTTAGATTAACACCTTTTAAAAGGTGATTCTTCAACCATACGCATGAGTTCCAAGACAATCCTAACTGTCCAAAGCATTGGCCGACTGTGGATGTGTTAGGGACATTGCACAAAACCTTAGGATCTAACCTCCCGAAACAAAATAGAATTATCGATAATAAAGTAATGAAATAAATTAAAGCAACAATCACACACCACACAAGAGATTCTTACGTGAAAAACCCTCAAAGATGTAAAAACCACGGGACCTCGTCCAGATCAACAATCCACTATAAAGCAGAATGTTACAACCGATCACAAGCACACCTTGCTATGATCAAACCTTCATCACTCATGCAGGAGTGGATGAACGGTAAGAGAAACAAAGAAAACAGAGAGATCTCACCAATTACGAGGATATAGAAGTGTTAAGATGTTGATTGCACAGTAGATCACCTATACGAGCATAACCTCCCTTCTACAAGCTTCCTCTCTCCTTCTCTCTCTCTCACACCTTTGAAAGACCTCTTGTGTTTTTCTTATACACACCTGATGCCCTAGAAAAATTCTAGAGACCCCTTTTTATAGTTTTAGAAAACTCTCTTCCACATCCCAGTTGCAAAAGGACTTACGAAACGAAATCTGCATAAAATCACGAAACGAATCTACGTAACCACGACCGTTCAAGCTACACCCACAACCGGTCGTGCACCACCCACGAACAGTCATGAGCCACCCACGACTAGTCAAGCACTCTGGAGAAAAATAGTCCATACTCGCTAGACTTTGAGTTGTGTTAGGGAGCGACTCCACGACTGGTCGTACACCAACCCCCGACCGGTTGACAACGAGTCAAAAAACCCCATCAAATCTCTCCCTTTTTGACCCAGGAGGGATTCACCTTCTTCAAGCCAGCCCAATTTCTATAAACCTCAAACTTGTCCTTGAGCAAAGCCTTAGTCATAATGTCTGGCCTGTTATCGTCCGTGTGGACCTTCTCAAGCTATAACACCTTCTATTCCAAAGTATCCCTGATCTAGTGATACTGAATCTCTATGTGCTTCAACTTGGAATGCTGACTTGGATTCTTGCTCAAGTGTATAGCACTTTAACTATCAAAATAAACCACGTGCTCCTCTTGCTTCAGGCTAAGTTCCTGTAGGAACCTCTTCATCCAAAGCATCTCTTTATATGCCTCTGTACTGCAATGTACTCGGCCTCTATCGTCGACAATGCTACAACCTTCTGTAGCTTGCTCTGCCAAGAGACAGCTTCCCCTTCAAACGTGAACATGAACCCTAATTTAGACTTCCTAGAGTCTATGTTGCCTGCCATTCTGCATCTGTGCAACCCTCTAACACAGATTTTCTGTCACCATAGCATAGGCTCAACCTGGATGAGCCTCTTAGATACCGCAGTATCCACTTCACTGCTGCCCAATGCTCCTTTCTAGGATTTGTAAGATACCGGCTGACAACACCAACCACATACGCTATGTCTGGGCATGTATACACCATAGCATACATCAAACTTCCTACAGCTATCGTGTAAGGTATCTTCTACATCTCTTCCACCTCTGCCTTCATCTTGGGACACTACCTATCGCTCAATCTGAAGTGACCATCTAGTGGAGTACTGACTGGCTTCGCTGTATTCATATTGAACCGTTATAGGACTTTCTCAATATACCACTCTTGTGATAGCCAAAGCTTCCTACTGCTTCAGTCATGGGTTATTTCCATTCCTAGGATCTGTTTAGTCGGGCCCAAGTCTTTCATCATAAATGACTTGCCCAACTCCTGTTTTAGCCTGTCAATCTTCTTGATGTCTTTTCCCATGATGAGCGTATCATCAACGTATAATAGCAGAACTAAAAAATCACCATCTGAGAACTTGCTCGTGAACACACAGTGGTAGACTCCGTTCTGTCATACCCATGTTGTAACATGAACAAATCGAACTTCTTGTACCATTGTTGTGGAGCTATATATCCTAGAGGGGGGGTGAATAAGACTATGCCAAATTTAAAATAAACACAGCGGAATTAAACAAAATAGATAACTAAATAAAAAAATTCAATATTCAACACTGAAATGAAAAGCACCCACAAAATTCAAGTCTTGAGAGGTTGATACAAATGTTGTTCCATGGACAACCTTACACCAAAAACCAAAGGTTTATGTTAGGACAACCTTATTTCTAAAAAGGTCTTTGTATCAAGAACTCAAACTGAATAGAGATAAATAAATGAATGTATAAAATGTAATCTCAAATATTGATTGTTCTAAGGACAACCATACACCATAAGAATGACAGGGCAACCTTACTAGAACAAATAAAGAAACTAAATCTCAAATCAATAAAGGAATAGCAAGAAGTAAATTCTAAACTATTACACCATTCACCACAATGCTTGAAATAAAATAATTACAACATTCACATCCACATATACATCCCACAAATGAATACTGAAAGATATGAAATATAAATCACACAACCACAAAACACAAGGGATTATAATGGTTCGCCTGTGTGTACACCAACTGTTACTAAACAGCCACACAGCTACTCCACTACTAATATCCTCTCACAATGGATATTAGCGTTCACTATCAAAATAGGTTTTCTAGGTTCACCTAAAACCTTTACAATTGTGTCTTTCTCTATGGGCTTACACAATTAAAAAAAAAACTCCACTTCTGAGTTTTCCTGGCTCTCCTTAGATAACCAATACAATGAGATTTTTCTAACAAATCTCAAAAGTATACCAAAAGAAAGTAAATTACTGAAACATAAAATACCTGAATATCTCCTTCATTGTAGCAGCCCAGAAGAACCAAATCAGAGTAGAGATTTAAATGTCCAAGTTCAATGTCTAATACTGACTTTACAATGGTTCTAAGTTCTAATTAATTTTAAATTAAATCAAATGGGCTAGCTTTGATTGATTTTGATTCCAGAAAAAGGATAATCAAAGTTTCTCTTTTCAGATTAGATTGGAATACAAGAAATAAAATCAATTAACAAAGCTAAAGAAAAAGAATATTAAATATGCATAATTAGCTTAAATAGAGCACAGTCTTATCTCTCAAAAGGTCGAATTAAATTAGCATGCATTGTGTTAATTATTCTGAGATTCGGGCTCTATTTATAGGTGAGCAAATCACGTCTTCGACTGGTCATAGAACCAACTGATATTTAAAATTTCGGGTGCGATAAGATCTGGCGGTTTCACGACTGGTCGTAGGTCAGCTACGACTAGTCGGAGGTCTCCAACGACTGGTCGAAGGTCTCCCATGACTAGTCGAAGGTAGCCGAAATTCAACATTGTACTTTAAGTCGTAGGTCTACGACTGGTCAAAGAATCAGTCGACACTGTTCATACAACTAGTCAAACAGTCTTCAGGACTGGTCGAAGCCTAATAGAAAATTTTTAAATTTTGCAACAAACTTACGATTAATCCAGGAAATTCTTAGACAGGTCGAAGCAGTGCTAGGACTAGTCGAGCAAGACCTAGGACTAGTCTTAGAACAGACCAAACTCACTTATATAAAACATATGAGTTATGTATCCAAAATGACCTACTCTAAAGGTCAACCTACAGTCAGTTGTACCTCAATCATGAATTAAGGACATTGAAACTTGAAGACGAGTGACCTTTGAGAATAATGAAGCCTGAGATCTTGGTGTAGCTTGAACTTGAAAGCTTTATGAGATCTTAAAATTGAAAGCTTCATCTTGATCTTGAATTATACATGACTTGTATTAAGTCGTACATACTTGCCTTCTTGAGACTTGACTTTGTGAACAGTGCTTGTTTATCGACGCTAATCTTGTAAGACTTCGTGACTCGACATGTCTTGAGTAGAGCTTTTTTCTTCACATATGCAAGCTTCATAACAAGATACAAACAGTGTCTTTAGTACCACAAATTTGACAATAAAAAGGGCTATCAACTATAGCACTTACAATCTCCCCCTTTGTCAAATTAGTGACAAAACACACTTACAAGATATATTACATAAAACAGAATATCTAATTAAAGAATCATGCACCAATTGTTATCAACCGGCACACCTGATTAATGAATCATGCACGAGTTGTTATCAACCGGCACACATTAATAACATGAACCTGCAAATTGATATTTAACATACAGTCCACCTCTACACATACTCCCCCTGAGTAACATACATCACAAAAAAAATGCTACTCCTTATAACATAGGCAACATTCTATCATTAGACATCCATTCTCCCCCTTTTTTTCACAATAAGACAAATGAAGCACAGAACAGATGACTGAGTAATAAAGAAAGAGATATAAGAGAGGTAACAAGACAAGATATTACATAAGCAACACATATAAGTCATAAACTGAGTTAAGTCAAAGATAGCTACAATCCCAAAACCAATTAAGCTAGCACAAGATTAATAAAGTGTAACGACTCGAAAATTTTTTTACCAAGACCCGAGTACCACCTCGATCAGAAATCACTTAGAATTAATTATCTTAGAAATCGAGCATAAGTTAATTAGCGCTAAGTTAGATTGGCTGCGAAATTAGTGCTTTTCACTTTAAATACGTTCTGCAAGACCTAAAACTTGTAGAATCAATGACGCTATAATACCCTGAAATCTAGGATCCAACTCTAAACCGAGTTGTTCCCAGAAATGTTGGGTAACTTTGTATTGATTATATACCACGCATCGAAAGTCTGATATCAATAATCTTAGGCCGTTATGACTGCTTAGTTGGACTTGACCATCCTTTCAAAAATTAAACCCAACCGGTGTCCTGACACCATTTTCTTGTGTCAAGAGTAAAGAGAGTAGGAAAATGAAGATTTTTAGAAACTTAAATATATTATTATGAAATCTGGCACGATTCACTTGCACGTTATTTTTAAGCATTCTGACCATTGAAATTCGACCAAATTTCACCCTCGGATCAGGAAAGTTGGCCCTTTCATGTCATAGAGCTTGTAGCCCTGATTTAGGTTTGGTGACCATTGAATTGAAACTGGTCCGCCACGGACAATTTGGATATCCGTTCGGATTGAAAACTTAACTTACTAAAGATCCGATGCTAGTGAGCTTAAGTTCGACCGCATTTGATCAGAGGACCTCCAAAAATGCTCCACTGGATCAGAAAGATCCCAATTTGGTTATAACCTAAGTATACGTTGACTTAAATTCCATTTTCGACATGTTTGAGCTTATAAAAGGACCTTAAACCCTTACCTTTCTAACCCATACGAATTTCCCAAACCCTAGAGATTTAAGAGAAAGAAAAGAGAGAGAGAGTGTGGGAGAATCAGGTGAAACTCCGTAGGATTCTTCCTAGCGCATCTATACTTTGAACCGGCATTTCTGAATCGTTCTTCCAGTGATTTTGATTCCATTTTTGGGTAAGTTAAGCTAACCCTAACCTATTTTGAAGCCTAGACTTGCTGAAGTCGAGTTCTAGCTAACCTATTTCTTGCTATAGGTAGCGTATCCTCCATTGATGAAGACACGTCGTCTAAATCATCTTAAATACGTCTTTTCTGGTTTAAGGTGAGGATTATATACACTTAGGTTATGGTTTTCAACCCTTTTAATGTTAGATAATGATTTATTCATGTTGTGCTTACCGTTACACATGCCAAATATACGATCCGTTTTATCTTCCACATACGTATACTTTGTATTGTAAATATCGTATTTCATGTATATGTTAGAATACACGTATGCATATGGAATTTGTTGATTTTCTTGTCATGATAAACTGTCATGGTGACATGCCTAATATGTATGCGGTAACTCCTTGGTGAGAGGACTTTCCCTAATTTGCAACGGTGTCGACATACGTGATGTATGTTGAATTGTGTAAGCTAAGTGTTTGTTTAAATGTCTAAATGAAATGGTAGTTAGTATTATGTGCATGCTAAGGTGGTTGAGATATGGATTTCAACCATAGTATTTGTGTGTATGATTCCCTTCACGAATCATGAAACTTAGGTTATCCATGCTAAATGAGTGTATAATTTCCTCCATGGACTGTGTAATAGTTGAATCCTGTTACATGTGTGTATGATTTCTTGCATGTACTGTTTACATTTAAGTTATATTTCATAATTGTTCAAATGAATGCGGGATATGAATCATATGCTAGTTATTAGCTTTGTATGTGAATGGTGCTGTATTACAGTCCAGGTAATCGGAAAACGTCCTGTAAATAATGGTGGAGGTTATTTTCGCCACATAGGATAAGTTTAGCGAATCTGAGTCGTGCTTGGGTTATTCGACAGTGGTTAGGCCACACGGAGTACTTATGCATTCCATGTCGTTCAACTCAACGTGCGCTTGGCCTAGTTGAGCTTATCAACTAACCCGATTGACCGATGCTTCTTCACCATATTTGGTCGCTACTGTTTGAATCTAAGGCACTGAGCTTACCAGTGAAACTCCCGTTAACCATGGTACCAAGATCCCCTAAGACTCGTGAGCCGGGCATGGTGGTATGGGACACCGTGGTCGAGCTGTCGGCCTACGTTGGGGCCACAAACCTCCCCGTAGTGACCAGTGAGCACCCTACTCTGAGCAAATTATGGTATGCGACAATATATTCTTGTTGTCTGCCTACACTGATCGGTGACGAGTCCTCTGTAGTGACCTTGAGTTTATCCTAACACCGCATAGGGGCGATGAGTCCTGATGCAGTCTTGAGGATATAATTAGGCCTGTATTGATAAGGTGATGGGGGAGTGGTGTAACGATTGCGTGCAACAGCCCTGACAGCCTTTGCAGCGACCTAGAACCATAACATCGTATGAGATATCCTAGGATTGACGACCCTAGAAAAGATCAATGTTGGAAAATGATACAAGGGATGTGTCTTAGCTTCTCAATCCTACTGTATGAAAAGGACTAATAAGAACTTGGTAATCATATTCATAACACCGCATTACATGTGCTAACGGTGTTGGTGATAGAGCACTGAGGAAGTGAGTCATGCCGCGATCGTTAGATGATGTCACAGAGGGGATTGTGGTGAGGGCATGCATCATTCTTCATATCATCCTTACATTAACAAGAGTACCTAGGACCTGTGTGATTGTACTGCCTTATCATTACTGCTTGATTGGATTGATAACATGTTAACTTTTTCTATATAGTACCACTGAGTTGATCACTCAATCCCACGTTCTGGGATGGTGTTTAAACACTAACCAGACTCTGACTTAGCTGTAAGAGATGGCGATGCTTGCAAGGCAGAACCAGATTTTGACGAGGACGAGGAGGCGTTCTCATATATGCAGTTCTCAGGCGGGTTATATGAGCCTTGTCCTAACCAGCGGGGATTATGTGTGGGATATGTATTGGATAATTTTGAACAGTTCATGTATGTATTTTGAGACACAGATGTATGTATATTTTCCTGGGGAGAGCACGCATCATTTGGAGATTTATTTTGAATTATATATGTATTTAAGTCTTTCTCTTGCATTTTCTCAATATCCTTAAATTATGTCTGCTTATTCGTCTTGATCTATTTCATGTTTTATGCATTAATACAGACAACATACAATCTGCATCAAATATGTTGCATAAGTGATGTTTTGGAACTCGGGAGCTGAGTTGTGCTCAACCCCTAAATTTTAGGGCATTACAAGTTGGTATCAGAGCATGATTTGGATTAATCTGGACTTGGGTTAGGGTCACACACCACACATTGATGCCACTATACCGTAGGAGGGTATGCGAAGAACATAGAAACCTTCATAAGATCCCAGTTTCGCCCATTGGCGAAGTTCACTCAAATCGATCATTTTGATCGAGTCCGTGCACACTCCTGGTCACACACGACAATCCCAAATCACTTTTAGACCGTCAATTGATGAGTATAGACCACATTTCATTCCATTCCAGCCATTAGAAATTGCTAATTTTGAACAGAGATCAGGTTAGTTCTGAAACTACTCGAAATGGTTCAAAACAGAGGTAGGGCTCAAATCTAACACATCCAGGGGGACCCAGGCTGGGCCCCACATGTTTTTGGCCATAGGGGGGTAGGAGGACCTCGCCCCTTTGGTGAGGCCTTGCCAAACTGTCCAAAGAACGACGAGGACCTCGCCGGTTCGGAGAGGCCTCGCCGGTCAGTGAGCTTTTCGGGCTGGGCCGCCAGGGTCGATGAGGTTTGGGGTTAAATGGGACCCTTTGGTCCAGGTTTCAGCCACCCATTCATTCGAAATCTCATACTTCCTTTACAAATTGGCCCTCCAAGCTCTCCCTTTCCTCCAAAGTTGTTGTTTTCTCTCTCCAATCTCCCTCTCAATCGTTCCTTCCCTCATTTTTCATTATTTCCTTCCTTCCTCTACTCTTCTCAATCATACCCAACACCTATATCCTCCATTTCCTATGATTGGAGCTCTTAAGCTCTCATTTGAGGCTCAAAATCGTGTGAGCTTCCAACTCATCCTATTTCTTCCTTTCCCCTACTTAAATCCCTATCTTTTTGGGCCTATTTCACCCCTGTATCAGACCCAAACTCGTGGGAACCCATTAGGTCAGCCCTTTCTCTCCCTTTCATCACTTTTTCATGGCCTTTATAGAGACTATTGTAGCCTTTTTCTCCTTTTCCAACATCCTCTCGTTGATGGACAAGAAATGTGCCCCTGTGGACAAGGCTGGGCCAAGTCGTCTCGATCGTTCAAGGTGGCCTAGAGGAGTTACTGCAAGTCCAAGTGTTCGAAGAGAAATACACACGAAGCGGGATTTGGATCCCCAAGCTCCGATAAGAAGAGTACTGTTGGTGGATTTGGCTCATGGTGCGTATACGGACCGCAGGGTTCTTTTTGAAGTCATGTGGATGGGCGCCTCTTTGGTGAGTATTTATTGTTTGAGCGTATCGAAGCTGCCGGGTGGGTTTCGCTCTTTGAAGGCCAGTCTCATGATAATGTGAGCACCGTTCGTGCCTTTTATGCTCATATTCGGGACCCTACGCTGGAGCCATTATAGTTTAAGATTCCCTTTGGCAGAGATCGAGAAGCCACAATCGATGTTCAGTTGATAGCTCGACTGCTGAACGTGTCACTTGGCAAGGTACATCCAAGTGCTAAGAATCTAAACAGTGTTCGTGAGCGAGATCGCCACACCAGGTTTCTATGTGGTCGTTTATTTGAGTGGCAGTGTAACAAGAGCCTCTTAGTGACCCATATGTTACCTGATTTCTGTCTGCTTCACCATATCTGCACGTTCAATATTTATCCCAGGTGGAGCAATCGCAGTGAATGTACACGTCTCATGGTAGATTTTCTGTATTAAGTAGGGCTGGGAGACAACGTGTGCATGCCTGCGTTTGTGCTGCGATAGATCATTCTCATAGCGCGAACGAGAAGAACTTCTGAGTCACTTCCCTTTGGTCGACTCATATGTAAGATTGCGCTCGAGTTTGGTTATAGACTTGGGACAGAGCTGCTGTGCCAATTCATTTCATCAATGAGACTACTATAAACCAGATGAAGATAGGGCCTCAGCAACGCGAGGCCCAGCTTGATGATGACAGCGAGGGTGAGTATGATAGTGAAGAGGAAGAAAGTGAAGAAGAAGGTGGGGCAGAGATAGAGGAAGAAGTCCAGGAAGAAGAAGAAGAGGAGGCTCAGGATACTGATGAGAGTCCTCCTGCGACTTGGGCTACTAGGGATGCTCATATGGCCCGACTTGAGGAGAGTCAGGTTGCCTTGCGATGAGAAGTCCAAGAACTCCGGGCTGAGGTAAAACAAGAGCTTGAAGATACCAAGGCCGTCATGAAGTAAAAATTTGGCAAGGTGACTCGCACCTTGAAAGCCATCCTATGTTGTCTGAAGGATAAGGGTGCCCCTTCTCCATCACCAGATTTTGATGCATAGACTCATGTAGTCATTGTCTGCTTGTTTGAAGTTTATTTTCATGTGTGGTTTTGCTTATCGTTTATCAGTTGGTAGTTGTTTAGTGTTGGAGCTTCGTGCGTGAAGCTTTAGTATTTTTTTCACATGCTTTCTCTATCGCGATTCATGTAATGCTGCAAATCATGTATTGTGACAATTTTGTTAATGAAATGCATGTGGTTTCCTTAGTTTGTGAAGTACAGACTGTAAATGGATTGTGTGAATGCCTAATTTCTTTGGTTGCTACCCTCTGTTATGTGTATGTAACACCCCGGATTTTGGCCAATCTGGGATTTGACATCCTTAGACAGTGGGTCAATTAAAACACCTGAAAAATCGTTCAGAACCCAATTCCATAGCCAAAGAAACCACTTAGGATAAATTTCTTTAGAAACTAAGCATAAGTTAGCTAGCGCAACGTTGGAGTGGCTGGGAAACAGTCCCTGATTACTTTAAATACGTTCTACAAGGCCCAAAGCGAGTGGAACCAATGGTGCTATAATGCTCTAAAACCTCGGACCAAACTCTAAGCAGGTTTGTTCTCTGGACCACTTTGAATCTTTGTATTGGATCTAGACCGCACGTCGAAAGTCCGATACCTCCTATCTTAGACCGTTAGAACCGTCTAGCTGGACTTGACACTCATTCCAAAAATCAAGTCAAACCGATGATCACAGGCTATTTCATTGAGCCCGGACCGAAGAGAGTGTGAATAGGGACATAGTTGGAATTTCAAATTCAAATCTGGCACACAAATTTGACGCATCAGTATTAAGCATTCTGACCGTCAGAATACAGCCAAATTACACCCTTGGATCAGGAAAAATATCTATTATATATCACGAGACTTATAGGCCTGATCTTGGTGCGGTGACCGTTAAACTGAAACTGGGCCGCCACGTGCGATCTGGGAACCCAACCGGTCTGAAAACTGGATGTGTGCTAGATCCAGTATGCATGAGCTTAAGTCCGACCGCATTTGGCCTGGGGACCTCCAGAAATACCCTTTTGGACCGAAACGGCCCCGATTTGGTTAGGCACCAAGTAAACATTGTTCCCAAGCCTATTTTGGGAATGTTTTAGGCTATAAAAGGGGTTGAAACCCTCACTCCTCTCTCCCATCCGAATTTGAGAGAAGCCCTAGCTTGGGAGAGAGAAAAAGAGTGAGAGATTGTGAGAGAGTGGGAGAGTTCTTCCTGCCACTTGTGCTACGTGTTGCACGTGCTTAAGCAACACTCCTCTACCGCTTTCCCGGCGATTCCACCGTGATCCTAGGTAAGTAAAAACCCTAAATAGTTGTTGATTTGAGTTTCCCTTGTTTCCATAGCGATGTAACTTATGGATCTCGTGTATTAGATTCCTTATTCGCCGTAGACGAAGCGTATATGCTCCGTTCGAATTCTCATCCCTAAAAGGGAAAAGGTGCGGATATTAGACGCTTTGATTGACTGTTTCCAACGCTTTCAATGTCGTTTAATAGTAGATTCTTGACGGCATCGCCGTTTGACATGTACAAAATGCTTTCCGTTTCCCGTTTCGTAAGCTAACGAAGAATATGAGATTTAGGGCATTTTAGTCATTTGTAGGAAGTACTGTTTACATTCATATTTTGCTGATGTGATTGACATGGTTTGTTGTCGCATTAGGAAGTTAGGAATGCGTGCATAATTAGTTTGGCGAAGAGATTCGCCTAGTTGCGCACTTTGGGTCGACATACTATTTGTAGACTTAAGTGTGTAGTGTATGTGTTTGTATAAATGCTTGTATTAGTATGTATTGAATTAAATGATGTTATTTGATAGTTTGTGATTGATTTTTCGATTATTATGCTGACCTAAATGATTTTCTACATGTTGACAAAAGGCATGATTTCATTACATGCATGGAATGTATGTGCTTGAGGATTTGCTTAAGTTGAATATGCATGGGAAGTATGCCTTGAAGATTTGCTTAAGTTGAATGTTATAACATGTGCTAACATGCTCACATGATGTATTTCAATTCCAATACCTTTTTATAGTGTTAATGTAATTCCATAGATGTGTGGGACTTGACTTAGTCCAGACAGTCGGTAACCGAGCGAATTCGTGGCTGACTGGTCATAGCCACGAACGACGCGTCGATGAATGTGATTCGTGTTGAGAGTTGGCGGCAGTGGTTAGGCCACGCGAAGTGTTTTACGCACTTCATGTCGTTCAATTCGAGATGCGATCGCGCTAGTCGAGCCCGTCAAGTAACCCGACTGGCCAATGTTTGTTCACCTTGTATGTATCATAACTGCTTGAACCTAGGGTACTGAACTTACCATTGTAAACCCTGTTAACCATGGTACCTTGATCCACGAAGACTCATGAGCCGGGCATGGTGGTATGGGACACCGTGGTCGAGCTGTCGGCCTACGCTGGGGCCACAAACCTCCCCGTAGTGACCAGTGAGCACCTATGACTCGTGAGCAGATTATGGTGGTATGGGACACTATATTCTTGCTGTCGGCCTACACTGATAAGGTGATGGGGGAGCGGTGCAACGAGTGCGAGCAACAGCCCTGGCAGCCCTTTGTAGTGACCGCGAGCGTATTCTGAGTCTACGGGAGGCGACGACCCTTCCGTAGCAGTAGAGTACAGTAGGCCTGTATTGATAAGGTGATGGGGGAGCGGAGCAACGAGTGCGTGCAACAGCCCTGGCAGCCCTTGCAGCGACCTACAAAATATACATCGTATGAGATTACTAGGAGTGACGACCCTAGACAGGATCTGTGTTGGGATTGATACAAGGGAAGTACCTTAGTTTCCCAATCCTGCTGTTTGAATGGATTAATAACAACTTGGTAATCATATCACCATAGCATTGCATGTGCCTGGAAGATGTGGAGCACTCTAGGGAGTGTGGCATGCCGCGGTCGTAAGATGTTGCCGTATGAGGGTGATCGTCGGTGAGGGCATACATCACGTCATGTCATAAATGCATTAACAACAGTATTAGGATTGTTTGATTTACTGCTTTACTATTATCGCATGATTGATTTGATAACATGTTAATCTTTGCTCTATTATTCCACTGAGTTAGCTACTCACTCCCACGTTACGGGACGGTGTTCCTGGACACCCACCAGACCTTTTGTGATTGCAGATGATGGCGCGGCCTGCGAGGCGGAGCTGGACTTGATGATGAGGAGGAGGATCCCTCCTTTATGCATGTTCTGATCGACGGGATTACAGGGAGGTTGATTAGATACTTTGACATTTGTCATTTTATATTTTGTAGCGCACTCATGTATATTCGTTTCATCTACTTTTGGAGTATACATGTATGTATATAACCTGGTAACATGTTCACACTCTGGAGACATACAACAGTTTATATATGTTATACATACTATTACAGACTTCCGCTGGTTAATTTAACTGTCTCTGGAGTAGGATATGCTGTTCTGGCTTAATTTCACTCATGTTTAATACATTATCACAGACAACATTCAATCATACATATCTATGTTGCATAAATAACATTTTGGAACTCGGGAGTTGGGTTTTTGCTCGACCCCCCGATTTTCGGGATGTTACAGATGGTATCAGAGCATGATTTGGATTAAACCGGGCCTGGGTTATGGTCACGCGACGTACGCTGTCGCTTTCTTTGACTTAGGTGGGTACGAGAAGGGTCTAGAAATACTTCTAGGATCCCAGATTCGCCAATAGGCGAAGTCTATTCATTTCGATCGCGTGATCGAGTCCGTAGCGCATCTAGGGTCGCGTAAAGCAACCCGAATAGCTCCTAGGTTGTAGGTAAGTGGGTTGAGATGTTCTTTGAACAATTCTAAACCCGTAAAAGTGAATCCTTGGGCCATGGGACAACCACGACCCCTGTGTTCAATCGCCAGGGCTTAAAAACCCCCGTTTCACCGAAAATCTTCGAAATTCTTCCTCTCACCACCCCAATCTTCAATTATTTCTTATCCATTTTATATTAGGCATCAATACTAATGTGAAAATAACATAAAATCTTACTTTTACAAAATTTTACAGTGAATAGTAAAATTTCATGAAAAATGGCCATAAGGCCATTCTAAATTCACTTTCTTTAGCAACTAATGGTTTAGATGGATGTACTAGATCCTTCTACCCCAAAATCATATGCTGCATGATAGGGTTTTGTATTCGGGATTGAAGATTGGACCCAAAAATCCTCGAATGGATGTTAAAAATGTATTGGCCTCCCTAGGGCAATCTACAATGAACTAGAGTGTGCACCATACCTTTTTGGAATCCCTAGGGCAAGAGGAATCCATCCCATATGGCCTCAGAGGCCAGTTTGCAACTTCACCGGCGATGCCATCGCCGGTTCGGCGATGCATCGCCGGCCGGCGAGCTCCGATGGGGCCGTCCTTCCGGCGCACCCCCTTAAACAGGGTCCACATCACCCCTATGCACCTCCCACCCCAAGAAAACCCCAAATATGGGTACTTCCTTCACAAACAGCCCCTCCCCTAGCCCCATTTTCGTTTTCAGCTGCCCTATCCCAAAAATTCATGATTCCAAACCACCCTAGATCCATTCCCTGCCAAAAACGACCACCCTCCGTCATTCCTTTGAAGTTGGCAGCCCTCCCTCTTGAAGATTTCATCCGTTGGAGCTCCTAAAACCCCAAAATCGAGCTGAAATCGTGAGGTGCTCCATTCCCCTTTTTCATTTTCATTTCTTTCTGAAAATACATCCTAGGGAAGCTTGAAGCATCCCTCTACAACGCCTAGATTTCATTCTGTCCCTTTGGGCGACCATTTCTTCGCATTTCCTCCATTTTCCATGGCTATTGTTAAGGCTGTTTCAGCCTTTTTCCTCCCTTTCCATCGTTCTCTCTCTCATGTCCCTTTTATTTGAGCCTTTACCCTCTTTTTGGGTCTCAGAATCATGCTAACCTCAAATCCCATTTCTCAACTTTCTCCGTTTGAGAAGTATTGAAAACACATGGCCGATAGAGCTCTAATGGGCAACTGACAGTATTGAACTTGATAGTATTCAAGAAGGTCAGTCGGGACCCTGGTAGAAGTCCTTTGGTAGAATTAGGCATCTATGTCGTTGCCCTTTAGCTTGTTTGACTACTGTTGAAATTTCTGTGTTGTTTTGTTGTTAGGTAGAAAAATGTGTTTGTGTTGTGGTTTGGGGATAATATAGCCAAAATTTGTCGAATGGAATGCATGTTGTTTCATTTCGCTATAAAATATTGTCCCTAGATTGGGAGTATTATAACTCCCTGAGATCCAGCCTACAAATTAATTTTTATCCCCACCCACCCTCCTACCAAGCATACCACATCCAATCCTGCCATGGGACTAGGAATGCAGTTCCATTTAATACCACTAAGCGCTACCGGCCACATAGGCTCTAGGTGTTTTGGTTCTAGTGTTAGCACTCCTAGATTTGAAGGGTCTGACGACATAAGAAATCCAATTCCATTTAGACAATTTTGATCCTAAGCGATAGAGCAATTCCCTGTATTAGAGATGGTATGAAACCGTCTAGTGTATAGGCTTAGGTCTTGAATTATAGCGAATGAAATACAGACTAGCCTACTAGTTACCTTAAGTAGTGTACAGCCTGTATATGCTAAGGACTTGTAGGTTAGATTTGGTTGAAGTAGAACCTTATTCCTTCGACAGATCCCCTTATGACTTATAGACTACTGTTGTTGCCCATAGGAAGGAACCATTCACTCTCAGGGAACATTTATAAATCCCTCAGATTGAACTTAGAATGGACTAGCACGCCCCTTAGAATTGCCATCCCCAAGGGTTTATTGCATTCGGGAACGCAGAGTAAAGGAACTGCATGTACGCGATGTATTCGCGGTTCGAATCGACTTCTTAATCCTAGTGGTTCCCAATAAATCCAATGCTCTGATCAAGCAGAAGATCGGCATCGACTCGGATTAAGAATTGATACAATAAATCTTCTGTTCTAGCTAGACAGAAAGTCTATGTATCCGGCTCAGACCTACTACATAACCTTTATTCTGTGATGGCCCAACCACCTACAACCAAACGGGATCACATTGCCTTTTGGGAAATGGCGAGGACTTAAAGCCAGTAGAGAATTAGGCATCTTGCCACCAACTCATACCTGCCCCTGACCTTAACCACAATAGATATTAGGCTCATCTCTATGATCATAGATACCAATGCCATAGAACGCATCATTAGCAAGGAAGACCATATAGAGAAAGGCTGTTTCCATTTTAGGTTAAGGATAGCCCCTAAGTTGCGCCTCGTTCCGATATACTGATCGATGCAAATATTCTTCAACCTTAAGTAAAACCAAGTTTTAAGGGGGGTAGAAGGAATTAAGTCCAATCCAGTTAGATTAGTTAACGCTACCGTTCGATCAAAGTGGCGCAGCGGAAGAGCGGTTGGCCTCTTTCCCACTGGCCCAGGATCGAAACATTTGAGTTAGGGTGTATATACGATTAGGTTATTAAATAGGATTTGAACCTTCCTTAGAGAAAGTACTCCTTGTCCTTCGCCAATGTCGGGGACGACATTGTGTTTTAAGGGGGGTAGATTGTAACACCCCGGATTTTGGCCAATCTGGGATTTGACGTCCTTAGACAGTGGGTCAATTAAAACACCTGAAAAATCGTTCAGAACCCAATTCCATAGCCAAAGAAACCACTTAGGATAAATTTCTTTAGAAACTAAGCATAAGTTAGCTAGCGCAACGTTGGAGTGGCTGGGAAACAGTCCCTGATTACTTTAAATACGTTCTACAAGGCCCAAAGCGAGTGGAACTAATGGTGCTATAATGCTCTAAAACCTCGGACCAAACTCTAAGCAGGTTTGTTCTCTGGACCACTTTGAATCTTTGTATTGGATCTAGACCGCACGTCGAAAGTCCGATACCTCCTATCTTAGACCGTTAGAACCGTCTAGCTGGACTTGACACTCATTCCAAAAATCAAGTCAAACCGATGATCACAGGCTATTTCATTGAGCCCGGACCGAAGAGAGTGTGAATAGGGACATAGTTGGAATTTCAAATTCAAATCTGGCACACAAATTTGACGCATCAGTATTAAGCATTCTGACCGTCAGAATACAGCCAAATTACACCCTTGGATCAGGAAAAATATCTATTATATATCACGAGACTTATAGGCCTGATCTTGGTGCGGTGACCGTTAAACTGAAACTGGGCCGCCACGTGCGATCTGGGAACCCAACCGGTCTGAAAACTGGATGTGTGCTAGATCCAGTATGCATGAGCTTAAGTCCGACCGCATTTGGCCTGGGGACCTCCAGAAATACCCTTTTGGACCGAAACGGCCCCGATTTGGTTAGGCACCAAGTAAACATTGTTCCCAAGCCTATTTTGGGAATGTTTTAGGCTATAAAAGGGGTTGAAACCCTCACTCCTCTCTCCCATCCGAATTTGAGAGAAGCCCTAGCTTGGGAGAGAGAAAAAGAGTGAGAGATTGTGAGAGAGTGGGAGAGTTCTTCCTGCCACTTGTGCTACGTGTTGCACGTGCTTAAGCAACACTCCTCTACCGCTTTCCCGGCGATTCCACCGCGATCCTAGGTAAGTAAAAACCCTAAATAGTTGTTGATTTGAGTTTCCCTTGTTTCCATAGCGATGTAACTTATGGATCTCGTGTATTAGATTCCTTATTCGCCGTAGACGAAGCGTATATGCTCCGTTCGAATTCTCATCCCTAAAAGGGAAAAGGTGCGGATATTAGACGCTTTGATTGACTGTTTCCAACGCTTTCAATGTCGTTTAATAGTAGATTCTTGACGGCATCGCCGTTTGACATGTACAAAATGCTTTCCGTTTCCCGTTTCGTAAGCTAACGAAGAATATGAGATTTAGGGCATTTTAGTCATTTGTAGGAAGTACTGTTTACATTCATATTTTGCTGATGTGATTGACATGGTTTGTTGTCGCATTAGGAAGTTAGGAATGCGTGCATAATTAGTTTGGCGAAGAGATTCGCCTAGTTGCGCACTTTGGGTCGACATACTATTTGTAGACTTAAGTGTGTAGTGTATGTGTTTGTATAAATGCTTGTATTAGTATGTATTGAATTAAATGATGTTATTTGATAGTTTGTGATTGATTTTTCGATTATTATGCTGACCTAAATGATTTTCTACATGTTGACAAAAGGCATGATTTCATTACATGCATGGAATGTATGTGCTTGAGGATTTGCTTAAGTTGAATATGCATGGGAAGTATGCCTTGAAGATTTGCTTAAGTTGAATGTTATAACATGTGCTAACATGCTCACATGATGTATTTCAATTCCAATACCTTTTTATAGTGTTAATGTAATTCCATAGATGTGTGGGACTTGACTTAGTCCAGACAGTCGGTAACCGAGCGAATTCGTGGCTGACTGGTCATAGCCACGAACGACGCGTCGATGAATGTGATTCGTGTTGAGAGTTGGCGGCAGTGGTTAGGCCACGCGAAGTGTTTTACGCACTTCATGTCGTTCAATTCGAGATGCGATCGCGCTAGTCGAGCCCGTCAAGTAACCCGACTGGCCAATGTTTGTTCACCTTGTATGTATCATAACTGCTTGAACCTAGGGTACTGAACTTACCATTGTAAACCCTGTTAACCATGGTACCTTGATCCACGAAGACTCATGAGCCGGGCATGGTGGTATGGGACACCGTGGTCGAGCTGTCGGCCTACGCTGGGGCCACAAACCTCCCCGTAGTGACCAGTGAGCACCTATGACTCGTGAGCAGATTATGGTGGTATGGGACACTATATTCTTGCTGTCGGCCTACACTGATAAGGTGATGGGGGAGCGGTGCAACGAGTGCGAGCAACAGCCCTGGCAGCCCTTTGTAGTGACCGCGAGCGTATTCTGAGTCTACGGGAGGCGACGACCCTTCCGTAGCAGTAGAGTACAGTAGGCCTGTATTGATAAGGTGATGGGGGAGCGGAGCAACGAGTGCGTGCAACAGCCCTGGCAGCCCTTGCAGCGACCTATAAAATATACATCGTATGAGATTACTAGGAGTGACGACCCTAGACAGGATCTGTGTTGGGATTGATACAAGGGAAGTACCTTAGTTTCCCAATCCTGCTGTTTGAATGGATTAATAACAACTTGGTAATCATATCACCATAGCATTGCATGTGCCTGGAAGATGTGGAGCACTCTAGGGAGTGTGGCATGCCGCGGTCGTAAGATGTTGCCGTATGAGGGTGATCGTCGGTGAGGGCATACATCACGTCATGTCATAAATGCATTAACAACAGTATTAGGATTGTTTGATTTACTGCTTTACTATTATCGCATGATTGATTTGATAACATGTTAATCTTTGCTCTATTATTCCACTGAGTTAGCTACTCACTCCCACGTTACGGGACGGTGTTCCTGGACACCCACCAGACCTTTTGTGATTGCAGATGATGGCGCGGCCTGCGAGGCGGAGCTGGACTTGATGATGAGGAGGAGGATCCCTCCTTTATGCATGTTCTGATCGACGGGATTACAGGGAGGTTGATTAGATACTTTGACATTTGTCATTTTATATTTTGTAGCGCACTCATGTATATTCGTTTCATCTACTTTTGGAGTATACATGTATGTATATAACCTGGTAACATGTTCACACTCTGGAGACATACAACAGTTTATATATGTTATACATACTATTACAGACTTCCGCTGGTTAATTTAACTGTCTCTGGAGTAGGATATGCTGTTCTGGCTTAATTTCACTCATGTTTAATACATTATCACAGACAACATTCAATCATACATATCTATGTTGCATAAATAACATTTTGGAACTCGGGAGTTGGGTTTTTGCTCGACCCCCCGATTTTCGGGATGTTACAGTGTAGGGTATGCCACCTAAGGGTTCGAGATCTTCGGCCCGTCTTTCTTTGAGAGATTCACTTGACGGGGCCCTCGCCCTGAGCGATACTCCTATGGACGCTCATGGGGGCCCATCTAGTTCAAATTCCAGGCTAAGTTCTTAGTCGACTTCTGGTCCTGCTGCTGGGCCACCTCCTGTGACACCTGCTGTGGTGCTTCCTGTCATGCCTGCAGCTCCTGAGCAGCATCGTGCGTCTGCATCGATGCTTTCTACATCACAGTCTGTTCCGTCTTTTGATAGGCTTGAGCAGATGATGTTGTTGATGCAGCAGTAGCAGATACAACAGCAACAGCAGCAGTAGCAGTTCTTGTCCTCCATAGCTGGCATTTTTGCTCAGTCGATGGCGACGACTCCACCTACCTCGCCTCTACACCCTGTTGGGCATGCTAGTGCGAGCAGATCTTTTGAACGATTTCAGTGCTTGAGGCCTCCTACATTTACAGGTACTCACAGACCTGAGGAGGCTGAGTATTGGATAGACTGCATCTCGAAGATGTTAAGACCGTTGCACTGTTTTGAGGAGGAACAGGTTGAGTTGGCCACCTTCATGTTTGAGAAGGAGGCTAGCCTATGGTGGGACAACATTCTCCGGGACAGCATTCTCCACACAGTTGAGGAGGGGTATGAGTGGACGTGGGAAGCGTTTGAGGCACGCTTCCATGAGAAGTATTTCCCTGTCACATACCAGCAAGAGAAGGAGAGTGAGTTCCTTCGCCTTCGCCAGGGAGGCATGTCGGCGACAGAGTATGAAAACAGGTTTACGGAGCTAGGGAGGTATGCTCCTTTGATTCAGAGTGACCAGCCGATGAGGATGCGGTGTTTTTCTGAGGGCATGCGGCCCGAGATCAGATCGAAGATGTGTTGTGCGAGCATTTCTTCCTATGCAGAGCTGGTGAGTATGTCCTTACGTGCAGAACAGGACGGGAATAGGTCGGCCCGCACACGAGCACCTATGGTTCCTAGGCGGTGACCTGAGTTCGAGAGTAGGCCTTTCCTCGCTAAGAGGCCTCAGCTTGACATACCGCAGGGGTCTTCTGCATCTCCTGGCTATTTGAAGCATTCTGATGTGTGGTGTCGCTATTCCAAGAAGCCTGGCCACACTGAGACTACATGTTTTTTCAGGATGCGAGACAGTGGGTTCTCGCCACCTCAGAGGATCGTTCGTCCGATGCCTCAGACCATTTCACCATCAACCCTTCGTTCTGCACCAGCTCATTCGTCCTTCAGACCTCCAACACCTCATTTTAGGCCGTCGCAACGGCCTATGGTACCACAGCCTAACCGTCCTCAGTAGGCTCGGGTACACGCATTGACAGTTGAGCCATCCGGGATAGAGACCGCACCACCTTTAGCCTTTGAGGTCACAGCCCATATCGGAGGTACTCCTATATTCTTGTTAGTGGAAACAGGATCCACGATCTCAGTCATATCTTCTTCAGTAGTCAAGCACCTTGGGCTACAGACTACTCGTATGGTTGGGGTGCGAGTTATTTCAGCACACGGGACTTGTACTGATGTCACTACGATGTGTGAGGGTTGTTTGCTAGATCTTGGGAACAGGACGATGGCCATTGACCTTATCGTCGACCCCTCTCTCTATCATTTCGACATCATTCTTGGCATGGATTGGCTGACTGTGGAGAGGATCGAGATTGACTGCGAGACTCATTTAGTGACAGTTTACGAGTCGGAGGGCACGTCCTTTACATTTTCGGTGCAGGTCAGTCACCCCTCTCGAGTGATTTGTTATGCTTCCTTGTTAAGGAATGTTGATGTCCCGACACTTGAAAGTATGCTAGTAGTCCATGATTATGAGGATGTGTTCAGGAAGATACCTGGGTTGCCACCCCAGCGCGAGATCGATTTTACTATCGACCTGGTACCCGGTTCGACACCCATCTCATTACCGACGTATCGCCTAGCCCCGTGTGAGATGGAGTTAAAGAAATAGATATATGATTTATTAGAGGTTAGCTTCATACGACCGAGTATGTCTCCTTGGGGAGCACCTGTGTTGTTCGTGATGAAGAAAGATGGCTCATTGTGGTTGTGCATTGATTACCGCAGGCTGAATCAGATTAT
Source organism: Magnolia kwangsiensis (assembly GCA_037074715.1). Classification (NCBI taxonomy): domain Eukaryota; kingdom Viridiplantae; phylum Streptophyta; class Magnoliopsida; order Magnoliales; family Magnoliaceae; genus Magnolia; species Magnolia kwangsiensis. The sequence goes on along the minus strand of CM073573.1, from coordinate 113,070,488 downwards.
GGTGAAGAACAAGTACCCATTGCCCAGGATAGATGACCTTTTTGATCAACTGAGAGGAGCGCAGTACTTCTCAAAGATTGATCTACAGTCAGGGTATCACCAGCTGCGCGTCAGGAATGAGGACGTACAGAAGATGGCTTTTAGGACTAGTTTTGGCCATTATGAGTTCCTCGTGATGTCGCTCGGTCTTACGAATGCACCAGCCGTGTTCATGGACCTGATGAACCGTGTATTTTTGTCGTTCCTCGATCGATTCATCATCGTATTTATAGACAACATTCTGATATACTCTAGGAGTCGAGAGGAGCATGAGGAGCACTTGCAATTGGTCCTAGATACTCTGAGACAGCACCAGTTGTTTGCACAGTACAAGAAGTGTGACTTCTGGAATGAAGAAGTCAAGTTCCTAGGGCATGTCGTGTCCAAAGATGGGATAACAGTGGACCTTGCTAAGGTAGCCACGGTGCAGGACTGAAAAAATCCTGGTTCGGTTACCGAGGTGAGGAGTTTCTTGAGACTTGCTGGCTACTATCGACGATTCATTCGGGACTTCTCCAAAATAGCTAGACCCTTGACTCAGTTGACACTGAAAGATCTGAAGTTTGCCTGGAACGAGAAGGCCGAGGCAGCTTTTCAGGAACTGAAAGATAGGGTGATGTCCACCCCTATGCTAGTATTGTCAGAGCAAGGGGTTAGATATACGATCCATACGAACGCGTCTCACGTTGGTTTAGGTTATGTCCTTATGCAAAAGGATAGGGTGATTGCATATGCCTCGAGACAATTAATGAAGCACGAGGAGAATTACCCTACACATGACCTAGAGTTGGCAGTGGTCATCTTCGCATTGAAGCTCTAGAGACATTACCTCTATGGAGAGGAGTTCGAGTTCTTTTGCGACCATAAGAGCCTCAAGTATATATTCACGCAGCGAGACCTGAATATGAGGCAGTGACGATGGATGGAGACCCTAAAGGACTTTAATTTTGAGGTTTCCTACCATCCGGACAAGGTGAACCTTGTGGCTGACGCGTTGAGCCACAAGAAGGTGATAGAGTTTGCGGCTCCGCTGATGGTTGTCGAGTGGGACATGGTTGAGTTTTTACGAGACTTTGAGCAGAAACTCACTGTGGAGGAGCCATTCGAGTTATCAGACACGTTCGGGTGTGACCTCTTATCGATGACAGGGTCATCGCGGTGTAGAGGGACGATGAGCAGATGACTGAGCTTCGAGAGCAGGGTAGTGATGATACAGATGTCGATTGGTAAGTTGGAACAGATGGGGGCTTACGTTATCGTGGCCGCCTATGCGTTCCAAATGTCCCTGACTTGAGACGAGAGATTCTTGAGGCTGCGCACAGTTCTAGACTTGCGATGCATTGGGGCAGTACGAAGATGTATCGTGATATGAAGAGGACATACTGGTGGGATGGCATGAAGACCCACATTACAGACTTTATGTTCCCTTGTCTCACTTGTCAGCAGGTGAAGGCAGAGCATCGCTGACCCCCTGGTCTCCTTCAGCCTATGCCTATAGCTGAGTAGAAGTGGGACTATATCTCTATCGATTTCATTTCAGGACTGCCAAAGATGAGGAAGGGACATGATTCTATCTGGGTGATCATCGACCACTTGACGAAGTCGGGGCACTTCCTTCCGATCAGAGTTACAAACTCTGCAGACGAGTTGGCTAGATTGTACATCAAGGAGATTATTCGTCTGCATGGAGTTCCCTTAGAGATCGTGTCGGATAGAGACACACGGTTTACTTCTATTTTCTAGACTCGCATCCACGAAGCGATGGGTGTGAAGTTGAAGTTCAGTACTGCATTCCACCCACAGATCGACGGACAGACAGAGCGGGTGAACTAGATCTTAAAAGACATATTGCGGGCTTGCGTGTTGGATTTTAAGGACAGTTGGGATGATTATCTTCCATATGCGGAGTTCGCGTACAATAACAATTTTCAGGAGAGTATCGATATGACACCTTATGAGGCCTTGTATAGACGTCCTTTTCGAGCACCGCATTGCTGGGTTGAAGTCGGCGAGCGAAAATTGATTGATCCTGAGTTAGTACAGGTGACCTTAGAGAAGATTGACATCATTAGGCATCGACTTCTCACAGCGCAGAGCAGGCAGAAGAGTTATGTCAATACGAGGCGGCGACCGCTGGAGTTCGCAGTTAGAGATCACGTATTCTTGAGAGTTTCTCCTATGAAGGGAGTTCTTTGGTTCGGGAAGAAGGGAAAACTCACGCCGAGGTTTATTGGCCCATTCAAGATACTTGATCGAGTGGGCACAGTCGCGTATCGTCTCGCTTTGCCCACACCACTCACTGGCGTGCATAGTATTTTCCATGTGTCCATGCTAAAAAAGTATGTTCCTGATCCTTCACATATCATCAGATGGGAGCAGGTGCAATTGAGAGAGGATGCCACTTATGAACTGCACCCGATGCGTATATTAGAAAGGAAGGAACGGGTATTGCATAACAAGGTCTTCCACCTTGTGAAGGTATTATAGACGCATCATACTAAAGAAGAGGCTACCTGGGAGACAGAAGCCGAGATTAGAAAGAACTACCCACAGCTTCTCGAGGAGTATGAGAAGGTACGAATTTTGAGGACAATTTTCTTTTTAGGGAGTAAATTGTAAAGACTCAGAAAATTCCGTACTAAGACCCGAGTATCACCTCGATCAGAAATCACTTAGAATTAATTCTCTTAGAAATCAAGGATAAGTTAATTAGCATTAAGTTAGATTGGCTACAAATTAGTGCTGTTCACTTTAAATACATTCTGCAAGACCTAAAACTTGTAGAATCAATGACGCTATAATACCCTGAAATCTAGGATCCAACTCTAAACCCAGTTGTTCCCGGGAATGTTTGGAAACTTTGTATGAATTATAAACTGCGCATCGAAAGTCCGATATCTATAATCTTAGACCTTTATGACCCCTTAGTTGGACTTGACCATCCTTTCAAAAATCAAACCCAACTGGTGTCCTGACACCATTTTCTTACGTCCGGAGTAAAGAGAGTAGGAAAATGAAGATTTTTAGAAACTTAATTATATTATTATGAAATCTGGCACGGTTCATTTGCGTGTTATTTTTAAGCATTCTAACCGTTGAAATTCGACCAAATTTCACCCTCGGATTAAGAAAGTTGGCCCTTTCATGTCATAGAGCTTGTAGCCCTGATTTAGGTTCGGTGACCGTTGAATTGAAACTGGTCCGCCACGGACAATCTGGATATCCGATCGGACTGAAAACTTAACTTACTAAAGATCCGATGCTAGTGAGCTTAAGTCCGACCGCATTTGATCAGAGGACCTCCATAAATGATTCGTTGGGTCAGAAAGATCCCGATTTGGTTATAACCTAAGTATACGTTGACTTAAAGTCCGTTTTTGTCATGTTTAGGCTTATAAAAGGACCTTAAACCCTTAGCTTTCTAACCCATATAAATTTTTCAAACCCAAGAGATTTAAGAGAAAGAAAAGAGAGAGAAAGGGTGGGAGAATCAGGTGAAACTCCGTAGGATTCTTCCTAGTGCATCTATACTTTGAACCGGCGTTTCTGAATCGTTCTTCCGGCGATTCTGATTCTATTTTTGCGTAAGTTAAGCTAACCCTAACCTATTTTGAAGCCTAGACTAGATGAAGTAGTGTTCTAGCTAACCTGTTTCTTGCCATAGGTAGCGTATCCTCCATTGACGAAGACACGTCGTCTAAATCATCTTAAATATGTCTTTTCTGGTTTAAGGTGCAGACTATATACGCTTAGTTATGGTTTTCAACCCTTTCAATGTTAGATAATGATTTATTCATGTTGTGCTTGCTGTTACACATGCCAAATATGATATCTATTTTGTCTTCCGCATACGTATACTTTGTATTGTAAATATCATATTTCATGTATATGTTAGAATACACGTATGCGTATGGAATTTGCTAATTTACTTGCCTTGAAAAATTATCGTTGCGATATGCCTAATATGTATGCGGCAACTCCTTGGTGAGAGGACTTGCCCTAATTTGTAACGGTGTCGACATACGTGATGTATGTTGAATAGTGTAAGCTAAGTGTTTGTTTAAATGTCTAAATGAAATGGTAGTTAGTATTATGTGCATGCTAAGGTGGTTGAGATATGGATTTCAACCATAGTATTTGTGTGTATGATTCCCTCCATGAATTATGAAACTTAGGTTATCCATGCTAAATAAGTGTATGATTTCCTCCATGGATTGTGCACTTAGTTGAATCCTGTTACATGTGTGTATGATTTCTTGCATGTACTGTTTACATTTAAGTTATATTTCATAATTGTTCAAATGAATGCGGGATATGAATCATATGCTAGTTATTAGCTTTGTATGTGAATGGGGCTGTACTGCAGTCCAGGTAATCAAAAAATGTCCTGTAAATTGTGGTGGAGGTTTCTTTCACCACATAGGATAAGTTTAGCGAATCTGAGTCGTGCTTGGGTTGTTCGGCAGTGGTTAGGCCACACTGAGTGCTTATGCATTCCATATCGTTCAACTCAACGTGAGCTTGGCCTAGTTGAGCTTTTCAACTAACCCAATTGACCGATGCTTATTCACCATGTTTGGTCGCTACTGTTTGAATCTAAGGCACTGAGCTTACTAGTGAAACTCCCGTTAACCATGGTACCAAGATTCCCTAAGACTCGTGAGCCGGGCATGGTGGTATGGGACATTGTGGTCGAGTTATTGGCCAATGCTGGAGCCACAAACCTCCCCGTAGTGTCTTGTGAGTGCCCTACTCTGAGCAAATTATGGTGGTATGTAACAATATATTCTTGTTGTCGGCCTACACTGATTGGTGACGAGCCCTCTGTAGTAACCTTGAGTTTATCCTGACACCGCATAGGGGCGACGAGTCCTGATGCAGTCTTAAGGATATAATTAGGCCTGTATTGATAAGGTGATGGGGGAGTGGTGTAGCGATTGCACGCAATAGCCCTGACAGCCCTTGCAGCGACCTAGAACCATAACATCCTATGAGATATCCTAGGATTGACGACCCTAGAAAGGATCGATGTTTAGAAATGATACAAGGGAAGTGTCTTAGCTTCCCAATCCTACTGTATGAAAAGGACTAATAAGAACTTGGTAATCATATTCATAACACCGCATTGCATGTGCTAATAGTGTTGGTGATAGAGCACTGAGGAAGTGAGTCATGCCGCGATCGTTAGATGATGTCGCAGAGGGGATTGTGGTGAGGGCATGCATCATTCTTCATATTATTCTTGCATTAACAAGAGTACCTAAGACCTGTGTGATTGTACTGCCTTATCATTATTTCTTGATTGGATTGATAACATGTTAACTTTTGCTATATCGTACCATTGAGTTGATCACTCACTCCCACATTCTGGGACGGTATTTAAACACCAACTAGGCTCTGACTTAGCTGCAGGAGATGGCGATGCTTGCGAGGCGGAGCCAGATTTCGACAAGGACGAGGAGGCGTTCTCATATATGCAGTTCTCAGACAGGTTATGTGAGCCTTGTCCTAACCAGCGTGGATTATGTGTGGGATATGTATTGGATAATTTTGAACAGTTCATGTATGTATTTTGAGATACAGATGTATGTATATTTCCTTGGGTAGAGCAAGCATCATTTGGGGATTTATTTTGAATTATATATGTATTTAAGTCTTCCACTTGCATTTTCTCAATATCCCTAAATTATGTCTGCTTATCTGGCTTGATCTATTTCATGTTTTATGCATTATTACAGACAACATACAATCTGCATCAAATACGTTGCATAAGTCATGTTTTAGAACTCGAGAGCTGAGTTGTGCTCGAACCCCAAATTTCATAGCGTTACATAAAGTTATTACAATACAGCAAGATAAAAAGAGCTAATCTGAGCCGGATGAAGGAGCAGGGATGGAAGGATCAAGTTGATGCATGCCCTCGTTCAAGCGCCTTAGATATTTACGCATATATTTGATCTGTAAATCATGGACAACATTCATGTTTTCCATCTTAATATTTTTATTCTCAACTTTCTCTTCCAATGCACGTAAACTCGCATCAAACTCAGATGGTACATAATCTAGATCATTAGTTGAATCAGATTAAAGTTCTTCGAAAATATCATCCATGTCAATGTCATCAGGAGGAAGATCACCAGCTTCTTCCTCATGTCCAGCTTCGGCACCACCAACCCCATCACCTTGACCAGGATGGTAATCCAACTTCATCTTATTGCTATTAGAATTGTTAAATATAAGATGATGGATAGGGGCCTCTCTAATAGGCATATCGACTAACATATACATAGCCAACACAGTCATTAGATAAGAAAAAGGGATGTCACTATGACCTGGATAGAGTCAAAACTAAATAATGGAATAACAAATTAAGGATGGTAAACAGACATTAACACCTCTAGCAATAGTATGAAGAATACGAACCATGAAGGACATCAATTCAAATTTATTACCCGATCTAAGATACAAGTTGGACACAAAAATCTTGTGAAGAACTCTGTATTTGGGTAACAAAAACCTTGAGGGGAGCGCATTCCCTTTATGTGTCCATTGAACGTCCAAATTGCATAAGATTCTAGTGAGCATACATTTTTCAATTTCTGAGGGCTTTCAAGATAAGGTATGGATAGGAATGCCCTCATCATTCATAGGAATATCAATAAGAGCTGAAATCAAATGATGATCAACATCAAATGGTCCTTCTATTACACCCTGAAAATCGGGAGTCGTGTATAAACTCAACTCCCGAGTTCCAGACCGTCACTTATGCAACAAAAATGATTATGACTCAATGTTGTCTGAGTTAAAGCATTCGCATGAGTAAAAGTATACCAAAACTACAATTCATACTCCAGATCCAGTGATAAAAGCAAGCGTAAGGCTAAAGGATATATATATCACTGTATGGAAAACAAAGTAGATCTCAACTGTCACTAAAGTATGAATACATCTCTGAGTCTCATATACATATACATGAATAAAATCAAATGTTCAAAATAGTCCCACTGGAGTCCCCTCAACCCAGGTCACCTAAGCATAGCCATCATGGTACTGCATGTACGAGAACTCGTCCTGGTCCTCGTCAAAGTCTGGCTCTGCCTCCTGGATCTCAGCATCACCTGCATCTACAACAGGGTCTGGTGGGTGTTGCAAACACCATCCCGTAATGTGGGAGTGAGTGATCAACTCAGTGGAATCATAGAGCAAAGATTAGCATGTTCACAAATCAATCATACGATAATAGTAAAGCAGTAAATCAGACAATCCTAATACTTTTGTTAATGCAGTATGACATGACGTGATGTATGCCCTCACCGACGATCTCCCTCATACGGCACCATCTTACGACCGCGGCATGCCACACTCCCTTAAGTGCTCCACATCTTCCAGGAATATGCAATGTTATGGTGATATGATTTCCGAGTTGTTATTAGTCCATTCAAACAGCAGGATTGGGAAACTAAGGTACTTCCCTTATATCAATCCCAACATAGATCCTGTCTAGGGTCGTCACTCCTAGTAATCTCATACGATGTATATTTTGTAGGTCGCTGCAAGGGCTGCCAGGGCTGTTGCTCACACTCATTGCACCGCTCCCCCCATCACCTTATCAATACAGGCCTACTGTACTCTACTGCTACTGAAGGGTCGTCGCCTCCCGTAGACTCAGAATATACTCGCGGTCACTACAAAGGACTCGTCGCCTGATCAGTGTATTCCGACAGCTAGAATACAGTATCCCATACTACCATAATCTGCTCACGAGACTAGGTGCTCACTGGTCACTACGGGGAGGTTTGTGGCCCCAGCGTAGGCCGACAGCTCGACCAGGTGTCCCATACCACCATGCCCGGATCATGAGTCTTCATGGATCAAGGTACCATGGTTAACAGGGTTTACAATGGTAAGTTCAATACCCTAGGTTCAAGCAGTTATGACTCATGCAGGGTGAACATACATCGGCCAGTCGGGTTACTTGACGGGCTGGACTAGCGCAATCGCATCTCAAGTCGAACGACATGAAGTGCGTAAAACACTTCGCGTAGCCTAACCACTGCCGCCAACTCCAAACACGGCTCGCGTTCATCGACGTGTCGTTCATGGCCAAGACCAGCCAGCCACGAATTCGCTCGGTTACCGACTGCCTGGACTAAGTATAGTTCCAAACATTTATGGAATCACATCAGCAAATCATATGAGAGTATTGGAATTGAAATGCAACCATGTGAGCATGTTAACACATGTTATAACATACAACTTAAGCAAGTCTTCAAACACGTACATTTCATGCATATAGTCAACATGTAAGAAATCATTTATGTTAGCATATTAATTGAGAAATCAGTCTCAAACTAATTCATAGCATCATTTAATTCAATACATACTAATACAATCATTTATACAAACACATACACTACACACTTAAGTCTACATATAGTATGTCGACCCGAAGTGCGTATTTAGGCGAATCTCTTCGCCAAACTAATTATGCACGTATTCCTAACTTTCTAATGCAACAACAAACCATGTCAATCACATCAGCAAAATATGAATGAAATCAGCACTTCCTACAAATGACTAAAATGCCCTAAATCTCATATTCTTCGTTGATTTACGAAATAGGAAACGGACAGCATGTTGTACATGTCAAACGGCGATGCCGTCGATAATCTACTATTAAACGACATTGAAAGCATTGGAAACCGTCAATCAAAGCATCTAAAATCCTCACCTTATCTCTTATAGATGTGTCGTTTCGAACGGAGCGTATACGCTTCGTCTACGGCGATAAGAGAACCTAATTTACAAGATAAGTCAGCTAACATGCTATGAATACTAACGAACCTCAAATTAGCAACTTCTAGGGTTGTTTCTTACATGAAAATGTGGAAGAATCACCGGCTTGGTGATCACAAGGTGTTGCTACAGCACGTGCAACAGGCGGCACGAAGATGGGAAAAATCTCTCCTACTCTCTCTCACAAACTCTCACCTTTTCTCTCTCCCAAATTAGGGTTTCTCTCAAATTCAGATGGGAGAGAGGAGTGAGCGTTTCAACCCATTTTATAGACTTAAAAATGCCCAAAATAAGCTCCGGTACAAAGTTCACTTAGTGCATAACCGAATCGGGGCTGTTTCGGTCCAAAAGATGCTTTCTGGTGGTCCCCTGGCCGAATGCGATCGAACTTAAGCTCATGCGTACCATATCTAGCACGTATTAAGTTTTCAGTCCGACAGGGTTCGCAGATCGCACGTGGCGGACCAGTTTCAGTTCAGCGGTCACCGCACATAGATCAGGGCTACAAGTCCCATGATATGAAATAGAAATTTTTCCTGATCCGAGCGTGTAATCTGGCTGAATTCTGACGGTCAGAACGCTTAATACTGACACATCAAGTCGTGTGCCAGATTTGAATTTTAAATTCCAAATCTGTCCCTATTCGCACTCTCTTCAGTCCGGGCTCAATGAAATAGCCTGTGATTATCAGTTGGACTTAATTTTCAAAATTATTGTCAAGTCCAGCTAGGCGGTTCTAACGGTCTAAGATAGGAGGTATCGGACTTTCGACGCGCGGTCTAGATCCAATACAAAGATTCAAAGTGGTCCAGAGAACAAACCTGCTTAGAGTTTGATCCGAGGTTATAGAGCATTATAGAGTCATTGGTTCTACTCGATTTGGGTCTTGTAGAACGTATTTAAAGTGATCAGGGACTATTTCCCAGCTACTCCAGCGTTGCGCTAGCTAACTTAGACTTATTTTCTAAAGGAATTAATTCTACGCAATTTCGGGTCGAGTTGGTACTCGAGTCCAAGTATGGATTTTTCACGGGTGTTACACCTTCTCATGTGGCTATTCTAAAAGTTAAATTTTTCAGTGAAAACACATGGACTGGGCAATGGACCGGTATGCTTGCCCACCCCAATCCAATAAGTTACCCAACCTACAGCTTAGAGCATAGGAAGGTTATCAAAAGGAGCAACATGATTAATATCAACATGATGTTTGTAACGTCTTAGAAAAATCCGTACTTAGACCCGAGTACCACCTCTAGTAGGAATCATTTAGAACTAAATCCCTTATAAATTTAATGTGTATTAGCTAGCGCTAAACTAGATTACATGTGAAATTAGTATCAATAAATTTTAATATGATCTGTAAGATCCAAAACCTATAGAATCATTGACGCTATATTGCCCTGAAATCTAGGATCCAAATCCAAACCCAATTGCTCCCAAGAATACTTTGTAACTTCGTATTGGATCTAGACTACACGTCGAAAGTCTGATATCGATGAACTCAAACCATTATGACTGCCTAGTTGGACTTGACTATCACCTCTAAAATCAAACCCAAACAATGTCCTGAGACCATTTCCTTGAGTCCGGAGTGAAGAGAGTGAGAAAACGAAGATTATATAAAAATTAAATATGATTTTAAGTAATCTGAGACGTGTCGCTTACGTGATATTTCTAAGTGTTCTGACCATTAGATTTCGACCCAAATTCACCCTCGGATCAGGAAAGGTGGCCCATATATGTCATAGCACTTATAGCTCTGATCAAATTTCAATAACAGTTGAATTGAAATTGGTCCGCCACGGACGATCTGGAAACCCAATTGGACTAAAAACTTAACTTGCTTAAAATCCAATATTAGTGAGCTTAAGTCCGACCACATTTGATAAGAGGACCTCCAGAAGTGCTCCGTTGGATCAGAAAGAGCCCGATTTGGTTATAACCTAAGTATACCTTGGCCCTAAGGCTATTTTCGTCGACTTTAGGCTTATGAAAAGGCCTTAAACCCCCATTCCCAAATTTCATATGAATTTCCTAAACCCTAGCTATTCAAGAGAGAAAAGAGAGAGAAAGCAGGAAAGAACCTGTTGATTCTCCATGAGATTCTTCCCAGTTCATCTATGTATCAAATCTGCGTATCTGAATCGTTCTTTCGGCGATTCTGTTCTTGGGTAAGTTAATCAAACCCTAACCTGTTTTGAAGATTAGAATAGCTGTAGTGAAGTTATAGCTAACCTGTTTTATGCCATAGGTAGCGTATCCGCCGTTGACAAAGACTTATCGTCTGAATCACATCTAATACGCATTTTCTAGTTTAAGGTGCGGACTATATATGCTTAGGTTATGGTTTTCAAGACCTTCAATATTAGATAATGATTTATTCATGATGTAAATGTTATTCCACATGCCAAAGGTGCTATCTGTTTCGATTTATGAATATATATAATCTATGTTATAAATAACGTATTTCATGTATATGTTAGAATACCCGTATACGTATGGAAATTGTTATTATGATTGCCATTATTATTTGTCGTTGATACATGCTTGATATGTATGCGGCAACTCCTTGACGAAAGGACTCGCCCTAATTTGTAATGGAGTCGACATACGTGATGTATGTTGAATAGCGTAGTTTAAGTATTTGTTTATATGCTTGAATGAGTTAGTAGTTAGTATAGTGTGAATTTCAAGGTTGTTGAGATATGAATCTCAATCACCTTACATTTAAGCCATACTCATCACCTAATCCTTCCATTTCCTTTCATTTAAGCTCTCAAATCCCTCATTTAAGCTCCAAAATTGTGCCAACCCCCAACCCCTCTTATTTTGATCTTTTCTTTCTTTTATATTCCCTTTCTTTGCACCTTTACACTCCCATATCAAGCCCAAATTCATGGAGACCCAGAGATCTCAGCCCTTCCCTTCATTTTCCTTCTTTCCATGGCTTTCTTGGAGCTTGTTACGGCTCTATTTTCCATTTTCACCATCCTTTCTCTGATGGGAAAGAAGCGTGCCCCTACGGATGAGGCTGGGCCTAGTTGCCCCGCTAGTTTGAGAAGGCCTAGAGGAGCTACCGCAAGTTCAAGCATTGGGAGAGAAGTGCAGACGAAGCGGGATTTGGATCCCCATGCTCCATTTGGAAGATCATTATTGGCTGAGTTGGCTTATGGCTTCTAGGAGGACCGTAGGGTTCTTTTTAAAGAGCATGTTGATGGGAGACTCTTTGGCAAGTACTTGTTGTTCGAGCGTCTGGAAGCAGTCGGGTGGGGTTTTCTATTTGAAGGCTAATCGCGTGCAAATGTGAGCATTGTTCGAGCCTTCTATGCTCACATTTGAGAGCCTACGCTGGAGCCCTTACAGTTTAAGATCCCCTTCGTCAGAGACTAGGAAGCCACAATCAGTGTTAGATTGATAGCTCGACTCCTGAATGTGCCGCTTGGTGAGGTACATGCTAATGAGAGGAATCTGAGTAGTGTTCGTGAGAGGGATCACCGCACCAGGTTTCTATGTGGTCGTTTGGTTGAGTGGCAGCATAACAAGAGTCTCTTGGTGACCCATATGTCGGGTGATTTTCGTTTACTTCACCATATCTGCACGTTCAATGTCTACCATAGGTGGAGTAATCGCAGTGAGTGCACGCATCTCATGGTGGATTTCTTGTACCAAGTGGGGCAGGGAGCGAATTTGTGCTTGCCTACGTTTGTCCTGCGACAGATTATCCTTATCGCGAGATCAAGAAGAACGATTGTGTCGCTCCCCTTTGGCCGACTCATATTGTAACATCCTGAAAATCGGGGGTCGAGCATAAACTCCACTCCCGAGTTCCAGAACACCACTTATGCAATATTTTCAATGATGGATGAATGTCGGCGGTAATAATACATAAAACATGAGGTGGATTAAGCCAAAACAGCATATCATACTCCAGAGATAGTTAAATTTCTCAATCGGAAGACTGTAATGAATATATAAAATGTATAAATAATTGTAAGTCTCCAGAGTGTGAACATGTTACCAGGTTAACTAAATACATGTAGACTCCAAAATAGAAAGAAAAGAATATACATGGGTGTGTAAATAAAAGGAAAAATACCAAGTGTATTGGCATCTAATCAGTAACCCTATAAACCCGTCAATCAGAACCTGCATATAGGAGGAATCCTCCTCATCATCATAAAGTTCGGCTCTGCTTTGCAAGCATCGCCATCATCTGAAACTAAAATAGAGACTGTTTGGTGTGTACAACACCGTCCCATAACGTGGGAGTGAGTAGCTAACTCAATGGAAACTATACAGCAAAGGTTAACATGTTATCAATTCAATCAAGAAGTAATGATAAGGCAGTACAATCAAACAGGTCCTAGATACTCTTGTTAATGTAAGGATGATATGAAGAATGATGCATGCCCTCACCACAAAGTCCCTCATGCGACATCATCTAACGATCGCGGCATGAATCACTACCACTGTGCTCTCACACTAACGCCAATGGCACATGCAATGCGATGTCATGAGTATGATTACCAAGTTCTTATTAGTCCTTTTCATACAGCAGGATTGGGAAGCTAAGACACCTCCCTTGTATCATTTCCCAACGTTAATCCATTCTAGGGTGTCAGTCCTATAATATCTCATACGATGTTATGGTTCTAGGTCGCTGCAAGGGCTGTCAGGGCTGTTGCGCGCAATCGTTGCTCCTCTCCCCCATCACCTTATCAATATAGGCCTATTTATATCCTTAAGACTACAACAGGACTCGTCACCCCTATGTAGTGTCAGGATAAACTCAAGGTCACTACAGAGGGCTCGTCACCGATCAGTGTAGGCCGACAGCAAGAATATAGTGTCCCATACCACCATAATCTGCTCAGAGTAGGGTGCTCACTGGTCACTACAGGGAGGTTTGTGGCCCCAGCGTAGGCCGACAGCACGACCACGATGTCCCATACCACCATGCCTGGCTCATGAGTCTTAGGGGATCATGGTACAACGATTAACGGGAGTTTCACTGGTAAGCTCGGTGTCTTAGATTCAAACAGTTGCGGCCAAACATGGTGAATAAACATTGGTCAATCGGGTTAGTTGATAAGCTCAACTAGGCCAAGCGTACGTTGAGTTGAATGACATGGAATGCATAAGCACTCCATGTGGCCTAACCACTGCTGAACATTCCAAGTACAACTCGGGTTCGTTAAACTCATCCTATGTGGCTAAAACAACCTCCATTTGGAGTACGATTACCGATTACCTGGACTATACAATAGCCCCAATCACATTCAATTACAATGATCTAGCATATGAGATACTCAAGGCAGTAATGGAGCAATGATCGAAATCATATAATCAATTGAGCATGTTACGTAGTACAACATAAACATGTATCCACACTTATGCATTTCTAAGTAAAAGCAATGAGTATGAAATAGAGTAAATGGAGGAATTCATACACATCATTAGAGTGGCTGAGAATCCTATCTCAACACCCATTTAAAGAATAGTTTACAAGTATTTATTCATACGGATCTTATTTACAAACACTTAGCATACACATTAGGTCATACATGTATGTATTAGTTAGCATATGTATTAGGGCAAGTCCTTTTATCAAAGGGTAGTCACCCATACAACAATCATATATCCATGACAGATTGTCATGACAAGCACGAATACAAAGTCTATACTCATTCAGTCATTTTCACATACACTTAGGCTACATATACTAAATACATATCATATGTTGGCTTATCATGTATTTGGACTAAACCTTTAATCCAGGAGTTGTTACACATACATCTAGCATACATAGACAGCAGTTAATTATGAAAAACACAAATTTAAATTTTATACGTACACGGTATTTTCTACAAATACGAGGAATACTGTATATTCAACATAGTTAATGTATAACTGAAAAATAAAATGGATTGCACTTTATACATGTGAAATAGCATCCTAAGCAAGGATAAATCATTACTTAGCATTGAAAGTCTTAAAAACCATAACCTAAATGTATATAGTCTGCACCTTACGCCGTAGAATCGCAACGAACTCGACAGAGACTCTAAGTCTTTGTCTACGGCACAAAGGTGACCTGTAGCATGAAATAGATTTGCTATTTCATCAACTACGCTATTCAAACTTCTAGAACTGATTAGGGTTAGGTTTTCTTACCTAAGAACGAAGCCAAAATCATCGAGAAAAATGATACAGATGTGATGGTTGAGTACATGGGATGGCAGGGAAGAAGCCCTGGATCGAACACCAACTCTCTCTCACACTTTCTCTCTCTTTTCTCTCTCTCACTCTCTAGGGTTTGGGAAATTCGTATGGGTTAGAAAGCTAAGGGTTTAAGGCCCTTTTATAAGCCCAAACATAATAAAAACGGACTCCAAGTTAAGGTATACTTAGGTTATAACCAAAGTGGGTTTGTTTCGATCCAACGGAGCATTTCTGGATGTCTTGTTATCAAATGTTGTCGGACTTAAGCTCACTAACATCGGATCTTTAGTCAGTTAGGTTTTTAATCCAATCAAATTTTCAGATCATCCGTGACGGACTAGTTTCAATTCAACGGTTACCGAACTCCGATCAAGGCCACAAGTCCTTAGACATGTGTAACACCTCAAATTTTTGCCAACCTAGAATTAGACATTCTTAGGCAATGGGTCAACCATAACACCTTGGTAACCTCTTAGAAATCAAATCCAAAGCCAAAGGAATCATTTAGAACCTAATTCTTTAGAAATTTAACGTGAATTAACCAGCGTTACACTAGATTTCCTGCAAAATTAGTACCAATAACTTTAAATACGATCTGTAAGACCCAAAACCTCTAGAATTGTTACCGCTACATTACCCTAAAATCTAGGATCCAACTCTAAGCCCAGTTGCCCTCGATATCATTTGGAAACTCCGTATCGGACCTGGACCACACGTCGAAAGTCCGATAGTGACAAACTTAGACGAATATGATCGCCTACTTGGACTTGAAAATTACTTCAAAAATCAAGTCCATATGATGTCCTGAGACTGTTTCATTGAGTCCGGAGTGAAGAGTGTGAGAAAAGTGAATTTATTTAGAAATTAAATATAATTTTAATAAATTTGGCACGTGTCACTTGCGTGCTATTTTTAAGCGTTCTGACCGTTAGATTTTGATCCAAATTTACCCTCGGATCAGGATAGGTGGCCCTTACATGTCATAGCACTTGTGGCCTTGATCGAGTTTCGGTGACCGCTGAACTGAAACTGGTCCGCCACGGTCGATCTGGAAACCTGACCGGACTAAAAACTTAGCTTGACCTAGATCCAATATTAGAGAGCTTAAGTCCGACCGCATTTAGTAACAGGACCTCCAAAAATGCTCCATTGGATCGAAACAGACCCGATTTGGTTATAACTTAAGTATACCTTGACTTCAAGTCTGTTTTCATTATGTTTGGGCTTATAAAAGGGCCTTAAACACTCTCTCACAAATCCCATACGAATTTCAAACTCTACCCAAATCAAGATAGAGAAAAGAAAGAGAGAAAGTGAGGGAGAAGTTGGGGTTTTCTCCTGGAATTCTTCCCTGCTGCTCCACGTGCCAAACCCATCCACCTGTATCGCTATTCTGGCGATTCCAACTTCATTCTTAGGTAAGAAAGTCTAACCCTAACCTGTTCTAGGTTTTCAATTGGTGCAAGTGGTGAAGCAACTAACCTAAATTATATTGTAGGTTGCCAATCAGTCATTGACAAAGACTTAGAGTCTTTATTGAATTCGTTACACTTCTACGGCGTAAGGTGCAGATTTTAAATGCTTAGATTACCTGTTTTCAAAGCTTTCAATGTCATTTAATAGTAGATTGTTGACAAGAATGTTGTTTGACATGTAGAACATGCTGTCTATTTTTCATTTCGAATACATACGAAGAATATGAGATTTAGGGTATTTTAGGTATTTGTAGGAAATACCGTATATGTGTAAATTTTGCTGATATGATTGCCATGAGTATTTGCCATGCATATATGCTAGTTATGGATGTATGATCTATTTTGTGAAAGGATTCGCCCTAATACATGTTTCGGCCAACGTACGCTATGTATGTTATTAAGTGTAGTCTAAGTGTTTGTTGAAATGCCTAAATCAATATGATTTATGCCTGCTATATGTGTTGAATGTAAGAACATGATTGTTTTGTATTAGACATCTCCTTGATATAAGGATCTGTCATATTATATGTTGAAATCAACATTCGTCAAGTACGTTGGAGTTGTGTAGTCTAAGTGTTTGTATAAATGCTTGCGTGAGTAAGTACGTAGTAAATGGTGTTGTAGACTAGTGTTGAGATAGGATTCTCAACTACGTTGACGATGTGTATGATTTCCTCCATGTACGTTGTTGAATTGATTCCTTATATATGAAATGCTTGTGTATGCTTAACTGCGTATGTTGTACCCTATAATATGTTGATAACATGCTTGGATTACTTGATATTTCAATTCCGTCTCTCTCATATGCTTACTGATTTAGATTGCAAGTATCTGGGGCTATGCTATAGTCCAGGCAGTCGGTAACAGACTTGAACTCGTGGTTGAATTCTATTCGCCATGTAGGACGTGTTTGACTAACTCGAGTTGTGCGTTGCTTATCAACAGTGGTTAGGCCACACGAGGTGCTTATGCACTTCATGTCGATCAACTCAATGGGCTCTCATACTAGTTGAACTCGTCCAGTAACCAGATTAGTCCGATGTATGTTAACCATGTATGGACGCTACTACTTGAATCAAAAGTACCAAACTTATCAGTGAAAATCCCATTAACCATGGTACCTCGATCCGCTAAGACTCATGAGCTGGGCATGGTGGTATGGGACACCGTGGTCGAGCTGTCGGCCTACGCTGGGGCCATAAACCTCTCTGTAGTGACCAGTGAGCACCTTAGACTCGTGAGCCGATTGTAGTGGTATGGGACACTACATTCGAGCTATCGGCCTACTTTGATTGGTGACGATCTCTTTATAGTGACCTCGAGTGTACTTTGAGTCTACGTGAGGCGACAACCCTTCCGTAGAAACAAGAGTACAACTAGGCATGTATTGATAAGGTGATGGGGGAGCGGTGCAACGAGTGCGTGTAACAGCCCTGGCAGCCCTTGCAGCGACCTAGAACAATATCATCGTATGAGAATACTAGGAGTGACGACCCTAGACTGGATCATTGTTGGGAATTGATATAAGGGAGGTACCTTAGCTTCCCAATCCTACTGTATGAAAAGGACTAATAACAACTTGGTAATCATATTCATATCACACTGCATGTGCCTAGAAGATGTGGAGCACTAAGGGAAGAAAACATGCCGCGGACGTAAGATGGTGTCGCATGAGGGAGTATGTTGGCGAGGGCATCCATCATGTCATTTCATTCTTGCATTAATTACAGTATTTAGGAATGTTTAATTTGCTTGCTTTATCATTATCGCTTGATTGATTTGATAACATGTTAACCTTTGCTCTATGATTCCACTGAGTTATCTACTCACTCCCACGTTACGGGACGGTGTTGTACACACCAAACAGTCCATGTTTTAGTTTCAGATGATGGTGATGCTTGCGAAGCAGAGCCCGACTTTATGATGATGAGGAGGATTCCTCCTATAGGCAGGTTCTGATCGATGAGTTTACAGGGTTACTGATTAGATGTCCTTACACTTGTTATCTTGCACTTTTAAAATACCTATGTATATTCTTTTTGTTCATTTTTGGAGTATACATGTATTTAGCTAACCTGGTAAAATGTTCACACTCCAAAGACTTACAATAAATTATACATTTTATATATTTATCACAGTCTTTCGCTTGTGAAATTTAACTGTCTCTAGAGTATGATGTGTTGTTTTGGCTTAATCCACTTCATGTTTTATGCATTATTATGGCCGACATTCATCCATCATTGAAAATGTTGCATAAGTGATGTTCTGGAACTCGGGAGTGGAGTTTATGCTCGACCCTCAATTTTTGGGATGTTACAACATGTAAGGGAAAATTTTCCTGATCCGAGGGTGAAATTTGGTCAAATTCTAACGGTTGGAATGCTTAAAAATGTCGCGCAAGCGACACGTGGCAGATTTATTAAAAATTGAATTAATTTTCTAAATATTTTTCTTTTCTCACTCTCTTCACTCCGGACTCAGTAAAATGGTCTCAGGATATCGGTTGGGCTTGATTTTTGAAATAATTGTCAAGTCCAACTAAGCAATCATAATGGTCTAAGATTATAGATATCAGACTTTCGACGTGCGATCTAGATTCGATACAAGGTTTCAAAGGGTTCCTGAGAATAAACGGGTTTAGAGTTTGATCCTAGGTTTTAGGGTAATGTAGCATCAACGATTCTATAGGTTTTGGGTCTTATAGATCGTATTTAAAGTTATTGGTGCTAATTTTGTAGAAAATCTAGTGTAGCGCTGGTTAATTCACGTTAAATTTCTAAAGAATTTCGTTCTAAATAATTTCTTTGGCTTTGGAATTGAGCTTTAAGAGTGATATGGTTGACCCATTTCCTAAGGACGTCTAACTCTAGGTTGGCAAAAATTCTAGGTGTTACACATATGCAAGATTGCATTTGAGTTTGGCTACAGACTTCGGGAGAAATTGCCAGCGCCAGTCCATTACATCACTGAAACCACTCTCAACCAGATGAAGATCGGGCCTCGGCAACAACAAGCCCAGCTTGATGAGAGCAAGGATGAGTCTGAGAGTGAAGAAGGAGAGGAAAGTGAAGAAGAAGGTGGGGCAGAGGTAGAGGAAGAAGTGCAGGATAAAGAGGAAGAGGAGGCTCAAGATACTGATGAGAGTCCTCCTCCTGCAATTCAGGAGCATGATCCTGATAGGGCTGATAGAGAATCCCGTTTGGTTAAGCTTGAGGAGGGCCAGGCCACTCTTCGACAGGATATTGTGAATTTATGGGGCCTCGTGAAGCATAAGTTTAAGAAAGTAACCTGCACGTTGAAAACTATCCTGTGCTGCCTGAAGGATAAGGTTCCCTCTTCTCCATCGTCAGATTCTGATGAATAGGCTTTATGTAGTTGTTGTTTGTTTATTGTTGCTTATTTTTATGTGTAGTTTCGTACTGGTTTGGTAGTTTGATAGTTGTTTAGTGTTTAAAGCTTAGTGTTTGAAGTTTAGTTATTTGCTCACATGCTTTCTCTGTCGCGATTCATGTAATGCTGCACATCATGTGTTGTGACAATTTTATTAATGAAATGCATGTTGTTTCTTTGGCTTGTGAAATTAATGTTGTGGATGGACTGTGTGAATGCCTAATCTCATTAGTTGCTACCCTCTGTTATGTGTAGGGTATGCCACCTAAGGGCTCAAGATCTTCAGCCCGTCTCTCTTTGGGTGATTCGCTAGACGGGGCCCTTGCCCTGTGTGATACTCATATGGACCCCCATTCGGGCCCATCTCGTTCTGATCCCATGCAGAGTTCTCAGCCGACTTCTGGCCTTGCTCCTGGGCCGTCTCCTGTGACACCTTCCGTGGTGCCTCCTATCACACCTGCGGTTCCCGAGCAGAACCGTGCATCTGTGTCGACGCCTTCTACATCACAGTCCACTCTGCCTCCTGATAGGCTAGAGCAGATGATGTTGTTGATGCAGTAATAACAGTTCTTGTCCTTCATGGATAGTATCTTTGCTCAGTCGATGGGGGCGACTCCACCTGCCTCGCCTCTACACCCTGTTAGGAATACTAGTGCAAGTGGCACCTTCGAGCGATTTCAACGCTTGAGGCCTCCTACATTTTTGGACACTCATAGACCTGAGGAGGCTGAGTATTAGATCAACTGCATCTCTAAGATGCTTAGACCATTGCATTATTTCAAAGCGTAGAAGGTTGAGCTTGCCTCCTTCATGTTTGAGAAGGAGGCTAGCTTATGGTGGGACAACATTCTCCGCACAGTTACGAAGGGATTTGAGTGAACGTGGGTGGCATTTGAGGCTCATTTCCATGAGAAGTAATTTTTGGTCACTTACCAACACGAGAAGGAGAGTGAGTTCCTTCGCCTTTACCAGGGAGGCATGTCGGTGACTGAGTACGAGAATCGGTTTACAGAGCTAGGCAGGTATGCTCCTTTGATTCTGGGCGATCAGCCATTGAGGATGTGGCATTTTTCTGAGGGTTTACAGCCCGAGATTCGATCGAAGATGTGCTGTGTGAGCATTTCTTCTTATGTTGAGCTGGTGAGGATGTCCTTGCCAGCAGAGCAGGATAGGGAGAGGTTGTCTCGCACACGTGCACCTATGGTTCCTTGGCCGCGACCTGATTTTTCAAGTAGGCCTTTCCTCGGTAAGAGGCCTCATATCGATTCACCACAGTAATTTTCTGCAGCTCCTACCCATGTGAGGCATCTTGATGTGTGCTGTAACTATTGTAAGAAGCATAGCCACACTGAGATATCTTACTTTTCCAGGATGCGAGATAGTGGTTTCTTGCCACCTCAGAGGATTGACCGTCCGATGCCTCGGGCTATTTCAGCACCACCCATTCGATCAGCACCAGCTCATCCTTCCTTCAGACCTCTAGCACCTGGTTTCAAGCCGCCACAACGGCCCATGGTTCCTCCACCGCATCACCCCCAGCAGGCTCGGGTTCATGCTCTCACAACTGAGGCACCCGAGTCAGATTCAGCACCGGCATCGTTCGAGGTTCCTACTCACATTCTAGGTACGCCTATCTTCTTGTTGGTGGACACTGAGTCCACTGTTTCGATCATCTCTTGTGTTGCGGTCAAGCGCCTAGGTTTGGTTACGGCTCCTGCGAAGGGAGTGAGACTCACGACAGCTAAAGGGACTACTTCAGATATTACTCGAACCTGTGAGTCTTGCTCGATAGATTTGGGTAGTAGGATAGTGGTCGTTGACCTGATTGTCACCCCACTATGTCATTATGATGTTATTTTTGGGATGGACTGGCTCGTGAAGATGAGAGCAGAGATTGATTACGAGGCCAGAGTTGTAACAGCCTACGGACCTGAGGGCACGGCCTTCTCTTTTCCAGTTCAGGTCAGTTGGTCCTGTCGTGTTAGCAATTACGCTTCCATGTTAGAGAGTTCTGATCTTTCGATGTTAGAAGTTATGCCAGTAGTTCGTGATATCTATGATGTATTTGAGAAGATTTCATGGCTTCCCCCTCAGCGCAGATTGACTTCACTATCGATCTTGTGCCCTGTGCGACAACTATTTCCCTGCAGATGTATCGTATGCCTCCATGTGAGATGGAGGAGTTGAGAAGACAGATCGATATTTTGATTGAGGCTGGCTTTATTCGACCGAGTGTGTCACCTTGGGGAGCGCCTGTCTTGTTTATGAAGAAGAAAGACGGTTCCCTACGGTTATGTATTGATTATCGCAGGCTGAATCAGGTGACAGTGAAGAGCAAGTATCCCTTGCCCAGGATTGATGATTAGTTCGATCAGCTGAAGGGGGCACGTTATTTCTTAAAGATAGATTTACAATCTAGGTATCATCAGTTGCGCGTCAGGGATGAGGACGTGCAGAAGACTGATTTTAGGACCAATTTTGGTCATTATGAGTTCCTTGTGATGTCTTTTGGACTCACGAATGCTCCGGCCATGTTCATGGATCTGATGAACAGAGTGTTTCGGCCATTTTTGTTCCAGTTCGTCATTATCTTTATCGATGACATTTTGATATACTCTACGAGTCGGGAGGAGCACGAGGAGCACCTGAGAACGGTATTGACTACTCTCAGGGAGAACCAGTTGTTCGCGCAATATAAGAAATGCAACTTCTGAAAGGAAGAAGCTATGTTCCTTGGACATGTGGTGTCCAAGGAAGGCATTGCTGTTGACCTTGCTAAGGTTGTTGCGCTTCAGGATTGGAAGCAGCCCAGTTCAGTTACTGAGGTGAGGAGTTTTCTGGGTCTGGTAAGTTACTATCGACGATTTATTCAAGACTTTTTCAAGATTGCCAGACCGTTGTCTCAGTTGACATGGAAAGACTTGAAGTTTTCCTGGAATGAAAAGGCTGAAGTAGCTTTTCAAGAGCTGAAGGACAAGTTGACGTCTGCCCCTTTCCTAATATTGCCAGAGCAAGGGGTTAAGTATACAATTTATACTGACGCATCTCATGTTGGTCTGAGTTGTGTCCTTATGCAAAAGGACAGGGTGATTGCGTATGCCTCGAGACAATTAAGGAAGCACGAGAAGAATTACCCTGCGCACGACCTAGAGTTAGCAGCTGTAATTTTTGCATTAAAGCTCTGAAGGCATTGCCTCTACGGAGAGGAGTTCGAGCTCTTTTGCAACCACAAGAGCCTTTGATATATATTCTCACAGTAAGATTTGAATATGAAGCAGCGCCGATGGATGAAGACCTTGAAAGACTTTAAGTTCGAGGTTTCCTACCATCCGAGCAAGGCAAACCTTGTGGCAGATGCGTTGAGCCGCAAGAAGACTATAAAATTTACGGCTCCGCTTATGATTGCAGAATGGGATCTGGTAGAGTTCGTGCGAGACTTTGAGCAGAAACTCACAGTGGAAGAGCCATATGAAGTCATCGCACATGTTCGTGTACAACCCCTCGTAGATAGCCGCATTATTGAGGCTCAGGAAGGTGATGAGCTTCTGGTGAAGATGAAGGAGCAGGTTGGTACTGATGAGGACTCTGAGTGGACTATTGGTACAGATGGGGGCTTGCGATATCGAGGCCACCTATGCGTTCTAAACATACCTGACTTGAGACGAGAGATTCTTGAGTCGGTCCATAGTTCGAGACTTGCGATGCATCCAGGTAGATGTATTAGAATATGAAAAGATTGTACTGGTGGGACAATATGAAGGTCCACATTGCTGAGTTCATATCCCGTTGTCTCACGTGTCAGCAAGTTAAGGCAGAGCATCGCCGACCCCCTGTATTGCTTCAGCCCATGCCCATAGCTGAATGGAAGTGAGACTTTATATCTATGGATTTTATTTCTGGACTGCCGAAGATGAGGACATGACTCTATTTGGGTGATCGTTGATAGGTTTATGAAGTCAGCTCATTTTCTACTGATCAGAGTCACAAATTCTACAGACGAGTTGGCTAGATTGTATATCAAGGAGATTATACGCCTGCATAGAGTTCCCTTGGAGATTATGTCTGATCGAGACACCCGATTCACATCTATCTTCTAGACTCGTATCCAGGAAGCGATGGGTGTAAAGTTGAAGTTCAGTACTGAGTTCCATCCGCAGACAGATGGGCAGACGGAGCGTGTGAATCAGATTTTAGAAGATATGTTGCGAGCTTGTGTGTTGGACTTCAAGGACAGTTGGGATGACTATCTTCCTTATGCAGAGTTCACGTATAACAACGGCTTCCAGGGGAGTATGGTATGGCTCCCTATGAGGCACTGTATGGTCGCCCGTGTAGAGCACCGCATTGTTGGGCAGAAGTGGGCGAGAAGACTCTGATTGGCCCAGAGTTGGTTTAGGTGACTTCAGAGAAGATTGACATATTCGACGTCGAATGCTCTCAGCACAGAGCAGGCAGAAGAGCTACGCCGATACAAGACGGCGACCGCTTGAGTGCGATGTTGGGGACCATGTATTCCTTAAGGTTTTCCCTATGCGAGGAGTTCTTAGGTTTGGTAAGAAAGGGAAGCTCACGCCGAGATTCATTGGTCCATTCCAGATACTTGATCGAGTGGAGGCAGTAACGTATCACCTTGCTTTGCCCACACCACTCGCAGGCATGCAGAACGTGTTTCATGTGTCCATGTTGAAGAAGTATGTTCCCTATCCTTCGCATATTATCAGTTGGGAACAGGTGCAGTTGAGCGAGGATGCCACTTATGAACTACGCCTGACGTGTATTTTGGATAGGAAGGAGCAGGTATTGCGTAGCAAGGTTATTCCACTTGTGAAGGTACTGTGGACACATCATAGTGAAGAAGAAGCTACTTGGGAGACTAAGCTGAGGTCAGGAAGAATTACCCCCAGATCCTCAAGGAGTATGAGAAGGTATGAATTTCGAGGATGAAAATTTTTTTCTTAGGGCGGTAGATTGTAACGTCTTAGAAAAATTCGTACTTAGACCCGAGTACCACCTCCAGTAGGAATCATTTAGAACCAAATCCCCTAGAAATTTAATGTGTATTAGCTAGTGTTAAACTAGATTACATATGAAATTAGCACCAATAACTTTTAATACGATCTGTAAGACCCAAAACCTATAGAATCGTTGACGCTATATTGCCCTGAAATCTAAGATCCAACTTTAAACCCAATTGCTCTCGGGAATACTTTGTAACTTCGTATTGGATCTAGACCACACGTCGAAAGTCTAATATCGATGAACTCAGAGCATTATGACCGCCTAGTTGGACTTGACTTTCACCTTGAAAATCAAACCCAAACGATGTCCTGAGACCATTTCCTTGAGTCTAGAGTGAAGAGAGTGAGAAAATAAAAATTTTTAGAAAATTAAATATGATTTTAAGTAATCTGAGACGTGTCGCTTGCGCGATATATTTAAGTGTTCTGACCGTTAGATTTCGACCCAAATTCACCCTCGGATCAGGAAAGGTGGCCCATATATGTCATAGCACTTACAGCTCTAATCGAATTTCGGTAACCATTGAATTGAAACTGGTCCACCACGGACGATCTGGACACCCGATTGGACTGATAACTTAACTTTCTTAAGATCTAATATTAGTGAGCTTAAGTTCGACCGCATTTGATAAGAGGACCTCCAGAAGTACTCCGTTGGATCAGAAAGAGCCTGATTTGGTTATAACCTAAGTATACCTTGCCCTAAGGCTGTTTTCATCGACTTTAGGCTTATAAAAAGGCCTTAAACCCCCATTCCCAAATTTCATACGAATTTTCTAAACCCTAGCTATTCAAGAGAGAAAAAAGAGAGAGAAAGTAGGAGAACATGTTGATTCTCCATGGGATTCTTCCCAGTTCATCTATGTATCAAATCTGCGTATCTGAATCGTTCTTCCGGTGATTCTGATTCCTTTCTTGGGTAAGTTAATCAAACCCTAACCTGTTTTGAAGCTTAGAATAGCTGTAGTGAAGTTATAGCTAACCTGTTTCATTAGGTAGCGTATCCGCCGTTGACGAAGACTTATCGTCTGAATCACATCTAATACGCATTTTCTGGTTTAGGGTGCAGACTATATATGCTTGGGTTATGGTTTTGAAGACCTTTAATGTTAGATAATGATTTATTCATGACGTGAATGCTATTCCACATGCCAAAGGTGTTATCTGTTTCGATTTACGAATATTTATAATCTATGTTATAAATAGCGTATTTCATGTATATGTTAGAATACCCGTATACGTATAGAAATTTTTATTATGATTGCCATGATTATTTGTCGTTGATACATGCTTAATATGTATGCGGCAACTCCTTGACGAAAGGACTCACCCTAATATGTAATGGAGTCGACATACGTGATGTATGTTGAATAGCGTAGTTTAAGTATTTGTTTAAATGCTTGAATGAGTTAGTAGTGAGTAAAGTGTGAATTTCAAGGTTGTTAAGATATGAATCTCAATCACTTTACCTGTGTGTATGATTTCCTCCATGAATTGTGTAACCTAGATTATTCATGTTAACTATGTGTATGATTTCCTCCATGTACTGTATTTTTATTCAAGTTATATTTCATAACTGTCCATATGATTGTAGGATATGAATCAAATGCCCGTTATTGAGCTTGTACATAATTGGGGCAGTACTACAGTCCAGGTAATCGGTAATCGTACTTCAAATGGTGGTTGAGGTCGTTTTCGCCACGCCAGATAAGTTTAATGAATCCGAGTCGTGCTTGGGATGTTCGACAGTGGTTAGGCCACACGGAGTGCTTATGCATTCCATGTCGTTCAACTCAACGTGCGCTTGGCCTAGTTGGGCTTATTAACTATCCTGATTGACCGATGTTTGTTCACCATGTTTGGTCGCTACTGTTTGAATCTAAGATATCGAACTCACTAGTGAAACTCTCGTTAACCTTGGTACCGTGATCCCCTAAGACTCATGAGCTAGACATGGTGGTATGGGACACCGTGGTCGAGCTGTTGGCCTACGCTGGGGTGATGAGCCTCCCTGTAGTGACCAGTGAGCACCTTACTCTCGTGAGCCGATTATGGTGGTATGAGACACTGTATTCGTGCAGACGGCCTACATTGATTGGTGATGAGCCCTCTTTAGTGTTCTCGAGTATATCCTGACACTGCATAAGGGCGACGAGTCTTATTGCAGTATTTAGGATATAATTAGACCTGTATCGATTGGTGACGAGCCCTTTAAAGTGATCTAGAACCGTACATCGTATGAGATTTCCTAGGACTGGCGACCCTATAATAGATCAATATTTGGGAATTGGTATATGGGAGGTGTCTTAGCTTCCCAATCGTGCTGTATGAAAAGGACTAATACGAACTTGGTAATCATACTCATATCATCGCATTGCATGTGCTATCGATATTGGTGTAAGAGAACTAAGGAAGTGGCTGACATGCGCGACCGTAAGATGAAGATCGGAGAGGGAGTTTGTGGTGAGGATATGCATCATTAACTCATTCATTCTCACATTAACAAGAGTATCTAGGACATGCTTGATTGTACTACTTTATCATTACTACTTGATTGAATTGATAACATATTAACCTTTGTTGTATAGCTCCACTAAGTTGATCACTCACTCCCACGTTCTGGGATGGTACTTAAACACCAACCAGACTCTGACTTAGTTGCAGGTGACGGCGATGCCTGCGAGGCGGAGCCGGAGTTCGACGAGGACGAGGAGGCTTTCTCGTTCATACAGTTCTCAGGCAGGTTCATGTGAGCCTTATCCTGACTGGCGGGGATTCTGGGATATGTATATGTTGATTTTACACCAGTTTGATACATGTATATTGATACACAGTTGTACTTATTGCCCTGGGCAGAGCACGCATCTTTTGGTTGTTATTTTTGGATTATATATGTACTTAAGTCTTCCGCTTGTATTTTCTATCTATCCCTGAATTATGTTTGCTGATCTGGCTTAATCTACTTCATGTTTTATGTGCTAATACAGATAACATACATCTATCATTGTTTATGTTGCATAAGTAATGTGTTGGAATTCGGGAGCTGAGTTATGGTCGACCCCGAACTTTCAAGGCGTTATAATGTTCAACAATAACATTACGCAATCTGATATCCCGAACATAAGATGGATCATCATCGGAAGCCCGAAGATGACGCTTAGTGATAGGGGCTGATCTGGAGGAAGATGGACCATGGGACGTTGTCTTTCTCCCTTTAGAAGCCATTTGCAATAAGGATTTCAATAAGACAAGGAGTTACAAAGGATTGAGAAGAAGGTTTTCTCAAATCAGTTTTTTCATAAGAAAAATCCCAAATCACAATGAAATTTGAAATGGACAACTTCAAGGGATAAATAGAAGTAATCTAGATATAAATCTACAAGAAAAATGCAAATAGAGCACTAACCTTGAAGATTTTGAAAGTGGGTTCAACTAGTCGTGCGTCGTCTTGTTGGAGAGTGAAGAGGAAATGAAGAAGATGAAGTGTTTTTTCCATTTTTTAAGAGATTCACGTGATTCACGACTGGTCATGGATGTACATGTTCAGTCGTAGCAAGACTGGTCGTGTATACTCACGACTGGTCGAGTACCGGCCAAAATTCTGATTTCCTGCATATTCACAAAAATTGAAATCTAAACTTAGCAAATATATACAATATGATACAAATAGGCATAAATAATCATTTTAGAATGCACATGCCAAGATCAAATTTCATTTTGTTAAACCTGCTTTTGTCAAGCAGTTTAATGAAAATGTCAGCACGCTGATTCTCAGTAGGGATATATTCCAAAGATATAACCTTTTATTCCACTAATTCATGAATATAATGAAATCTAATGTCAATGTGCATAGTACGAGAATGCTGAATTGGATTTTTTGAAATGTTTATGGCACTGAAATTATCACAATATAATAACATAGAATCTTGTTTAATTCCATAATCACTTAGCATATGTTTCATCTAAATAAGCTGCGTACACGCATTACCAGCTGCGATATATTCTGCTTCAGTAGTTGAAAGTGATATAGAACTTTATTTCTTGCTAAACCAAGAAACTAAACAGTTTTCGATATAAAAGCAACCACCACAAGTTAATTTTCTATCATCAAGATTACCAGCCCATTTAGCATGACTGAGATTAACAGTACTTGCAACATATCGCATAATTCGCTTGACAGCAGTCAAGTGCGATTCTTTTGGATCAGACTTATATCTAGTGCAAGTAACAACACTTAGAGTGATATCGAGTCTACTAGCAATTAAATACAGTAGACTACCAATCATACTCCGATATAATTTCGGATCCACATTCTTACCTGTAGAATCTTTTGAGAGTTTCAAAGTCGTACTCATAGGAGTATCAAAATTCTTACCATTCTCAAATCCAAATCTCTTAATCAAATTCATAGCATATTTAGATTGAGAAATGAACATCCCATCAGGTTGTTGTTTTACTTACAACCCAAGGAAATAATTTAATTCCCCAACCATGCTCATTTCAATCTAAGATTTCAACAAATCTACAAACTCAATAGTCATGTCAGTACAGGTAGATCCATAAATGATATCATCAATATAAATATGTACTATCAAAATGTGATCATTATGTTTTTTAATAAACAGTGTTTTATCAACACATCCCATTTAAAAATTATGTCTTAATAGAAACTTTGTTAGTTTCTCATACCATGCCCTAGGAGCTTGTTTTAAGTCATTGTCATGCCCCAAACTCAAAAACTGGGCACATAAAATTTTTGATCTCCGAATCTACCATCGATAGCCTCCGTAGAACCCCATTCTTGGCTCCCAGTGCCCATTCGCCAGGTTCCAATCCTAGGATGCTTCGAGAATGATTTTCAACATTAGTTTGATTCGTAATAAGCATAACCAAAGGCATAACCAACAAACAACAACTAAAAACTCCATTACATTTCCACTATGATCAAAAAATTTACAAGTACAATGAGCATAAAGAGAAATACAATGATAATGGGTAAAAACTCCAAGCAGATCTGGTATGCACTCCTTGTAACGCCCTGAAAATTGGGGGTCGAGCATAAACTCCACTCCTAAGTTCCAGAAAATCACTTATGTAACATTTTCAATGATGGATGAATGTCGGCGGTAATAGTACATAAAACATGAGGTGGATTAAGCCAAAACAGCATATCATACTCTAGAGACAATTAAATTTCTCAAGTGGAAGACTATAATAAATATATAAAATGTATAAATGATTGTAAGTCTCCAGAGTGTGAACATGTTACCAGGTTAACTAAATACATGTATACCCCAAAATAGAAAGAAAAGAATATACATGGGTGTGTAAATAAAAGGTAAAATACCAAGTGTATTGACATCTAATCAGTAACCCTGTAACCCGGTCAATCAGAACCGGCATATAGGAGGGATCCTCCTCATCATCATAAAGTCCGGCTCTGCTTCGCAAGCATTGTCATCATCTGAAACTAAAATAGGGACTGGTTGGTGTGTACAACACCGTCCCATAACGTGGGAGTGAGTAGCTAGCTCAGTGAAATCATAGAGCAAAGGTTAACATGCTATCAAATCAATCAAGCGATAATGATAAAGCAAGCAAATCAAACATTCTAAAATATTTTGATTAATGTGAGAATGAAATGACATGATGGATGCCCTCGCCAACATACTCCCTCGTACGACACCATCTTATGTCCGCAGCATGCTTTCTTCCCTCAGTGCTCCACATCTTCCAGGAACATGCAGTGCGATATGAATATGATTACCGAGTTGTTATTAGTCATTTTCATACAGCAGGATTGGAAAACTAGGGTACTTTCCTTATATCATTCCTAACAAGGATCCTGTCTAGGGTCGTCACTCCTGGTAGTCTTATACGATGATATATTTCTAGGTCGCTGCAAGGGCTGTTAGGGCTGTTGCATGCACTCGTTGCTCCACTCCCCCATCACCTTATCAATACAGGCCTAGTTGTACTCTTGTTGCTACGGAAGGGTCGTCGCCTCATGTAGACTCAGAGCACGCTCGAGGTCACTACAAAGGGTTGTCAGGGCTGTTGCTCGTACTCGTTGCACCGCTCCCCCATCACCTTATCAGTGTAGGCCGACAGCTCAAATATAGTATCTCATACCACCATAATCGGCTCACGAGTCTGGGTTGCTCACTGGTCACTACTAGGAGGCTCGTGGCCCCAGCGTAGGACGACAGCTTGACCACAGTGTCCCATTCCACCATGCCCGGCTCATGAGTCTTGATGGATCGAGGTACCATGGTTATCAGGGTTATCACTGGTAAGTTCAGTACCCTAGGTTCAAGCAGTTATGATGAATACAAGGTGAACATACAACGGTTAATCGGTTTACTTGATGAGTCCGAGTAGCACGAGCTCACGTTGAATCGACCGACATGAAGTGCACAAGCACTTCATGTGGCCTAACCACTACCGACAACTCTAGTACGACTCAGGTTCGTCATACACATCTTTCGTGTCGAATAGAATCCAACCACGAATTCTAATCTATTACCGACTGCCTGGACTAGAGTATAGCCCCAAGCACATGTAATATGAATCAGTAATCATATGAGGTAAACAAAATTGAAATAACAAATAATTCAAGCATGTTAGCAACATGTTATAAGATACGACATAAGCAATTTAAACATACACAAGCATTTCATATATATAAGATAATCAATTCAAATATAAAAACCATGGAAGAAATCATATACATCATCAAAATAGTTGAGAATCCTATCTCAACACTAATCTACAACCTCATTTACGCAATACTTACTTATACAAACATTTATACAAACACTTAGTCTACACACATTAGTCTACATAGCATATGTCGGCCAGAATGTGCATTAGGGCGAATCTCTTCGCCAAAAAGATCATACACGCATAACTAGTATAGGTACACGGCAAATAATCATGGCAATCATATCAGCAAAATACGTATGTATACAGTATTTCCTACAAATACCCAAAATACCCTAAATCTCATATTCTTCGCACGTATTTGAAATGAAAAATAGACAGCATGTTCTACATGTCAAACAGTATTCTTTTCAATAATCTACCATTAAACGACATTGAAAGCTTTAAAAAATGGTAACCTAAGCATCTAAATCCGCACCTTATGCCATAGAAGTGTAACGAATTGAATAGGTACTCTACACTTCTATGAACGTCGATATAACAGCCTATTACACAAGGGAAGTCAGCTACTTTACTACTTGTGTCAATAGAAACTATAAAATAGGTTAAGGTTAGGGTTTTCAAACTTAGAACGAAGCCGGAATCGCCGGGATAGCGATCGTAAAGCGATGGGTAAGCACGTAGATCGGCAGGGAAGAATATCAGGAAGGTTCTCCCACTTCTCTCACACTTTCTCTCTCTTTTCTCTCTTCTCTCTCCTAGGGTTTCTCTCAAATTCGTATGGGTTGAATGGGAGAAGGTTTAAGGCCTTTTTATAAGCTAAAACTCACCTATATAGACTTAGGACCAAGGTATACTTAGGTTATAACCAAATCGGGTCTGTTCCGATCCAACGGAGCACTTATGGAGGTCCTATTACTAAATCCGTTCGGACTTAAGCTCTCTAATATTGGATCTAGGTCAATCTAAGTTTTCAGTCCGGTCGGGTTTCCAGATCGACCGTGGTGGACCAGTTTCAGTTCAGCGGTCACCGAAACTAGATCAGGGCCACAAGTGCTATGACATGTAAGGGCCACCTATCTTGATCCGAGGGTGAAATTTGGTTGAATCCTAACGGTCAGAACGCTTAAAAATGTCGCGCAAGCGACACGTGGCAGATTTATTAAAAATTGAATTAATTTTCTAAATATTTTCCTTTTCTCACTCTCTTCACTCCGGACTTAATAAAATGGTCTCAGGATATCGGTTGGGCTTGATTTTCGAAATGATTGTCAAGTCTAACTAGGCAGTCGTAATTGTCTAAGATTATTGCTATCGAACTTTCGACGCGCGGTATAGATCCAATACAAAGTTTCAAAGGGTTCCTGAGAAAAAACAGGTTTAGAGTTTGATCCTAGGTTTTAGAGTAACGTAGCGTCAACGATTCTATAGGTTTTGGGTCTTACATATCATATTTAAAGTGGTTGGTGCTAATTTTGCAGGAAATCTATTGTAGCGCTGGCTAATTCACGTTAAATTTCTAAAGAATTAGGATCTAAATGATTCCTTTGGCTTTGGAATTAGGTTCTGAGAGGTTACCAAGGTGTTATGGTTAACCCATTGCCTAAGGACGTCTAATTCCAGGTTGTCAAAAATTTGGGGTGTTACACTCCTACCTCAGCGCTGCTGTGGTCCAACATCACCCGCACGCAACGGTCATGCATAAGCTTATGGAAAGTTTAGAGGGTGGTGAAAGTGTGTGTGCAAGGTAGTAATATGATCATGCAATATCAGAGTAATGTGGAGTATGCTGATGGATCCATGAATAATGTCGGTCATACCAAGGCCATGCAATGCGAGGTGCAAATTAAGCATACGAGTCCTCATCTAAGTCCACATATCAATATAGCTCAAATCTGGAATATCATCGAGGTCTTGTACACTCTAAACCAGATCGCTACCCCATCACGCGCAATAAGATAAGTGGAAGAGACCTCACTATCCGCCTACCAATATCGGGCTCAGCTCATCGATAGAGGACCCATTCCTCAAACTAGTCAGACTGAGCCTAGTTTTGCCCCCTACTCTTGGGCGAGTAAGGCCGCACCCCCTTCCAACCGACTAGGACACAGTGAAAAGCGCGATCGTCTGGTAATCGGCACTCGGCGCTCCTGTACCCACTCGATCTAGACATTGGAGCAACCTCTTGGTACCATAAGGGTTTAAAGACTTTCACCCAGGGATATCTATAGCACCCCATGTAGAACAAGATTTTCAGTATCCAATCCTGCCAACCACGATATGTCTGTGGAGGGTACGACCCCGATGTCGCTAGGGCGTATAATAATCATGTCATACAATGCAAAATGCATGAATCACACTATTCAATCATACGGTAAATCCTGTGTGTATCGTGCGCTCATGTGGGGCAACACCGCCTAACCGGGAGCCCCTAAATAATTTGCCCGAAGGCATATGGTATGATCAGTCACTTCTCATATCAAACATACATATGATGCGTATGATCATGAATCATGTAACTATACTAAACATGTCATAAAGTAATGAACTATCCTTACAACACAGATGGGCCTAGATGGCCTACACATAAAAAGTACAGGCATATCAATGGGCCCTAGGGAGAGTCGTAATGCGGACATTTAACCAACATTATACTTGCAATGTGGACGTCAAACCATCATTGCTTCTAAGGTATAGCCTGTCGTAAACATCATCACATAAACCATGTTGGGATCACACATTGCAATGGACCTTAGGTACATCCTATTGGGCCTTAAATACATCAAATGGGCCATCTCATATGGACCTTATATTCATCAAGTGGGCCACATCAATAGGCCGCACCAATGGGCCTTATGTACATTGTAATGGGCTATAACCCTTGGGCCTTGAGTACATTAAATGGGCCTAATCACATGGTCCTTATGTGTATCAAATGGGCCACACCCACTGGGCCCCATATGTACATCAAATGGGCCTCAACCTATAGGCCCTAATACCTTTCAGTGGGCCTTAACCCATGGGCTCCTAATACATCAAATGGGGCCCAACCCATGGGCCTTACATATCTATCAAAGTGGGCCTCAACCATGGGCCACAAGTACATCGAATGGCCTCATAACATGGGCCTTATACAAATCCCCAAAATGATTGGACGATTTGGATGAAACTCATGCAAGGCATAGATTAATCACATGCTCCATGGTGAAGATCCATACTCATGAAAGGTGTGGACACAATACATACATAAGTGGATCCTAAGTAGGATCCACCCAAAATGTTTATTTTCCACCCGACTTAGGGCCCAACATAATGTTTATTTTCCATCCAAACTGGGGCCTAACATGATGTTTATTTTCCATCCAAACTGTCTATAGGGTCACATGGGCCTAGGGCCCACTGTAATATTTATTTGCAATCCAATCTATTCATAAGGTCAAGTGGACCTTGGGCCCACTGTAATATTTATTTGTAATCCAATCTATTCATAAGGTCATGTGGACCTTGGGCCCACTGTAATATTTATTTGCAATTCAATCTATTCATAAGGTCACGCGGACCTTGGGCCCACTGCAATATCTATTTCCAATCCAATCTATTCATAAAATCACACGGTTAGGGGGTAGGTCCCACCGTCCAATGTGGACGGTGTGGACATAACACATAAATCATGGTGGGTCCCACCGTCTAGGGGTGGACGGCGCGGACAAAACACATAAATTACGGTGGGTTCTACCATCCATGGCTATGGACGGTGTGAATAAAACACTTGCATCATTGTGGGTCCCACGTGGGGCCCACCATAATATTTGTTTTCCATCCAATCTGTCCATACGGTCACAGAGACCTGGACAAAGAGAAAAAATAAATTTCATATTGATTCAAAACTTCTGTGGACTCAAAAATGGGTTTCAATGGCAGATGTTCATTCACAATGTTTTCTGTGATATGGGTCACCCGAGCTTTGGACGTTGCTGATGTTTATAGGGGGCCCACTGCTGGAAGTGGCCCACCATTTGAATGGGTTGGATGACAAATAAACATCGCGTGGGGCCCACAGCTGGTGCCGTGGGACCCCTACTGGCCGTCCATATATCAAAGGCAGCAGCGTCCTGCTGCTGCGTCAGTGGCAGCAGGCGCTCCTCTTCTTCTTTTTTTTTTTGAAAAGTGATTTTTTTGTGGTTTTTCATGTATGCGGCCCGCATCAGGTAAATCCACCATGTCCATTGGCTCCCCTGGCTCAAGACAAGCCCAATAAGTCCAATATTGAATACATTTCAGCCTGTAGAAAAATAAAAATAAATTTAAATGGTGAGAATCACTGTTTTGAAAGGTATGGCCTGCCAGCTGAACGAATTAGCTTCATTTTTCAGCTCAACGCCTAAAATGAGCCATGGAAGGGAATGGACAGCTTGGATTAACAACATACATTAAGGTGGGGCCTACATGAGTGGGCCACCCGTAAGCTTGGAAATAAGCTGATATTTGTGCTTTTCCAAACCACGTCTAGCGTCCCTGGACGCTGGACGTTGGACATAACAAATACATTAGAGGTGGGCCCTGCTTAGGTGGGCCACCTCATGGAGGATGGTGTGGATACAACACACACAAAGTGGGTCCCACTTGTAGATGGTTTGG
Source organism: Magnolia kwangsiensis (assembly GCA_037074715.1). NCBI lineage: Eukaryota > Viridiplantae > Streptophyta > Magnoliopsida > Magnoliales > Magnoliaceae > Magnolia > Magnolia kwangsiensis. Next base: position 113,034,247 of record CM073573.1, on the reverse strand, counting down.
ATAGAGTACATGCCTCATGGTGGGGTCCATTCAAGGGGGCCACACAAACTGTCACGCCCCAAACTCAGAAATCGGGCTCACAAAATCTCCGATCGCCGAATCCGGCCCCGACAGCCTCCGTAGAACCCCATTCTCAGCTCCTAGCTCCCATTCGTCAGGTTCCGATCCTGGGATGCTACGAGGAAGATTTTAAATGTCAGTTTGATTCATAATAAGCATAACCAAAGGCATAACCCACAAACAACAACCAAGCACTCCATTACATTTCTACTATGATCAAAAACTTTACAAGTACAATGAGCATAAAGGGAAATACAATGGTAAAGAACCAAAAACTCCAAAACGCTCAGCAACGTGCTCCTGCCTCAGCGCTGCTGCGATCCAACATCACCTGCACGCAACGGTCATGCATAAGCTTATAGAAAGCTTAGAGGGTGGTGAAAGTGTGTGCGCAAGGTAGTAATATGAACATGCAATGACAGAGTAATGCGGAATATGCAGATGGAAGCATAATATCATGAGCCGTACCAAGGCTTATGCGATGCAAGACATGAATGATTTCGGCCATCCCAAGGCCATGCGATATGCAATGCAACTCAAGCATACAGATCCTCATCTATGACCACACATCAATACATCTCAAAATATGAAATATCACCGGGGTCTAGTACACTCTAAACCAGATTTCCGCCACATCGCGCGCAATAAGGTAAGTGGAAGAGACCACACTATCCGTCTGCCAATATCGGGCGCGACTCGTCGATAGCGGACCCATTCCTCAAGCTGGTCAAACTCAGCCTAGCATTGCCCCCTACTATCGGGCAGGTAAGGCCGCACCCCCTTCCAACTGACCACGACACAGTGAAGAGCGTAACCATCTGGTAATCGGCACTCAACGCTCATCTACCCACTCGGTTTAGACGTTGGAGCAACCTCTTGGTACCATAAGGGTTTAGGGACTTTCACCCAGGGATATCAATAGCACCCCATGTAGAACAAGATTTTCGGTATCCAATCCTGCCAACCACGATGCGTCTGTGGAGGCTACGACCCTGATGTCGCTAGGGCGTACAATAACCATGTCACACAAATGCGGAATGCATGAATCATGCTATCCAGTCATGCAACCAATCCTGCGCATATCGTGCGCTCATGCAGGGCAACACCGCCTGACCAGGAGCCCATAAACAACCTGCCCGAAGCCATATACTATGATCAGTCAATCCTCATATCAAGCATACATATGATGCTTATGATCATGGGTCATGAAACTGTACTAAACATGTAAATGAGTGATGAACCTTCCTTACGACGCAGATGGGCCTAGACGGCCGAAACACAGCAAGTACGGCCCAGTAATGGGCCTTACGGAGAGTCGTAATGTGGATATCCAACCAACATTACACTCGCAATGTGGACGTCAAACCAACATTGCTCCCAAGGCACGATCTTTGTAAACATCAGTACTTAGTCTGTAATGGATTTACACATTGCAATGGACCATAGGTTGTCCTCATTGGACCTTACATATATATCAAATGGGCCATATCCTATGGGCGTTTATTCATCAGATGGGCCACATAAATGGGCCACACCAATGGGTCTTATGTGCATTGCAATGGGTCAAACCCGTGGGCCTTGGATTGCATCAAATGAGCTTAGTCTCATGAGTCTAATATATGACCAATGGGCCACACCAATTGGGCCCCACATGTAGATCAAGTGGGCCTCAACCCATAGACCTAACATGAGTTCAATGGGCCTAAACCCCTAGGCCTTAATCAAATAAGATGGGCCTAACTCATGGGTCTCAAATAAGTCCAATGGGCCTAATCCCATGGACCCTTTTTATAATCAAATGGGTTTAGTCCCATCGGCCTTACAATATATCAACTGGGTCCACATCAATGGGCTTTAAGAATGCAACAAAGGGTCCAATTTCATGGGCCTTGAAGTACATCAAATGGGCCTAAGCTCTTAGGCTTTAAATGAATCTAATGGGCCTAGCCCATAAGCATTTCATAAACCAAATGGGCCTAGCCCATAGCCCTTTTGAAATCCAAATGGGCCTAACCCGTAGGCCTAAAATGATCTTTTCAAGTGGATGGACGGTCTGGATGCATCGCCTGTGACAATGGTGGGGCCCACATGAAGGCGTACAATCGTGCATATTATATAATATATAAACTACATATAATATAATATATGTAATATAATAATATTATACGTAATATATATATATATATAATATAATAATATATATATATATTTATATATATATATATATATCTATATGGATATATATATATATACACACACATGTGGCACTCAGCACCCACACGTGGGGGTGGGCCCCACCGTCCAGTGGGGACGGTGTGGATTGATCACAAAAAAAACATCACTGTGGGCATCACCGTGAAGGAAATGCAGCAGCAAGGTGGGTGCCACCGTCCACTGGACGGTGGACTAGGACACAAGCATCATGGTGGGTCCCATGTGGGGCCCACCCTGTAATGTTTATATGGCATCCAACCCATTGATAAGGTCAAACAGACCTGGTTGAGGGGAAAACAAAAATTTCAGCTTGATCCAATACTTCGGTCGTCCCCGAAAAAGATTTCAATGGAAGACGTTCATTCACACCGTTTCCTATGATGTGGGCCACCTGAGTTTTGGATCTGTCTCATTTTTGGAGGGGGGCCCACCACTGGGGTGGCCCACCTCATGAGCAGGTCGGATGACAAATAAACATTATGGTGGGGCCCACACGCAGGGCTGTGGGCCCCCCCTACGTCCATCCGTCCGAGTGTGCGCAGGCAGCGCCTGTTGCCTTCAAACGGTGGCAGCGCTGTTGCCACCCTTATTTTATTTTTTTTGTGTGGTTTTTAAAAAAACAAATGTGGGGCCCACTGATGGGAAATCCACTCCGCCCACTTGAATCTAGGGCCCAAACAGGCCATACAAATTCCATTTTTGGCATTGATTTGGAGTGCAGACACAACAAAATGTGCACTAACGGCCTTTAAAGGGTAAAAATACCGTTTTCTATGGTATGGCCCGCCTGAACCTCGGATTGACTTCTTTCTTTGGCTCAACGCCTAAATTGAAATGGTAAAGAGGATGAACGGCATGGATTGAACACATGTATCAAGGTGGGGCCTGCATAAGCCGGCCCACCTAAAATTTCCTTTTTGGTTCTTTTCTTTACCAGGGACGTCCAGCATCTCAGACGCTGGACAGTTAAATTTTTTTTTAAAAAAATATAACAATGCATTGGGGTGGGCCCTGATTTGGTGGGCCATCACATGGCTACCCCATGCACATACAAGGTGGGCCAAATCTAAAAATAGATCGGGCCCAAAACATGCATTCTGGTGGGGTCCATTCAAGTGGGCCACAAAACCCTATCCCATAAAATAAAACAAAATAAAATAAAAAGAAATAAAAGAGAGAGAGAGAGACATGGAGAGTGGGACACGCCTTGTGATGGAGGGACCCCGACATTATGGGCCTTCTCTTATATGAAATCATACATCAAGTGGGTCATTTTGCACATGTGACCATCAAAACTGAAGATCAACAGTGGGAATCCTTTCCCCACCAATATGGATGGTCTAGATGACCTTTGAAATGAAAATAGACATCATGATGGGGTCCATGGAGAATGGCCCCATCATGGAATGATCATGATGATCCAAATGGGCCATCGGCCACATTTTAGGGTCCCAAGTGAGATCCACACCATTGATCAGTGGGCCTCACTTGGTCCACCATAAAAATAAGAAAACTACCCTATAGAGGCACCCACCGTCCGATCTTCTTGCTCCTAGAGGTTCCTTGGCACCTTGGCTTCAACTTCAATGGAGGAGATGGAGAATGGAAGGTTGAGATGGGAGATGATGGGGTAGGAAGGTGGGCCACTTGGAGCTTAGGAATTCTTGTAAAATTCCAAACGTGGGGGCTCTTTGTTGCTTGGGATTTTTGAAATGAGAAAGAGAGAAAGAGAGAGAGTGATGTAGAGAGAGATGGATGGATGGATGAATGATGGGGGGTGTAAGAAATCTTTGACTTTTGAGGCTTTTGTGTAAGAGAGGTATGGGTGGTGAAGACTTTTGTGGCTTTTTGTGTAAGAGAGGTATGGGTGGTGAAGACTTTTTTGGTTGCTTGGAAAAAGGGAATAAAGTGATGTGTACTTGACATGTGATGGATTGATGGGATTGATGTGATTGATGTAACACATCGTAGAGATTTCCTTGGGTTTCGCAACGCGCGGTGTTTTCTCGCACCGAACGTTGGCCCATATCTCTTGACCAAGGTATCGCGACGGCGCGGTCGCTATGGTATTGGTCTCGCGTTGAGTCGACTCAGGTTGTCAGCATATGATTCAGGATCGCGCGTCGATATCGGTTAAGGGTCGAAGGTCGCCGAAATTCGACCGGTAAGATCGCGGAAGTCTAAGGAAAGGTACGGACCAAGATACGGGTCTTACACAAACACATCATCATTTCATTAAAAAATTAAAAAAGAGAGGGAGAGAGAGAGAGAGGAAGAGAGTGGGACACACGTGTGATGGAGGGCTCCGCCACTACAAGCCCTCCCTTGTAAGAAATCATACATCAAATGGATCGCTTTCCACATGGGTCCACCGAAATCGAAAATCAATAGTGGAGATCCTTTCCCCACCAATATGAACAGTCTAGATGACCTTTTTAATGTAAGGAAATAAACATCATGATGGGGTCCATGGAGAATGGCCCCATCATAGAATGATCATGATGATCCTAGTGGGCCATCGGCCACATCTTAGGGTCCCAAGTGAGATCCAAACCATTGATCGGTTGGCCTCACTTGGCCCATCTTTAAAAAAAAAATACTCTATCAAAACACCACTGTTCGATCTTCTTTCTCCCTTGGGTTCCTTAGTTCCTTGGCTTCGATTCCAACGGAGGAGATGAGGTTTGGATGGTTGAGATGGGACATCTTGGGATGGAAAGGTGGGTCACACTTGGAGCTTAGAAGAGAGGGAGGGGCTTGGACATGTGATTTTTCTCTAGCTTGGGAAAGTGATTTTTGAAAATGAAGGGAGAGAGAGTTGTAAAGGGAGAGAGAGAGTGATGGGTGATGGAGTGATGGATGTGGTGAGTGATGGGTATAAGAGACTTTTTGACTTTTGTGGCAAATGGTGTAAGCGAAGTATGGCTTGTGTAAGAAATTTTTAACTTTTGGGGCTTGTTTGGAAAAGGGTGAAAGGTGATGTGTACTTGACATGTTGAGATTGATGGATTGATTGATTGATGTGACAAGTCATAGAGATTCTCTTGAATTTTACAACACGCGGCGTTTTCCTCGCACTGAACACTAGCCCACATCTCCTAACCAGGGTATCGCCTCAGTGTGCGAGTCACAACATAAGAACCGCGGTGACGGCGTGGTTGCTATGGTAAAGGTCTTGGGTTGAGTGGACTCGGGTTGACGGCGTATGAATCAGGGTTGCACGTAAATACCGGTTAAGGGTCGAAGGTTGCCAGAATTCGACCGGAAAGACCACGGAAGTCTATGGAATGGTACGGTCTAGGATATGGGGCTTACAGCCATAAAGTGCCTTTTTAAGGTGATACACATGATCAACATTCTTGGGGTCTTCAAAACCCAAAGGTTGTTCAACATAGACTTCTTCATGCAGATCACCATTTAAAAATTCACTTTTCACATCCATTTGGTAAATCTTAAACTTTCTAAAACATGCAATGGATATAAAAAGTCTAATTGATTCAAGACATGCTACTGGTGCGAAGGTTTCATCATAATCAATACCTTCAATTTGACTGTAACCTTTTACCACTAGCCTAGCCATGTTTCTAATTATATTGCCAAGCTCATCAGACTTATTTTTGAATATCCATTTGGTTCCAATGATGTGTTTATCTTTAGGTCTAGGTACGAGATACCAAACATCTTTTCTCATAAATTAGTTAAGCTCTTCTTGTATCGCAACTATCCAGTTTTCATCAGCAAGAGCTTCTTTTACATTCGATGGTTCTATGTGGAAAGTAAAACATATATAATTACATATATCCTCAAGTTATTTACGGGTACGAATACCAGTGAGAGGGTTTTCAAGAATCTATGTGGTTAGATAATCTTTAACAGTCCTCAAATCAGAATTAGTCTGATTAGATAAAGTATCAGGTTTATCAATTTTAGAACTTCATCATTATCTTGACTTGAGACTGGTGTGTGTAAGTGATCATCAATGACCACATTGATGGACTCTTGAATCACACCGGTCCTTTTGTTCAGAACCCTATAAGCTCGACTGTTTAAAGAGTATCCAAGAAAGATCCCTTCATCACTCTTCGTATCAAACTTTCCCAACTTTTCACGATCTCATAAAATATAGCACTTGCTGCCAAAAACTCAAAAGTATTTGACAATAGGCTTTTTATCGAACCACATTTTGTAAGCCATTTTATTATTACCTTTACTCATATAAACCCGATTTATTATATAAAAAGCTGTATTGACTGCTTCAGCCCAAAGATTCTTAGAGAGCTTCATGCTATTCAACATGACGTTATTCATTTCTTGAAACACTCTATTTTTCCTTTCAACTATTCCATGTTGTTGTGGAGTTTTGGACACTGAGAATTCATGTAATATTCCTTGGTCGCTACAGAACTTTTCAAAACCTCTATTCTCAAATTCGGATCCATGATCACTACAAATCTTACTTATTTGAGAACTTTTTTCAGTTTGAATCCTTTTGAGAACTTTTCTTACTTCTTCAAGGGTTTCTGACTTGTCTCTTAGGAAGACTACCCATGTATATCTGGTAAAATCATCTACCAAGATATATATTTTGCCACCTTGACTTTCCATCCTAGTAGGTCCTACAAGATCCATATGGAGAAGCTTGAGTGGTCTTGAAGTGGCATTGGAATTCACCTTTTTATGTGAGTTCTTTATTTTTTTGCCAATCTGGTATTCGCCACATATTTTATCCAATTTTTGAATTTTGGTTAGACCTCTTATTAGTTCTCGTTTACTCAATCTATATAGGTTTCGGTAGTGTACATGTCCAAGACGTTTGTGCCACAAATTAGTCTCGTCTGTATGGACCATGTAACATGATTGAATAGGTGAGCTGGATTCGCTAACAATATAGCAGTTTTCAGATGTTCTATGTCCAGTTAGTATTACTGAACCCTTGTTATTTAGAATCTCACAGCTTTGATTAGAGAATCTTACACTATGGTTATTGTCGCATATTTGAGATATGCTTAGCAGATTATGTTTTAGTCCTTCAACATATAAAACATTTTTAAACAAAGGAAGGTTATAAAGTTGAATCGTACCTTGGCTCATAATCTTGCAGTTGCTGCCATCACCAAATGTGACTGAACCATCAGTGATGTCTTTGAGATCGGTGAATAAACCTTTATCACCAGTCATATACCTTGAGCATCCACTGTCTAAGTACCACTTAGAATGGCTTATAGCTTTAAAAGCTGTGTGAGCAACCAGACTGGAGGCCTTTGGAACCCATTTCATAACTGTTTTGGGTTTAGGTGAATAGTTGGTCTTCTTTCATTTATAAGAGTTATAAGTATGACCTATTGAGTTAGACTTTAGAAGCTCCTTAAGCAAATCAACTATCTTTTCAGCCAAAGGATGTTGGTTATGCTTCTTATAGTTGAAATAATTGCCTTAGGTTTTTGAAAAGATTTAAAGTCTTTAAAAAACATTTGTTCTTTCCCTTTTGAATTTAAGGTCTCTCCCTTTACGAATTTGGGAGGAGTATTCTTCGATTTAGGTGGAACATTCTTATCATAGCCCAAACCAGATCGATCACCACATTTTCTTGCTTCAGATAAGAGTTTTTCTAATTTAGGATCACCTTGGGCGTATTTCCAGGTTTTCTTTAAACTCAAGAGAAAAGAAACTTCATTTTTTAATTGTTCGTTTTCAGATTTAAGATTTTCAAACTGAGAGGTTTTAAAATCCAAAACGGATTTTGTCTTTTCAAAACAGTTTGAAATATGGGACTCTTCTAAAATAAGAGATTCATACGATTCTTTGAGTTTAGAAAATTTCTCTTTTTGAAGTTTCAATTTCACAACAATTTTACAACTTTCCTTATATAGGGCATTGTATGCATCTTGAAGATCATCTTCATTTTTACATTCACTATTCAAATTTTCTTCACTGGTTGAGTCATCATTATCTGAAAAAGTAAATTTGGCTAGAGTCATAAGAGCTTTAACTTCACTGCCCGACTCATTTTCAGAATCTTTTGATTCAGACAAGACTTTAGAATCAGAGGACTTATCCCAAGTAGCCATCATACTTTTCTTTTTTGACTTGCCCTTATTAGGACATTTGTTAGCCAAATGCCCATACTCATGGCAATTGTAACATTGACTATCTTTCAATGACTTTCTAGATTTTGGTTTGGGTTTCTTTTTATCATTTGGTTTTTGAAGATCAACCCTATTTTTACTTTTAAAAATCTTATAAAACTTTTTCGCCAAAAGGGCCATATCATCTTCAGAATTTTCTAAATTAGAATTTAAATCATTTTCTTACAAACCATTTTTAGATATTTTTAAGGCAATAGATTTACATTTTGGAGCTTTAAAGGTTAACTCATAAGTGTATAATGAGCCAACTAATTCCTCAACCCTCATATTGTCCATATTACGAAGTTCCTGGATTACGGTTACTTTTGAATTGAACCGTTCAGGAAGTGAGAGTAATATTTTAGCAAGTATCTTGCTTTCAGGGATTTTATCGCCTAGACCCCACATAGAGTTTACAATATCATTCAATCTGGTATAGAAGTCCATGAACATTTCATTTTCTTTCATACGTATTTCCTCAAATTTAGTTGTGAGGATTTGTATCTTAGATTTCTTGAGAATTGAAGTGCCCTCGTGTGTCATTTCCAATATATCCCAAGCTTGTTTTGCAGAATCACAGGATATAATTCTTTTGAATTCATCCGGTGATAGTGTATAAGTAATTGCATTTAGTGTTTTAGCATTTGCACTACTCTCACTTTTTTGAAGTGTGGTCCATGAGAAATAAGGTGTTACTCTCATTGATTTTGAACCATTAATCCCAGTTACTTCAATGGTAGAAGGGGTCCATTCATTCACTATGGCTAGCCACGTACTTTCTTCCATGGATTTGAGGACGATCCTCATCCTGGCTTTCCAATAGGCATAATTGGTGTCATCGAAAGGTGGAGGCCTAGTGACTGAAAGGCTATCAAAATTTGACATCTTATATATGTGTGTGTATATATATATATATATATATATATATATATATATATATATATATATATATATATATAACTTAGATCGTTAGCTCAGGAAATAACTCCAAGAATAAAGAATTAAAAACAAGCTATTAGGCTCTGATACCACTTGAAATGGCCAAGCTATATGTCCTAGAGGGGGGGTGAATAGGACTATGCCAAATTTAAAATAAACACAGCGGAATTAAAGAAAATAGATAACCAAGTAAAAAAATTCAATATTTAACACTGAAATGAAAGGCACCCTCAAAATTTAAGTCTTGAGAGGTTGATACAAATGTTGTTTTAAGGACAACCTCACACCAAAAATGAAGGGTTTATGGTAGGACAACCTTATTTCTAGAAAGGTCTTTTTATCAAAAACTCAAACTAAAGAGGGATAAATAAATGAATGTATAAAATGTAACCTTAAATATTGATTGTTCTAAGGACAATCATACACCATAAGAATGGCAGGGCAACCTTACTAGAACAAATAAAGAAACTGAATCTCAGAGCAATAAAGGAATAACAAGAAGTAAATTCTAAACTATTACACCATTCACCACAATGCTTGAAATAAAATGATTATAACATTCACATCCACATATACATCCCACAAATGAATTCTGAAAGATATGAAATATAAATCACACAACCACAAAACACAAGGGTTTATAGTGGTTTACCTATGTGTACACCAACAGTTAATAAACAGCCACATAGCTACTCCACTCCTAATATCCTCACACAGTGGATATTAGCGTTCAATATCAAAATAGGTTTTCCAGATTCACCTAAAACCTTCACAATTGTGTCTTTCTCTGTGGGCTTACACAATTAAAAAAAACCCCACTTTTGAGTTTTCCTGACGCTCCTCAGATAACCAATACAATGAGATTTTTCTGGCAAATCTCAAAAATAAATCAAAAGAAAGTAAATTACTAAAATATAAAATATCTGAATATCTCCTTTGTTGTAGCAGCCCAGAAGAACCAAATTGGAGTAGAGATTTGAATGTCCAAGTTCAATGTCCAATACTGACTTTACAATGGTTCTAAGTTCTAATTAATTTTAAATTAAACCAAATGGGCTAGCTTTAATTGATTTTTATTCCAGAAAAAGGATAATCAAAGTTTCACTTTTTAGATTAGATTGGAATACAAGAAATAAAATTAATTAACAAAGCTAAAGAAAGAGAATATTAAATATGCACACTTAGCTTAAATGGAGCACGGTCTTATCTCTCAGAAAGCTGAATTAAATTAACATGAATTGTGTTAATTATTTTGAGATTTGTGCTCTATTTATAGGTGAGCAAATCACGTCTTCGATTGGTCTAGACAGCTCTACGACTAGTCGTAGAACCAACTGATATTTGAAATTTCGGGCGTGATAAAATCTGGCGGTTTCACGACTGGTCGTAGGTCAGATACAATTGGTCAAAGGTCTCCCACGACTAGTTGATGGTCTCCCACGACTAGTCAAAGGTAGCCAAATTTCAACGTTGTACTTTGAGTCTTAGGTCTATGACTATTCGAAGAATCAGTGGACACTGTTCATACAACTAGTCGAACAGTCTCCAGGACTGGTCGAAGCCTAACAGAAAATTTCTGAATTTTACAACAAATTTACGACTGATCCAAGAAATTCTTAGATAGGTCGAAGCAGTGTTAGGACTAGTCGAGAAAGACCCAAGACTAGTCTTAGAACAGACCAAACTCATTTATATAAAACATATGAGTTATGTATCTAAAATGACCTACTCTAAAGGTCAACCTACGGTCAGTCATACCTCAATCGTGAAGTAAGGACATTGAAACTTGAAGACGAGTAACCTTTGAGAATAATGAAACCTGAGATCTTGGTGTAGCTTGAACTTGAAAGCTTCATGAGATCTTGAACTTGAAAGCTTTATCTTGATCTTAAATTATACATGACTTGTATTAAGTCGTACATACTTGCCTTCTCGAGACTTGACTTTGTGAACAGTGCTTGTCTATCGAAGCTAATCTTGTAAGACTTTGTGACTCATCCTGTCTTGAGTAGATCTTTGTTCTTCATATATGTTAGCTTCTTAACAAGATACAAATAGTGTCTTTAGCACTACAAATCTGACAATAAAAAGGGCTAGCAACTATAGCACTTACAACTCCCTTGTCCTCTGCACCTTATTGTACTCCCCCGTCATCAGGCACCATGGGAGGAATAATCGGATCCATGTCCTTTATCTCACTTGAACTAAGCTGGTTCTTCTCTAGTTTACCAATGTCTTCTATATAGAGATCTTCAAAGAAAACTACATCTTTACTCCTTATGAGCTTCTTCTCAGTCGGATCCCACAATTTGTAACCAAACTTTTCATCACCGTACCATAAGAACACACACAGTATGATCTTCATATTGAGCTTAGACCTCTTGTCCTTTAGTACGTGAATGGATTCCCTGCATCTAAACACCTTGAGATGACTGTATGATGGATCCTGTCCAGTCCACACCTTCTTAGGTACTTCTTCATTCAACGAGTCTGATGGAGACCTGTTTATCAGATACACCACCATGTGCATTACTTCTCCCTAGAACGTCTTGGGTAACTTCGCATGGGATAACATGCATCTGATTCTCTCAACAATGGTGCGATTCATTTGTTTGCTACACCATTCTACTGGAGGGTCTTGGGAACTATCTGTTCATGCCATATACCTAGGGACTTGCAGTACTCGTGAAAGTTACCAACGTATTCACCACCATTGTCAGTGTAGATGCACTTCAATGATCTACTTGTCTCTCTCTCGACCATAACATGAAATAATTTAAACACACCAAAGACCTCATCCTTAGATTTCAAAGCATAAACCCAAACCCTCGTAAATGCATCATCTATAAAAGTAACAAAATACAATGCCTCACCCAAGGTTTTTATCCTCATAGGACCACAAACATCAGAATAAACCAAATCTAATGCATGCACTTTATTAACATAAGAAGCAGTTTAAATGAACTCTATGTTATTACCCTGATAAACAATCAAGACAGGTTTTGAGATGTGTACTTATCATGTATGGAAGGAGCCGCTTCCTCGCTAGTAGCTGAAGCCCTTTTCACTTATGTGACCTAGATGCCTGTGTCACATGTCAATAGCTAAATCTTCTGCTATGTTCAACCCACCCTTGCACATACTGAGACATGCCTTGTAAAGGGTGCAACACTTCTTTTCTCTGACTGCGATCAACGAACTCTTGATGAGCTTCCAGCGCCCACAAGCAAATCGACTTTCATAGCCATCATCATCCAACCTTCCCATCAACATCAATTTGAGATAAAGGTCTGGGATATGCCTCACATTCCTGAGAACCAATGTACAGCCCACATCAGTCTTCACATAAATATCACCGACCCCTACGATTTTTGATATGTCAAAATTCTCCATCTTCACAGTCCCATAGTCACTTAACTTGTAGCTTGTGAAGAAATCCCTGCGTGGAGTCGTGTGAAAAGAAGCTCATGAGTCAATCACCCAGTCGGTGTCCTGACTCGTAGTCGTGAGACATACATCTTGATTTGTAGAAAGAACAAATACAACGTCGTCATCTTAAGCGACTGCAGTAAAATCTGATTCATCATCCTTCTCCTTTCCTTTTCCTTTCTTGTCGTTCTTAGCCTTACGACATTCATGCTTATAGTAGCCCTTCTTGCCACAATTTCAGCATCAACATCTTTTCTGTTACTTGACTTGCCTCTTGATTTATCTCAAGCCTTCCCGCCCTTCCTGTTCTTTCCTCTCCCCCGTTCCTGTGTCACAAGGGCCTCTTGCTGAGTAGACCCCTAAGACTTCCTCCTTGTCTCCTCGTTGAAGAGAGGACTAGTAACCTGTTCCATGGATATCTTTTCGTCTGGCGCGGAGTTACTTAGAGACACCACCAATGTCTCCCAACTGTCAGGCAATGAACTAAGTAATAACAAAGCCTGCAATTCATTATCCAGGACCATCTTCATAGAGGAGAGTTGGTTCACTATATTGCTGACCTCATTCATGTGCTCAGCTACACAACCACCATCCTTGAACTTGAGAATCACAGGTCACCTTATCGAAAAAATCTTATTACTGGTTGTCTTCCTCTCATAGAGCCCTTCTAATTTTAACCATAAGTTAGTAACTGAAGTTTCCGTAGACACATGGTGGAACACAAAATCATCCAACCATTATCTAATAAACCCCACCGCCTTCCGGTACATCTTCTTCCAATCATTATCAGACATATCCTTGGATTTTGCTGATATGCCTAAAATTGGAGAATATAGGTCCTTGCAATAAAATAAGTCCTCCATCTTAGCCTTCCTTATGGTCCAGTTAGAACCATTGAGGTTAATCATCCTTGATGAGCCACCTTTCATAATTCCAAACCGATCCTAACCGTTCAATGAACTTAGCTTTGATACCACTTTGTTGGGGGCTGTGAGACCCAACCCAAGTTCGCATGTGTGCATGTGTGTGTGAGTATGCATTCCGTCTATCTTGATCCCCCGGTCCTACTGGTCGAATCCCGGCGACCCGTGATGCTTGGATAGTGTTTGCGGTCATTCGTAAGTCCAGTCATGAAGACCCGACTCGGATCGAGTTGAAACGTATGCCATTGTGACCGCATCGTCGCCACGGTTCCAACGCCACATCTCATGCGTAAATCCTACGTGTCCATCAAAAGATGTAGGCTGAGCAATTTTTTACCCTTGATCATGGTCATGTGGTCCACCTAGGGATAGTGTGCATGGATTTCTAGGTAAGTTCCACCTCTTAGCACTATTTCCAACACACACTACACACACACATACTACCTAAGCCCTATTCCTACACCACCTACCTCTAAACATTATCCACAAGCCTAGAAAACCTACCAACCCTATAACTTTGACTGTATCTCCCTATAGCAATCATCATTCTTCTCTAACCAAGGCAAGAGAGAAATGATTACTTAGCTTAAAAGAGGTTTCTCTCTCTTTCTCTCTCATTTTCTCTACTCTCCTCTCCCTCTCTCTTCTCTCCTTCTCATTCCCATTTTCTCCAAGAAAGAGTTCCAGCCCCATTTCCCCTCTAATCCTCTAAATTTAACCATCTAAATTTAATCTCACCCATTGATATGAATCTCTTGGTGCACTAGGAGCTAGGAGGTCTAAGTTTGGAGCAATCTAAGGTGGGTGTATCCTAGGATCTAGGATTTTTATTTTTATGTTCTTAGACCTCTTTTCTTTTTATATATGGGATGTTTAGAACCCACTAATCAATGGTGGAGATCCTACATCATCTATTAGTTGTGGCCAAATGGCCTATTTGATGCATGCATGCCCATGCATGGGGTTTTCTCTCTATGGGCCCCCATCATGGAGGATTACTTGGATTCCATGGCATAATAGGTCATCTAGACCTTAGAATCATGGGTGGGATGACATCCAAACCATTGATCTTGAATCTAGGATATACATGTGGTGGATCTTTATTGTAGCATATGAATAGAAGGAATGTATGGTGTGATTGATGGAGGGGAGGGCCTTAATGTGACGGAGCCCCTCCTCTTGTGGCTGATTCTTTATTTTTTCTAATGATAGAATTCTGATCTTGCATGTGTGGCCCACCTTGTAGGCCAACAAAAATCCAAACCAACCATGGAGCTTGGACGCCCATAGCGGTCCATCCTTAGACATGTGGCCCCAAAATCTACCAAAATGGGGCACATGCAAGGGGTATTTGATGGTGGGGAAAGTTTGAACATCTGTGGGGCCTACTGGGGTGGTCCACCACACAAATTCCTGGGGTTAAATCCCATGAAAAATAATGTTTATATTTTAATTCTTTCTATTACATGTCGTTGTCCAAATTGCTGGATTTGTTTCTGTAACACCCCGAATTTTGGCCAATCTGGGATTAGATGTCCTTAGGCAATGGGTCAACTAAAACACCTGAAAAATCGCTTAGAACCCAATTCCATAGCCAAAGAAATCACGTAGGATTAATTCCTTTGAAAAATAAGTGTAAGTTAGCTAGTGCGATGCTGGAGTAGCTGGGAAATAGTCCCTGATCACTTTAAATACGTTCTACAAGGCCCAAAGCGAGTGGAACCAATGGTGCTATAATGCTCTAAAGCCTCGGATCAAACTCTAAGCCGGTTTATTCTCGGGACCTCCTTGAAACTTTGTATTAAATCTAGACCGCGCGTCGAAAGTCAGATACCTACCATCTTAGACCGTTATGACCACTTAGCTGGGCTTGGCAATCGTTTCGAAAATCAAGTCCAACTGACATTCAGGGGCTATTTCATTGAGCCTGGAGTGAAGAGAGTGAGAATAGGGTTAAAATTGGAATTTAAAATTCAAATCTGGCACACGATTTGACGCATCAGTATTAAGCGTTCTGACCGTCAGAATACAGCCAAATTACACCCTTGGATCAGGAAAAATTTCTATTACATATCACGAGACTTATAGGCCTGATCTTGGTGCGGTGACCGTTAAACTGAAACTGGACCGCCACGTGCGATCTGGGAACCCTACCGGTCCGAAAACTGGATGTGTGCTAGATCCAGTATGCATGAGCTTAAGTCCGACCGCATTTGGCCAGGGGACCATCAGAAATGCTCCTTTGGACCGAAACGGCCCCGATTTGGTTAGGCACCAAGTAAACATTGTTCCCAAGCCTATTTTGGGCATGTTTTAGGCTATAAAAGGGGTTGAAACCCTCACTCCTCTCTCCCATCCGAATTTGAGAGAAACCCTAACTTGGGAGGGAGAAAAAGGTGAGAGATTGTGAGAGAGAGTGGGAGAGTTCTTCTTGCTACTTGTGCTCCGTGTTGCACGTGCTTAAGCAACGCACCTCTATCGCTTTTCCGACGATTTCACTGCGATTCTAGGTAAGTAAATACCCTAAATAGTTACTGATTTGAGTTTCCTTTGTTTCCATAGCGATGTAACTTATGGATCTCCTGTATTAGGTTCCTTATTCGCCGTAGACGAAGCGTATACGCTCCGTTTCAATTCACGAGTCTACAAGACTTAAGGTGCGGATGTTAGACGCTTTGATTGACTGTTTCCAAAGCTTTCAATGTCGTTTAATTGTAGATTCTCGACGGCAATGCCGTTTGACATGTACAACATGCTGTCCGTTTCCTGTTTTGTAAACCAACGAAGAATATGAGATTTAGGGCATTTTAGTCATTTGTAGGAAGTACTGTTTTTATTCATATTTTTCTGATGTGATTGACATGGTTTATTGTCGCATTAGAATGTTAGAAATGCGTGCATAGTTAGTTTGGCGAAGAGATTCGCCTAAATACGCACTTCGGGTCGACATACTATATGTAGACTTAAGTGTGTAGTGTAAGTGTTTGTATAAATGCTTGTATTAGTATGTATTGAATTAAATGATGTTATGGATTAGTTTGAGATTGGTTTCTCAATTAATATGCTGACGTGAATGATTTCCTACATGTTAGTTATATGCATGGTTTCATGGCATGTATGAAATGCATGTACTTGATGATTTACTTAAGTTCTATGTTATAACATGTGTTAACATGCTCACATGGTTGTATTTCAATTCCAATACTCTCATATGATTTGCTGATGTGATTCCTTAATTGTTTAGGACTATGCTTAGTCCAGGCAGTCGGTAACCGAGCGAATTCGTGGTTAGCTTATCTTCGCCACAAACGACGCGTCAATGAACGCGAGTCGTGTTCTGGAGTTGGCGGCAGTGGTTAGGCCACACGAAGTGTTTTACGCACTTCATGTCGTCAACTTGAGATGCGATCGCGCTAGTCGAGCCCGTCAAGTAACCCGACTGGCCGTTGTATGTTCACCCTACATGAGTCATAACTGCTTGAACCTAGGGTACTGAACTTACCATTGTAAATCCTGTCAACCATGGTACCTTGATCCACGAAGACTCATGAGCCGGGCATGGTGGTATGGGACACCGTGGTTGAGCAGTCGGCCTACGTTGGGGCCACAAACCTCCCCGTAGTGACTAGTGAACACCTAGACTCGTGAGCAGATTATGGTGGTATGGGACACTATATTCTTGCTGTCGGTCTACATTGATAAGGTGATGGGGGAGCGGTGCAACGAGTGCGAGCAACAGCCCTGGCAGCCCTTTGTAGTGACCGCGAGCGTATTCTGAGTCTACGGGAGGCGACGACCCTTCCGTAGCAGTAGAGTACAGTAGGCCTGTATTGATAAGGTGATGGGGGAGCGGAGCAACGAGTACGTGCAACAGCCCTGGCAGCCCTTGCAGCGACCTACAAAATATACATCGTATGAGATTACTAGGAGTGACGACCCTAGACAGGATCTGTGTTGGGATTGATACAAGGGAAGTACCTTAGTTTCCCAATCCTGCTGTTTGAATGGACTAATAACAACTTGGAAATCATACTACCATAACATTGCATGTGCCTAGAATATGTAGAGCACTTTAGGGAGTGTGGCATGCCGCGGTCGTAAGATGTTGCCGTATGAGGGAGATCGTCGGTGAGGGCATACATCACGTCATGTCATATTGCATTAACAACAGTATTAGGATTGTTTGATTTGCTGCTTTACTATTATCGCATGATTGATTTGATAACATGCTAATCTTTGCTCTCTTATCCCACTGAGTTGATCACTCACTCCCACGTTACGGGATGGTGTTTCTGGACACCCACCAGTCCCTATTGTGATTGTAGATGATGGCGCGGCCTGCGAGGCGGAGCTGGATTTGATGATGATGAGGAGGATCTCTCCTTTATGCGTGATCTGATTAACGGGATTACAGGGAGGTTGATTAGATACATTGACACTTGTCATTTTATATTTTTAGCGCCCTCATGTATATTCATTTTTTTTACTTTTGAAGTATACATGTATGTGTATAACCTGGTAATATATTCACACTCTGGAGACATACAACAGTTTATATATGTTATACATACTATTACAGTCTTCCGCTTGCAAATTTAACTGTCTCTGGAGTATGATATGCTGTTCTGGCTTAATCTCACTCATGTTTAATATATTATCACAGACAACATTCAATCATACATATCTATGTTGCATAAATAACATTTTGGAACTCGGGAGTTGGGTTTTTGCTCGACCCCCCGATTTTTGGGACGTTACAGATGGTATCAGAGCATGATTTGGATTAAACCGGACCTGGGTTATGGTCACGCTACGTACGCTGTCGCTTCCTTTGACTTAGGTGGGTGCGACAAGGGTCTAGGAACACTTCTAGGATTCCAGATTCGCCAATAGGCGAAGTCTATTCATTTCGATCGCGTGATCGAGTCCGTAGCGCATCTAGGGTCGTGTGAAGCAACCTGAATAGCTCCTAGGTTGTAGGTAACTGGGTTGAGACATTCTTTGAACGATTCTAAACCCATAAATGTAAATTTTTGGGCCGTGGGACAACCACGACCCCTGTATTCAATCGTTAGGGCTTAAAAACCCCGTTTCACCGAAAATCTTCAAAATTCTTCCTCCCACCACTCCAATCTTCAATTATTTCTTATCCTTTTCATGTTAGGCATCAATAATAATGTGAAAATAACTTAAAATCATAATTTTATAAAATTTTATAGTGAATAGTAAAATTTCATGATTAATGGCCATAAGGCCATTCTAACTTCACTTTCTTTGGCAACTAAGGGTCTAGATGGATTTACTGGATCCTTCTACCCCAAAATCATATGCTGCATGATGGGGTTTTGTATTCAGAATTTTGGATTGGTCCCGAAAAGCCCCGAACACATGTTTGGGCCTATGTAGGTCAAAATGCTATGAAGCAAGGGTCGAACCATACATTTTTGGGGTCCCTGGACCATGGGGGACCAGACCGATGTGGTCCCACCAGCCACCTAGAGAGATGGCCGGCGATGCATCGCCTTCCGGTGGGGCCCACTTGGCGTGATTTTTGGGCACACACCCTATTTTGGGTCGTGTACACCCCCTATGTAGGGTTCGTGTGTAGAAAACCCCAAAATCATGTACATCCTTCACAAACAGCCCCTTCCCTAGCCTTATTTTCATTTTTGCTGCCCTATTCCAAAATCCGTGGTTCCAAACCACTCTCAAATCCATTCCCTGCCAAAAACGACCACTCTCCATCATTCTATTTCGGTTTGTAGCCCTCCCTCTAACAGATTTCATCTTTTGGAGCTATAAAAACCCCCAAATCGAGCTGAAATCGTAAGGTTCTCCATTCCCCTTTTTCATTCTCTTTTCTTTCTGAAAATATATCCTAAGGGAGCTTGAAGCATCCCTCTACAATGCCTAGATTTCATTCTGTCCATTTGGGCGACCATTTCTCCGCATTTCCTCCGCTTTCCATGACTATTGTTAAGGCTGTTTTAGCCTTTTCCTCCCTTTCCATCGTCCTCTCTCTCATGTCCCTTTTAGTTGAGCCTTTACCCTCTTTTTTTTGGGTCTCAAAATCGTGCTAACCTCAAATCTCATTTCTCAACTTTCTCCATTTGAGAAGTATTGAAAATACCTGGCCGATAGAGCTCTAGTGGGCAACTGACAGTACTGAACTACACAGTATTTAAGAAGGTTAGTTAGGACCATGGTGGAAGTTCTTTGGTAGAATTAGGCATCTATGCCGTTGCCCTGTAGATTGTTTGATTTTTTTTTTGTTTTAAGAATTTCCGTATTTTGTTGTTATTTGGTCTAGTGATGTCACCGGTAGAAAATGTGTTTGTGTTGTGGTTTGGGCTTAATGTAGCCAAAATTTGTTGAATGGAATGCATGCCGCTTCATTTCGCTGTAAGGTATGGTCCCTAGATTGGGAGTATTGTAACTTCCGGGATTCAACCTGCAAATTAATTTTATCCCAACCCACCCTCCTACCAAGCATGCCACTTCCGATCCCGCTATGGGACTAGGAATGCGGTTCCATTTAATACAACTAAGCGCTACCGGCCACATAGGCCCTAGGCGTTTTGGATCTAGTGTTAGCACTCCTAGATTTAAAGGGTCTGACGACATAAGAAATCCAATTCCATTTAGACCATCTGGACCCTAAGCAATAGAATAACTCCCTGTAATAGAAATGGAATGGAACCATTTAACGTATAAACTTAGGCTTTGGATTATAGCTACTGAGTAACAGACTAGCCTACTAGTTACCTTAAGTAGTGTAAAGCCTGTATATGCTAAGGAATTGTAGGTTAGATTGGGTTGAAGTAGAACCTTATTTCTTCGATAGATCCCCTTATGACTTATAGACTGCTGTTGTTGCCCATAGGAAGGAACCATTCACTGTCAGGGAACATTTATAAATCCCTCAGATTGAACTTAGAATGTACTAGCACGCCCCTTAGAATTGCCTTCCCCAAGGGCTTATTGCATGCGGGAATGCGGAATAAAGGAACTACATGTAAGCGATATATTCGCGATTTGAATCGACTTCTTAATCCTAGTGGTTACCAATAAATCCAATGCTCTGATCAAGCAGAGGGTCGGCATCGGCTAGGATTAAGAACTGATACGAAGAATTTTCTGTCAGAGTCTCAGCAGAAGGTCAATGCATCCGTCTCAGACCCACTACACAACCTTTCTTCCGTGATGGCCCAACCACCTACAACCAAACGGGATCACATTGCCTTTGGGAAATGGCGAGGACTTGAAGCCAGTAGAGAATTCGACATCTTGCCACCAACTCATACTTGCCCCTGACCTTAACCACAATAGAGATTAGGCTCATCTCTATGATCATAGATACCAATGCCATAGAACGCATCATTAGCGAAGGGAAAACCACTGTAATGAGAGGTTGTTTCCATTTTAGATTAAGGATAGCCCCTAAGTTGCGCCTCGTTCCAATATACGGAGCGAAGCATAGATTCTTGAACTTAAGTAAAACCAAGTTTTAAGGGGGGTAGAACGTATGGAGTCCAATCCGGTTAGGTTAGTCAACGCTCCCGTTCGATCAGAGTGGCGCAGCGGAAGCGTGGTCGGCCTCTTCCCCACTGGCCCAAGATCGAAACCTTTGAGTTAGGATATACGTACGATTAGGTTATTAAGTAGGATTGAACCTCCTTTAGAAAAGTATTCCTTGCCCTTCGCCAATGTCGGGGACGACATTGTATTTTAAGGGGGGTAGATTGTAACACCCCGAATTTTGGTCAATCTGGGATTAGACGTCCTTAGGCAATGGGTCAACTAAAACACCTGAAAAATCGCTTAGAACCCAATTCCATAGCCAAAGAAATCACGTAGGATTAATTCCTTTGAAAAATAAGTGTAAGTTAGCTAGTGCGATGCTGGAGTAGCTGGGAAATAGTCCCTGATCACTTTAAATACGTTCTACAAGGCCCAAAGCGAGTGGAACCAATGGTGCTATAATGCTCTAAAGCCTCGGATCAAACTCTAAGCCGGTTTATTCTCGGGACCTCCTTGAAACTTTGTATTAAATCTAGACCGCGCGTCGAAAGTCAGATACCTACCATCTTAGACCGTTATGACCACTTAGCTGGGCTTGGCAATCGTTTCGAAAATCAAGTCCAACTGACATTCAGGGGCTATTTCATTGAGCCTGGAGTGAAGAGAGTGAGAATAGGGTTAAAATTGGAATTTGAAATTCAAATCTGGCACACGATTTGACGCATCAGTATTAAGCGTTCTGACCGTCAGAATACAGCCAAATTACACCCTTGGATCAGGAAAAATTTCTATTACATATCACGAGACTTATAGGCCTGATCTTGGTGCGGTGACCGTTAAACTGAAACTGGACCGCCACGTGCGATCTGGGAACCCTACCGGTCCGAAAACTGGATGTGTGCTAGATCCAATATGCATGAGCTTAAGTCCGACCGCATTTGGCCAGGGGACCATCAGAAATGCTCCTTTGGACCGAAACGGCCCCGATTTGGTTAGGCACCAAGTAAACATTATTCCCAAGCCTATTTTGGGCATGTTTTAGGCTATAAAAGGGGTTGAAACCCTCACTCCTCTCTCCCATCCGAATTTGAGAGAAACCCTAACTTGGGAGGGAGAAAAAGGTGAGAGATTGTGAGAGAGAGTGGGAGAGTTCTTCTTGCTACTTGTGCTCCGTGTTGCACGTGCTTAAGCAACGCACCTCTATCGCTTTTCCGACGATTTCACTGCGATTCTAGGTAAGTAAATACCCTAAATAGTTACTGATTTGAGTTTCCTTTGTTTCCATAGCGATGTAGCTTATGGATCTCCTGTATTAAGTTCCTTATTCGCCGTAGACGAAGCGTATACACTCCGTTTCAATTCACGAGTCTACAAGACTTAAGGAGCGGATTTCAGACGCTTTGATTGACTGTTTCCAAAGCTTTCAATGTCGTTTAATAGTAGATTCTCGACGGCAACGCCGTTTGACATGTACAACATGCTGTCCGTTTCCTGTTTCGTAAACCAACGAAGAATATGAGATTTAGGGCATTTTAGTCATTTGTAGGAAGTACTGTTTTTATTCATATTTTGCTGATGTGATTGACATGGTTTATTATCGCATTAGAATGTTAGGAATGCGTGCATAGTTAGTTTGGCGAAGAGATTCGCCTAAATGCGCACTTCGCGTCGACATACTATATGTAAACTTAAGTGCGTAGTGTAAGTGTTTGTATAAATGCTTGTATTAGTATGTATTGAATTAAATGATGTTATGGATTAGTTTGAGATTGGTTTCTCAATTAATATGCTGACGTGAATGATTTCCTACATGTTAGTTATATGCATGGTTTCATGGCATGTATGAAATGCATGTACTTGATGATTTACTTAAGTTCTATGTTATAACATGTGTTAACATGCTCACATGGTTGTATTTCAATTCCAATACTCTCATATGATTTGCTGATGTGATTCCTTAATTGTTTGGGACTATGCTTAGTCCAGGCAGTCGGTAACCGAGCGAATTCGTGGTTAGCTTATCTTCGCCACGAACGACGCGTCGATGAACGTGAGTCGTATTCTGGAGTTGGCGGCAGTGGTTAGGCCACACGAAGTGTTTTACGCACTTCATGTCGTCAACTTGAGATGCGATCGCACTAGTCGAGCCCGTCAAGTAACTCGACTGGCCGTTGTATGTTCACCCTGCATGAGTCATAACTGCTTGAACCTAGGGTACTGAACTTACCATTGTAAACCCTGTCAACCATGGTACCTTGATCCACGAAGACTCATGAGCCAGGCATGGTGGTATGGGACACCGTGGTCGAGCTGTCGGCCTACGCTGGGGCCACAAACCTCCCCGTAGTGACCAGTAAGCACCTAGACTCGTGAGCAGATTATGGTGGTA
The DNA here is from genome assembly GCA_037074715.1 of Magnolia kwangsiensis. NCBI lineage: Eukaryota > Viridiplantae > Streptophyta > Magnoliopsida > Magnoliales > Magnoliaceae > Magnolia > Magnolia kwangsiensis. The sequence goes on along the minus strand of CM073573.1, from coordinate 113,010,647 downwards.
TGGGACACTATATTCTTGCTGTCGGCCTACATTGATAAGGTGATGGGGGAGCGGTGCAACGAGTGCGAGCAACAGCCCTGGCAGACCTTTGTAGTGACCGCGAGCGTATTCTGAGTCTACGGGAGGCGACGACCCTTCCGTAGCAGTAGAATACAGTAGGCCTGTATTGATAAGGTGATGGGGGAGGGGAGCAACGAGTGCGTGCAACAGCCCTGGCAGCCCTTGCAGCGACCTACAAAATATACATCATATGAGATTACTAGGAGTGATGACCCTAGACAGGATCTGTGTTGGGATTGATACAAGGGAAGTACCTTAGTTTCTCAATCCTGCTGTTTGAATGGACTAATAACAACTTGGAAATCATATCACCATAACATTGCATGTGCCTGAAATATGTGGAGCACTCTAGGGAGTGTGGCATACCGCGGTCGTAAGATGTTGTCGTATGAGGGAGATCGTCGGTGAGGGCATACATCACGTCATGTCATATTGCATTAACAACAGTATTAGGATTGTTTGATTTGCTGCTTTACTATTATCGCATGATTGATTTGATAACATGCTAATCTTTGCTCTCTTATCCCACTGAGTTGATCACTCACTCCCACGTTACGGGATGGTGTTTCCGGACACCCACCAGTCCCTATTGTGATTGTAGATGATGGCGCGGCCTGCGAGGCGGAGCTGGATTTGATGATGATGAGGAGGAGGATCTCTCCTTTATGCGTGATCTGATTGACGGGATTACAGGGAGGTTGATTAGATACATTGACACTTGTCATTTTATATTTTTAGCGCCCTCATGTATATTCATTTTGTTTACTTTTGAAGTATACATGTATGTGTATAACCTGGTAATATATTCACACTCTGGAGACATACAACAGTTTATATATGTTATACATACTATTACAGTCTTCCGCTTGCAAATTTAACTGTCTCTGGAGTATGATATGCTGTTCTGGCTTAATCTCACTCATGTTTAATACATTATCACAGACAACATTCAATCACACATATCTATGTTGCATAAATAACATTTTGGAACTCGGGAGTTGGGTTTTTGCTCGACCCCCCGATTTTTGGGACGTTACAGTTTCCTTAATGCTGTAATGTATGGGTTGTAGGCTTTGTTTATGGCTTCTTTTTTCCTGATTTCTTAGACTTTTCTTTGAGTTTTGGATCCCACATAAGAGTATGTTAAACCTCACCCTCACTCGTTCCTATTTGATCACCCAAAAGGGTAGGCCAAGGAGGTTGGACAGTCCAGATTTTTTGGACTATCCAGCCACTCTACTTACTGGAAAAACATAAATGTCAGCCAGTTTTTGAAATGGTGGGTTACCTTTGTAGACCCCACATTGTTGTATACTTATACAGGGATGTTGGCCTTACATTTCTTCAAATTTTTGCAGACCTGGGCCCACTCTAATGGGGTACACAAGTCAGGGACAGCAGCATTGCTGCAGCAGGAAAATAAAATCTGGACCTTGCTTTCCATAGTTTGTATGAAATAAATAAAATATTTATACTATCTCAAAAATACTAAAAAATTTCATTGAGGTGGCCCACCCATGGTAGGACCTACCTGCAAAATTTTATGGCTAATGGATCCCATTTGGGCATCCAAACAGGTAGGCCAACATAGTGGACTGCCAGAAAAATTTTGTTGTGCAGACCAGCAGTATAGTTCCATAAAAATAAAATTTTAAAAATATTTTTCTCGGATGGTCGGCCATATTTCTGAGTCCCATATTGATTTATGCTTGATGAGGGACATTGGGTCCAAATTTCAGAAATTTTGAAGGCCTAAAACCTACCCATTTGGATGGCCCAAATTCAAAACAGTTACATTCCAGCAATAGTTCACCCTGGACAGATTATATTCTTAAAATTTATTAAAATACTTTTGAGTGTCTAAAAATTATAAATATTTACAGGGATGTGTTAAACTCATGTTATGACCTACCTGAAAAATTTTGGAGCCATTAGACACCTGTACAAACCATGGTGGTGGTTGGACCAGCCCACTATAATATGGTGTCCAGATCAATCCGAGTTTCAGGACAGATTGTTTTATTTGAATTAATTAAAATATTTTCATATGTCCAAAAATTATAAAATTTTATGGGAGTCTGACCCACCCATAGAAAGACCACCTTATAAATTTTTAGGTCCATCGGGCCTCTGTACCAACCGTGGTGTGGCCTGCAATTTGCATCAGTTTTGGGCCAAATACCCAGGCACGCCCCTACTTTAGGTTGTTGGGCCTACATTCTAATGGCATTGCCCACTTGAAGTAAGTGTTGTATATCTCTCTTTTATCTGGTGGGGCCCACTATAATATATGTAGATCACCATGGGTCAATAACCGATCTAAATTAAATAAATTTTTGGACTCCAGCAGGCCCAGGAAATGGGTGGGCTGGAATTCCAGCAAGGGGTCTAAAATTTACTACATGATTGATTGTTTAGGGACTATTGTGGCACATCAAATTTGAGAGAGTGTTACATACACTCCTTGCTTTCCTTCCTTAGATATTTTTTTGGTGTAATTAATGTCTCTTAAGGCCCATCTTTGAGGTGATAATATGGGCTAGCCTTAACTAGAATTTTGGTAGTTTTATAGGACATTTGGGCTGGAAACATATTCCTTGAGCCCAGGACTGTGTAGGGGCTGACCTTATTACTTTATGGGCCCAATGGGCCATTTACAAGCTGATCATGTATATTTATTAGCTTGATGCCCTCATAAAATGCTTTATTGTGGGCTGACTTGCAAGGCCCACATAAATGTATATTGTGGAGGGCCTTACTAAGTCTTTGGGCTGATGTGGCAAGGCCCACACTGTCAGTATAGGCCTTACCCATGTGTATTCTTAGGCTTATGGGCTAACCTCTAGTCCACCATAATATATGAATTGGATAACTTTTGTTTTGGGTCATTTCCTTAGGGCCCATTATGTAATATAGTATATGCATGGCCACCCCTTTTGTGGTAGTGATTAGGCCTTTCAGACTCACTTCTTTTAGATAGGCTCATTAATCTTGGGGCTATACTCTCTCATTTATTGTGATGGGCTTAAGGGCAATAATATGCAAGAAGTTGAACTCTTGGCTGCCCACTAAATTAACCCTATACTTGGGCCAAAAGTGAGGCCCAACTAACTTGTGTTAAATGTAAAACTTTCCCATGTAAATGAATTACTAGGCTGCCTATGAAGCCCACCATAATATGTGGAATTATAGCCTCTGTGGTTGGGCCCAAACCTTACTTGAGGGCCCACTATATGGCCTATGAGTTGGGCTTAGTATATGGCCCATTAGGCCATGCATTACTTGAGCGTTAGACCTTATATTATATAAGTAGTGGCGGGCTACCTCTTGGAAGCCCATTGAGGTTGAACGTCCTCCTGGGTGATCCTAAGGTAGGCTCATAGGTTTCTCTATGGATGGTTAAAGGCCCACCATAGACCCTAGGCCATTTGTTTAGGGATTAATGTGTAAGTATGTGGAACCTACCTTAACGCATATTTGGTCCAGGCCATCCAAGCATTGGATCACCCGATTATGGATGTATTCTCTGCCTTTTGTTACTGCTGGACTCACAATCTAGTAACAGGCCCACTTGATCTTTTCATGATATATACACACTCTTCATCTGGTGGGATCCCCAGTGAGTATAGTTAGCTTTCATGAGATTATTTTCACATAGTTAACTAATTTTTGTACCTTGGCAGATCCAAGAAGTCAAACGGGCCAAAAGTTTATCAAGGGATTTAAATGTACAATTTTATGGTTAAAACTTTATTTGGCTATGGGGCCACCATATTGAGAACTTGTGTATGTGTTACATGCTTATGTTTTCTTATAATCTTTGGGCTTAATCAGTGCATTCTTTTGGATCACCTTTAGTGATCAGATGAGGACCCCATCTTAGATTAGATTTTTATTTTGGGGCATCCCATAGGCGTAGAGTGGACAGGGTCGTCACAGCTTGGCCCAACCATATATTGGTCCAACTTCCACCATTTTGATGAACTTGTGGGCTAAGATAATGATAGTATTGGGCCCTTGGTTGCCCACTTAAATTTGCTAAGTTATTAGGCTGATGTATTTGGGCTCATTTCATCCAAACTTAAACTTATTTAGTCGAATATTATGTACGTGGGCTGCCCACCAAGTCCAACTTAATGCATGGATTCTATGACCATTGGAAACTGAGCCTTGGGCCTTAATTTCCCTCTTGGGGCCCATATTTTTAAAAGTGGTATTTTATCTTTTTATGGCCTATTATGAGGAATATATATGTATATGGTTGGTTACATTTATTTTTATCTTTAATGTAGGCCTTGGGCCTTCTATCCACATCATTCATGATTGATATACTTTTTGAGGAATGGTGGTTAAATGTCCTCATTATGGACCCCTCTAGGCCTGGTTGTATTTAAGAGTGATTAGATGATCATCTTAGACTCTTGTTAGACTCATTTCTATATCGCTTAGACCCATAGTTTGTATACTTAGTCTCGTGGGTTATCCAAGGTAAATAGGCCCCCACTAGAGGTGAGATTCCTATGGATATTGTCTAAATACCTAGTCTTGGTCCCTTCTTGGATAGGAGGAGTGTACTACTTTGTATATCACCGCATAATGCGTCTAGACCCATCTTCATGGCCCATGTACATCATTGTATGATTGGTTGACACTATATGTGTGTGGTCATATTGTGTCATTGGGCATTGCAAGATACCTTTTCTGAGGGACGCAGTATCCCCTCTTGAGCACGTTGGATGCTTAGGATTGATGTATGGTTGGTTGTGTGATTCATGCATCTGGCATACATAGCATATGAGCATTATCGCCCTTATTTCATCAGGGCTGTTGTCACGCCCCAAACTCAGAAACTGGGTTCACAGAATTCCCGATCGCCGAATCCGGGGCCGACAGCTTCCGTAGAACCCCATTCTCGGCTCCTAGCTCCCATTCACCAGGTTCCGATCCTGGGATGCTACGAGGAGGATTTTCAATGTCAGTTTGATTCGTAATAAGCATAACCAAAAGCATAACCCACAAACAACAACCAAGAACTCCATTACATTTCCACTATGATCAAAAACTTTACAAGTACAATGAGCATAAAGGGAAATACAATGGTAAATAACAAAAAAAACTCCAAAATGATTAGCAACGTGCTCCTGCCTCAGTGCTGCTGCGATCCAACGTCACCTACACGCAACGGTCGTGCATAAGCTTACAGAAAGCTTAGAGGGTGGTGAAAGTGTGTGCGCAAGGTAGTAATATGATCATGCAATGTCAGAGTAATGCGGAATATGCAGATGGAACCATAACATCATGAGCCGTACTAAGGCTATGCGATGCATGACATGAATGGTATCGGCCATCCCAAGGCCATGCGATGTGCAATGCAACTCAAGCATACAGATCCTCATCTATGTCCACACATCAATACAGCTCAAAATATGGGATATCACCAGGGTCTAGTACACTCTAAACCAGATTGCTGCCACATCACGCGCAATAAGGTAAGTAGAAAAGACCTCACTATCCGTCTGCCAATATCGGGCGCGACTCGTCGATAGCAGACCCATTCCTCGAGCTGGTCAGACTCAGCCTAGCATTGCCCCCTATTCTCGGGCGGGTAAGGCCGCACCCCCTTCCAACCGACCACGACACAGTGGAGAGCGTAACCGTCTGGTAATCGGCACTCAACGCTCATCTACCCACTCGGTCTAGACGTTGGAGTAACCTCTTGGTACCATAAGGGTTTAGGGACTTTCACCCAGGGATATCTATAGTACCTCATGTAGAACAAGATTTTCGGTATCCAATCCTGCCAACCATGATGCATCTGTGGAGACTACGGCCCTGATGTCGCTAGGGCGTACAATACTCATATCACACAAATGCGAAATGCATGATTCACGCTATCCAGTCATGCAACAATTCATGCGCATATCGTGCGCTCATGTAGAGCAATACTGCCTAACCAGGAGCCCGTAAACAACCTGCCCGAAGGCATATGCTATTATCAGTCAATCCTCATATCAAGCATACATATGATGCGTATGATCATGAGTCATGAAACTGTACTAAACATGTTATAATAAAATGAACTATCTTATAATGCAGATGGACCTGGACGGCCTATACACGATAAGTACGGGCCTAACAATGGGCCCTAAGAAGAGTCGTAATGTGGACATCCAACTAACATTACACTTGCAATGTGGACGTCAAACCAACATTGCTTCCCAGGCACGATCTTCTTAAACATCGCTACATAATCGGTATTGGGATTACACATTGCAATGGACTTTAGGTTCATCCCATTGGGCTTTTCATATATATATATATATATCAAATGGGCCATATCCTACGGGCCTTTTAATCATCAGATGGGCCACATAAATGGGCCACACCAATGGGTCTTACGTGCATTGCAATGGGTCAAAACCCGTGGGCCTTAGATTGCATCAATTGGACCTAGTCACATAAGTCTAATATGTACCAAATGGGCCACACCAATTAGGCCCCACATGTAGATCAAGTGGGCCTCAACCCATAGAACTAACATGAGTCAAATGGGCCTAAACCCCTAGGCCTTAAATATCAAGTAAGCCTAAGCTCATAGGCTTTACATATCAGGTGGGCCCAAGTTCATAGGCCTTAAATGAATCAAATGGGCCTAGCCCATAAACATTTCATAAATCAAATGGGCCTAGCCCATAAATGAATGGCCCACCCCACCACTAGCTCAAGCCTTAAAATGGTCCCATCAAGTGGATGGACGGTCTGGATGCACTACAGGCATCATGGTGGGTCCCACTGTCCAGTGGACAGTGCAGGTAAGGCACATACATCACCCAAGGCCCCACTGTCCGTAGACGGTGGAGGCAGCACGTGTGCAAGGAGGGTGAGTGCCACCGTCCGCCTGGACGGTGGACTACCACACATACAACAACGTGGGTCCCATGTGGGGCCCACCCAGTAATGTTTAAAACCCATCCGACCCGTTCATAAGGTCGCTCGAACCTGGATGAAGGGGAAACATAAATTTCAGCTTGATCCAAAACTTCTGTGGGCCCCAAAAACTTTTCAACGGTAGAATACCTTCACACTGTTTCACGTGGTGTGGGCCACCTGAGTTTTGGATCTGTCTCATTTTTGGAGGGGGGCCACTTTAGGGGGTGGCCCACCTCATGAACGGGTTGGAGTTCAAATAAATATCATGGTGGGGCCCACACGCAAGGTCGTGGGCCCCCCTGCGTCCGTCCACGTCCTCATGCATGCAGCATCTGCTGCTTCTGACGGTGGCAGCAGCGCTGCCACCTTTGCTTCTTTTTTTTTTCTTTTTTTTTTTTGAAAAACTTACATGTGGGGCCCACACATTGATAATCCACTCCGCCCAATAAATTCTAGGGCCCAAACATGCCGTGAAAATCCAAGGGTTGACATTTAATTGGCGTGTAGAAACGACAAAATGGGCATTACTAGGCTAGGAAGAGTAAAAGTACCATTTTCTCTGGTACGGCCCGCCTGATCATTGGATTGAGCTCATTCTTTGGCTCAACGCCTAAAATATCCCAGGAAAAGTGGTGGATGGCATGGATTGAACATAAACATCAGGGTGGGGCCTATACGAGGGGACCACCCCAAACACTTCTTTTCTTCTTTCCTTTTTATTCTTTCCTTTGAAAACGTCCAGCGTCCCAGACGCTGGACGGTTATATTAGTATATTTTTTTTAAAAGGTGGGCCCTGATGAAGTGGGCCACCACTGATGAGTGGCATGGGAATAACGTCTAAGGTGGGCCCCACTTGAATAAAATAAATACATCAAGATGGGATCCATTCAAGTGGGCCACACAATCCTATTGCATAAACACAAAATAAAATAAAATAAAATAAAATAAAAAGAAATAAAAGAGAGAGAGAGAGACATGGAGAGTGGGACACGGCTTGTGATGGAGGGACCCCGACATTATTGGCCCTCCCTTACAATGAATCATAAATCAAGTGGGCCTTAAAGCATGAGGGACCATCAAACTTAAAATCAACGGTGGGGATCCTTTCCCCACTAATATGGATGGTCTAAATGACCTTTGAAGAGAAAATAAACATCATGATGGGGTCCATGGAGAATGGCCCTATCATGGAATGATCATGATGATCCAAGTGGTCCATCGGCCACATTTTAGGGTCCCAAGTGAGATCCACACCATTGATCGGTGGGCCTCACTTGGTCCACCATAAAAATAATAAAAACTACCCTATAGAGGCACCCACCGTCCGATCTTCTTGCTCCTAGAGGTTCCTTGGCACCTTAGCTTCAACTTCAATGGTTAAGATGAAGAATGGAGGGTTAAGATGGGAGATTTTGGGGTAGGAAGGTGGGCCACTTGGAGCTTAGGAGGGTTTGAGAAATTCCATACGTATGGAGTCTCTTTGGCTTTGGGATTTTTGAAATGAGAAAGAGAGAAAGAGAGAGAGAGTTGTAAAGGGAGAGAGAGAGTGATGGATGGATGTAGTGAGTGATGGGGGTGTAAGAAATCTTTGACTTTTGAGGCTTTTGTGTAAGAGAGGTATGGGTGGTGAAGACTTTTGTGGCTTTTTGTGTAAGAGAGGTATGGGAGATGAAGACTTTTGTGGTTGCTTGGGAAAAGGGAATAAAGTGATGTGTACTTGACATGTGATGGATTGATGGGTTGATTGATTGATGGGATTGATGTGATTGATGTGACACATCGTAGAGATTTCCTTAGTTTTCGCAACGCGCGACGTTTTCTCACACCGAACATTGGCCCATATCTCTTGACCAGGGTATCGCCTAGGCCGCGAGTCACGGCATCGGAACAGCAACGACGGCGCGGTCGCTATGGTATTGGTCTCGGGTTGAGTCAACTCGGGTTGTCGGGATATGATTCAGGATCGCGCGTCGATTTCGGTTAAGGGTCGAAGGTTGCCGAAATTCGACCGGTAAGACCGCGGAAGTCTACGGAAAGGTACGGACCAAGATACGGGTCTTACAGCTGTAGCCTCCACAGATACATCGTAGATGGCCATGTTTGGAGACCAAAAATGTTACTTAAGCATACCGGGTGCATAGGATGCCCATAGGTGAAATTCCTAAAACTTCCATAGTACCAACGATCTGCTCCAGCACCCTGACCGGAGCACACGAGGGCCTTATACCGTTAGGACCATGTCCCACTGTCGTATAGTCAGTTGGATAGGGGTGTGGCCTTACTCGCCTGATGTAAGAGAGCATTGTTAGGCTGAGTCTGACCAGCTCGTGAATGGATTCGCTACCTTCATGCCTTGCTGGTGATTGGCTGTCCACAGGCGGGTAGTGAGGTTTGTTACGCTCGTTTGATGTGCGGGGTCTGTAGAGCGGCAGTCATCCAGCAGTGTAATAGACCCCGGTGATTTTCTTATGATAGAAATATACTTGATATATGGATTAGATTTGAGCACTGACATTACTTCGCATTGCATTTGCATCGGCTGTGTAAGCCTCATAATGCATCGCCTTGGCAAGGCGCCCAGTACTCATTGCATTACATTACTCATTACACTATATAGCCTTGGTATGGCTTCCTACATTATCATACTGCCTTGGTATAGCTTCTTATATTCATGATCGCCTTGGTAAGGCTAGTGGTATTAGTATTGATCGTAACTCCTTTTTACATTCTTTATCTTCTTCTGAGCACTATTGTCACACACTTTCACCACCCTCTAAGCTTTCTATAAGCTTATGCATGATTGATGCGTGCAGGAGAATGTAAGTTGGCATCTTAGCAATGGAGCTTGAATAGGTGTGCAATCTAAGGACCCAGTGTTGCAGATTCTCTTCCTTCTTTCTTCTGTTATCTTATGTATGTTCTTTTGGACCTGATGTAAGCTTGTAAAAGTTCAAATTCATAGTGAATTTTATAATGTGTGCCTTTGTTATTCTCAGATTTACTTGTTATGATCTTAGATATGCTCGTATTGGAGATGATTACATTGTTATGAAAATCCTCTTTGTACGATCCCATGATCGGAACCTATCTTAGGAGCCAAGAATGGGGCACTACAGAGGTTGTCGCGGCCAAAACCGGTCATCAGGTTCCTTGTGAGGTCTGGTTATCGAGTCTGGGGCGTGACAGGGGCCTTGCACAAAACCTTAGGATCTAGCCTCCCGAATCAAACAAGAATTATGGATAATAAAGCAATGAAATAAATTAAAGCAACAATCACACACCACACAAGAGATTTTTACGTGAAAAACTCTCAAAGAGGTAAAAACCACGGGACCTCGTCCAAATCAACAATCCACTATAAAGCAGAACGTTTCAACCAATCACAAGCACACATTTCTATGATTAAACCTTCACCACTCATGTAGGAGTGGATAAACAGTACGAGAAATAAAGAAAACAGAGAGATCTCACCGATTACGAGGACGTAGAAGTGCTGAGATGTTGATTGCACAGTGGATCACCTCCACGAGCATAACCTCCCTTCTACAAGCTACCTCTCTTTTTTTTTTTTCTCTCTCTCTCACCTTTGATAGCCCTCTTGTGTTTTTCTTGTATACACTTGATGCCCTGGAAAAACCTCAGAGATCCTTTTTTATAGTTTTAGGAAACTCTCTTCCGCATCTCAATTGCAAAAGGACTTACGAAACGAAATCCGCACAAAATCGCATAACGAATATGTGTAACCACGACCGTTCGAGCACCACCCACAACTGGTCAAGCGCCATCCACGACCGGTTGTGAACCACTCTTGACCAGTCGAGCACCCCGGAGAAAAATAGTCCACACTCGCTGGACTTTGAGTCATGTTAGGGTACGACTCCACGACTGGTCGTACACCATCCCACGACCGGTCAAGCAGGGCTCACGACCGGTCAACGACGGGTCAAAAAATCCCATGGATGGAGCATGACTAAAAATCTATACGGATGGGATAGTAACCTTCTAATTTTCCCTTTGAAGTTGAACCATTCAAAATATTACGCTTAGCCACTAAAAATCGATGGTTATGACCACTTGGTAAGTATAATTTGATGGATATTTTTATCCACCCTTGCACCACAATTTCAACCATCGTCGTAGCTTTATATTAGCATCACATGTGAGGAGATAGTCACCACCATTTTGAAAAGATGCAAAACTAACGAAAGAGTCCGTCCTATGCAGAGCATGCACCCACGTGGTATACGGAAGCAGTTGCAACATGGCATGGGTAAAGGATCCAAACCAGCCATCTTGAAAGTCCTATCATAAAAATTCATATGTAATGAAATCAAGTATGATTGGCTTTAGAGATTGGCCCCAAATTGTGGAACAAATCAAGGGATGATAGTAAATTTATCAAAATTCTCCACATAATGCATGTCCATCCTTTCCACTTCGGGCCACGACATACTAAAAGTTCCACACATGGAATGAATTAATGCTTCATGTAATTACGCATAGATGTAGGCTGAGAGCACACATCGAAAGGCTAACACCAGAGTCTACTCGCAGGACATGAATGGAATTTTACAAAAAATGCAAACTTGTACTATTCGCGTAATCAACCTGACCCAGATGAACATGAGTTTGAGTCCGGTCGACTCGGCCCAACCCAGTTGAACATCGAGTCGAATCAGTTTTGCAGGTTTTAAAACTATAGTTTGGATGACGAACGCACTTAAAATCACTTTCATCCATCTATGGCCAACAAAGCCGACATATGTGTCAGCACTAAACCGATATAGTTACATTTGTATGATGCCATAACTGGAGAGTGGATGTACCTGATTTCTCAGCCAGGGTACGAACGTAACGTAGAGTCCAGATTGTAATACCCGTGCAACATATTGGAATTTGTGGAGGATGGCAGGATAACTCCGCCTCCCCTCATCGTATTTACCCCACATGCAGGCAAAAAATAAACCAATACATCCAAACAGGCTCATTTATCCTTTCTAATCAATTGGTCTCTTACACGTGAAAGTGAAAAGAATTTTTATTTTTATTTTTTAATTAAGGCTGCGTTTGGCCCACAACAAGTGGGATGGAAATTTATAAAAAAAATTAATAAAAAAAATCAAATCAAATCATACCAAATCACATAGTGCCACATGTAGCAATATTAGCACCCGGAATATATATATATATATATATATATATATATATATATATATATATATATATATATATATATATATATATCAAACACTAACAACCAATGTATCATTTTCAAGTATGAACGAAAATCAAAGCTAGAGAACTTTAGAGAATATGCACCAAATGTCCCCACACACACCATACAAGGCGATACTTAGCTGTGTTTCTGGCCTCAGACCATCCGAATGCTTCGGAAGAGAAAAAGATATGGGAGAGCTCAAAGGAGAAGAAGAAGAGAGAAAATATAACAGTTGCGCCTGATGAAAATGGCAAGTCGAAAAGGACCAATGCATCCTTGAGGGAGATATTCCGTGAGTCGGACAGAATAGACACATGTTTAATGATGCTCGGGAATGTGGGATGTGTAGCTGATGGGGCGACGGTGCCTCTGATAATGCTACTGCTATCAAAGACGATGAATACTTATGCGATTAATTCATCTTTTACGCTCCAAAACATTAATGAGGTTAGTTTTCCCTTCCATCTATCCACACTTTCTATCTCCCACTTTCTTCTCTGATTTTGTGACACAAATGCTTGTGCGTGGGGTTTGGGATGTCCATTGAGTGGTCTCTGAAAATCAAGTTAGCCATCTTTAGTGGAGATTGAATGGCCACTGTTGAAAACTTCCCATGGCCCACCGTGCTTATGATACTGACATCCAAACTGCTCATAACGTCATTCCCACTAGAATGGACCGTAAACACAAATATTAACTTGATCTAAAATTTATGTAGGCTTTGATGGGATGGCCGTACGTATTTTTCAATGGTGGCCGTTCAATAACAATTGTTTTTAAGCCTACCACTGAAATCATTATGCAAAAGTGATTTATTTATTTATTTTGAAAAACATCACGGTAGGTCAAGATGTGGGATTTAATCTATATGCAAAATAGGCCCACGGATCTGTCTATGCATGGGACATGGTGATCAGAGGTTTAGATGGCGTACCTATATGAGACGTCGCCATGGAAGCCGGATAAAAATACCAAAATATAAATAAAACTTAGGATCTTCCTCTCCTTCACACCTTTTCTGCAAATCAGTAGATGGAACTCGAATTTTGCCGTGGTGTAGAATCGGGGACCTAGCTCTCTTTTATAGAGACTATGGAGAGAGAGTTTGAAACCCATCGAAACTCTCTCTCCCACACTCCACATTGTAGTATCCCAGTTCAACTCAAATTGTTGTCTGCGTAAGACAGCCATAGCATTCCAGCCCTAGTACGCAGAGCTGTGCAGATAGACTGCGCAAAGTATCACCTGAAGTGGGGCCCACTGGTCTACTCGATCATCCAGTTCAACTGTATGATAATCCAGACCATTGATCAGTGAGGCTCACTAAATAGAGTTCTTACATTCTCCCACTTGGGCCTCATTGAGCAACGTCAATGATAGTAATATAGAATTATTTTGAAAATAATTTTTGATCTTTTAAGAAAATATCCAAATGGTTAACCAATAAAAAACAGTTGGACAATACGAGTAACGCTATTCAATCTGGTTCATCAAAACAGTCAGTATCAAAACGCGGTAGTCATCACAACATTTAATTTAGGTGAAGTGAGTCTAAGCGCGATCACAAATACTTTTAATCTTAACGACATATATCACAAACTAGGAAATGTGGTATAAGGATTACACATTTTAGTGTGATGATATGTGTCTATCCCTAAGAGGTCCCTAAGAGGTTCTACTTATTCAAAATTTACGTATATATATAAAGAAGTAGAAATAAATCTTTATATCAAAATCATCCAAAAATAAACTGCATAAAATGAGATCCCTAAATGTCTGTGAAAATTAAAATACACTTAACTCCCACTAACTAAAAACATCTGTGGGATCAATGACTCTCATAGATGTCACATGCTCCTAAAATGGCGTGATAGGGAGCCCTTTAGTGAGCGGATCTGCAATCGTCTGCTTAGTGCCGATGAATTCCACGGACACTTGATGATTCTGAACCCTTTCCTTTATAACAAGGTACTTGATGTCGATATGCTTCGACCTTGACGAATGTTTATTGTTACTAGAGATGGAAATAGTAGCTGAATTATCACAAAATATTTTCAAGGGTTTCGGGATATGCTCTAGTACCCGCAAACCTGAGAAGAAACTCTATAACTATAGTACCTGATTAGATGTCTCATGGTAGGCAATAAATTCATCTTCCATAGTGGATGAGGCTGTGGTAGACTGTTTCACACTTTTTCACGACACAACTGAAATAGCTGTGAAGACCACTTGAGTTGAAGTAGGAATATGCCAATATGTCCTAGAGAGGGGTGAATAGGATTTTTTAAACTTTTATAAATTATTTGAAATCCTATTGCACTAATCCTATCAGATATTCAATTATCAGGATTACTCAAATGTAACTCTATTGGCTTCCAAGCCTAGTAGAGGATTCAATCACAAACTACTCAAAGATAAGAATATAGAACTTAGTTCATGCTGGATATGACTGTGTATGTGTGTGGGGTGTGATCTCAGATATTCAAATATTGAATTAATAAAGCAAATCACACAAACAAATCAATCACAAACTCTATCATTTTTTTTCATGGTTCGACTACTTATCTACTCCACTCCCGGCTATCAGACTCAACCCTTGAGTGTACCGGATTTCACTACGGAGGTTTCTCAGGGTTCACCTCAAACCTAAGGTTTTAAATCAGGTTCACCTTCAACCTTTATATGGAGGTTTCTACTCGGTTCACCTCTAACCCTGGAGTTTTGCTAGTGCACTCCTAACCAGATGTTTATGCCCACACAGAGCAAGGGTCCACACAATGCATCCACAGCGTACACTCCTACCGGAGGCCTCCTTTGAGGACTTCAAAGGGTGAGAAACACTTAAGACCCAATCCTAAAAAGGAATGATCACAAGTATCCTCTGAACTCTAAGTACTTACAGATAAGTTGATGTGTCCCTTTTTGCACAGTGATGAAGATCTCCTTCTTGTTGTTGAAGAGTCTTCAGCTCCCTTGATCCGCAACACAAAAGAAATACCAGTATTCGGTTTTGGGTTAGGTCAAGGTTATGACGAAAATCACTCTCTTAGAATTTTCTTATAAGGAAGATAGAGTTATTCCCGTCATTTATTCATTCAAGGCATCCCAACTAAAAGATATACTATTGAGATAATTGCTGAAGGATCCTTGAATGCAGAAGTTCATTTCCCAATCCACTCTACTGATTTTCAATTAATGAGGGTAGATTGAAAGATGAACTCCCGTGAGAGAAAGGGCTTTGGGTATATGATCTGAAGGTAAGACACACAAAAGCACTCTTTTCTTTCTCTACCAGCAATATGAACAAGTCTCTCTTTAAATAGACAAAAGGTTTCAACAGATATAAAACGGTCATATTTATGACTGAGTTCAATGTCATCGAGCATGGTCGATATCATCGAGCTTATACTCTTAATGGAATCGACTGTCCGCTCGATAACATAAACTTAAAAGTCATATGCTTTTGAAACCTATTGTCAGCTGATCAATGGGATCGATACTTGTGTTGATGTCATCGAATTTTGAACTCCAATTCCATCGATACTTGGATCGATCTATCGACACTTGAAGAATGAGAGAGACTATCCAAAATATTTCAGGTTTTAGGATATGATCGAGGGTCAATCGATGTCATCAGAATTTGAATGTCAATGATATCGAGACCGTGTCTATAAGATCGATAAATCGTATAGATTTACCTATAAGCACGCTGCTCAGTTTGTGCCAGACTCGATCCAATTGACCAGGACTCGATAGCATCGACATAAGAATATCGATTTCCTCGAATGGCCCCCAATCAAGGTTTAAAGCAACCTGAGATATTTGCTGGAAGAAATATGCGCTCACTGTCGATATGATCGAATGACTTCTGATATGATCAATATTTGAATTCGGATTGAATCAGAATAGTCA
Source organism: Magnolia kwangsiensis (assembly GCA_037074715.1). Taxonomy (NCBI): domain Eukaryota; kingdom Viridiplantae; phylum Streptophyta; class Magnoliopsida; order Magnoliales; family Magnoliaceae; genus Magnolia; species Magnolia kwangsiensis. The sequence continues at coordinate 112,994,526 of CM073573.1, read as the reverse complement.
TCGATATATCAAAGCTCATAGCAGTTTTCTTTAAAGAAATAGGGACGCTGAAAAACTGTCTATCAATATTATCGATCCACTTTCGATGAGCTAGATACTTGAATATCGATGATATCGATTGATACTTTGATATATCGATAAATCGTCCAGATGAGTGTGTGGTTGTTGGACGCTTTTGGTCCTCACTCGATTGTATAGATTGAGATGCCGAGGACATCAACAGAGCAGGTCGATCATATCGAAAGGCGTATTGAAATAATCGACAGGGCAAGAAAAATTGAAGATTTTCCTGTTTGATAAAAAGTTTTCTTACTATAAAATCCTAAGATATTCTACTTAATTTTAAGGGTTTTAATCACCTGGTGTTTTGGGACAAGGGATGTGAGGCTATGATTTACCTATGGCGAGCTTCCACACATCCAGTTGAGGCAGACACCTGAATTGATCTTCTTGTTAGGCGTTGTAGTCCGACTGACTCAACTTACATCTTAATTGACAAACAAGAGCACTAGGAGGTGCACTTTCAACAGCTCCTCCCACCATCATGAAGATGTATCCTGAAGTAGACTTTTTAGTGTCAACGCAGCCTATGAAGTCTGCGTATGAATATCCGATCAACTCCAACTGATCAGATATTCTGTATGTGAGTCCGAAGTCTTTTGTTCTCTGAAGATACCGTAACACTTTCTTTGCAACTATCTAATGTCGCATTCCCAAATTAGATAGATGTCTTCCCAACATTCCAGTGACAAAGGCAATGTCCGGTCGCGTACAGACTTGAGCATACATGATGCTCCCTACTACTGATGCGTACAAAAATTCATTCATTTGATTTTTTTCTAAATCATTCTTTGGACACTGAAATAGACCAAATTTGTCACCTTTCGCAATGGGAGACTTTTCTGAAGCATAATTTTGCATGTCATATCTTTCGAGTACCCTAGTAATATAAGCCCTCTGTGATAGGCTGAGCAGTCTAAGTGTTCTCTCATGGAGAATCTCAATGCCGATGATGTAAGAAGCTTCACAAAGGTCTTTCATTTCAAACCTTTGAGATAAGAATTTTTTAGTGTCGCTCAACATCCTGGTATCACTGCTAGCCAACAAAATGTCATCAACATACAAAATCATTATAACGAACTTACTCCCACTGGTTTTAATGTAGATCCATTCATCTGCAGTGTTTTCCACAAATCCATATGAGAAAATTACTTCATGAAACTTAAGATACCACTATCGCGATTCCTGTTTCAACCCATAGATGGACTTCTTAAGTTTGCAAACCAAATGTTCTGAGCCAGTAGCTACAAAACGTTCGGGCTGCAACATGTATACATTCGCATTTAGATCCTCATTGAAAAATGCAGTCTTTACATCCATCTGATGTAACTCTAAATCCATATGAACTACAAGAGCCATTATGATCCTAAATGAGTCTTTCTTGGATACTAGTAAGAAAGTCTCCTTAAAGTAAATGCCCTCATGTTGGTTAAAACTCTTAGCAATAAGTCGGGCTTTATACCTTTCGACATTACCCTTGGAGTCCCTTTTGGTTTTAAATATCCATTTAGAACCGATCGACCTTATTCTAGTAGGTAACTCTACAAGATCCCATACTTTATTGTCCTGCATGGATTTCAACTCATCTTTCATAGCATCAAACCAACGAGAAGGATTAGCACTTTTTTTGACTTGTGTAAAAGATTCAAGATTCTTTTCCACCCCTATGTTAAAGTTGTGCTCTTGTAAGTATACGATGTAATCGTCTTGATTTACAGGCCTTCTCTCTCTTTCAAATCTTCTTAATGGTTCAGTTTATTGGGTCTGATCTTAATTTTCCTCATCAGTGGTTTGTATATGAGGTTCTACGTGGCACTCTGCAGTGACTACAGAATCAACTGCATCATTAATTTTCACATGATCTGGATTGACTATGATAGGAGTCACAGTCCTTTGTTCCTCAAATACAAAATTTCTTATGTTCGTGCTCCCACTGTTTTCAGTATCCTCAATGAATCTGACATTTTGAGTCTCAACAATCCTGATAGAGTGGGAAGGACAGTAGAATTGATAGCCTTTTAATCTTTCTAAATATCTAATGAAGAAACAACTTACGGTTCTAGGATCAAGCTTCTTTTCATGCAGATTATAAACTTTAGCCTCAGTAGGATAACTCCAAACATGTAGATATCAGAAACTTGGTTTTCTCTCATTCCACAACTCAAAAGGAGTTTTGTTTACTTCTTGCTGGGAACCCTGTTTAATATATGAACTGCGATTTTTATCACATCACCCCAAAGAGATTCTGACAATGTCGAATTGCTGACCATGCTTCGAACCATATCTATAAGGGTGCAATTACGTCTCTCAGCCACACCATTCTTCTTTAGAGTACTAGGCATAGTGTATTAAGCGACAATGCCACAATCCTGTAGGTATTTAGTGAATGGCCGTAAATTACGTCTTGATTCGTCATATTTGTCATAGTATTCACCACCACTGTCAGATCTGACAACTTTAATTCTTTTATCGAGTTGATTTTTTATGAGGGTCGAATATTGCATATCAGACCCTAGTTATTGTCTGATTTTACTTACATGATAATGCTTAATGTCACATGTTAATCGTGTTTTTATTGCAGGATATAATAAGGAGTTTGGACTGAAAAGGAATATTAAAAGCGTGGATTTGATACTCCAAAGTTATTAGAGCAAGGGACGGACTTCAGAGGGCTAATATTGAAGAATTCACATGCTAGGGATCTGAGAAAATCAAGCCATTTGCATTAAATGGGCCCGAAATTGATGTAGAATGCAAGATCCCATGGTTCCCGCCATTCGATTGGCTTGAAACCTCGTACATGGGATTAGGTACATAAATTAACCATACATTTCAAATTTTAACCCTCGGATCACTATGGAAGTGCCCCAACTGACAGATCAGCCCATTAATCTCCAATTTGGGACCCACTTGATAACAAGAACTGCTTCAATTTTGGTCTCAACCCATTAAATGGGGGGGAAAAACGAATGAATGGATTGGATTTGGTAAACGCATCACAGTGGACCCCGTATGGGATGCATGTACACCATGTACATCAACGCCCACGCCGCACCGGAATCAGGAGACGGGTCAGTAGACGCTGACCCGACTTCCTTCTTAAAAATGAAAATATTCATTTTCTGCTACGCAACAGGGAGTTGCGGTCGATGTCAGTGGGCCACCACCGTGCATAAAAGGTCCAATCCGGACCGTCCATCAGATTTTCAAGCCCCATGTCACCAAGGCCTAGGCGACGATTTTTGAAGAAACAATGAGGAACATATTTTAGCTGTTCAAATACAAGATAGATGGCAGCGAAAGAGATTTAATGGGCCAAACCACATCTGATTCCAAACCGTCCATCTCCAACTTATTTTTCGATACAATTACAATGAGCGAAGTAGATTCTGCAGACACTGAAAGTAGTGGGCCCCACTGACAGCCAGCACACAAAGCGCTGGCTCTGTTTCGTAGACCGACGCTATCGATTTTCATGAAAAGAAGTGGACCATCATCAGGCCATATATGGCCGATCCAAGCCGTCCATCGTGTAGAGGGTCTCGAACCCATCAAAAACTTGCTGAGATTTTACATCCATACATGCACACGTGTGCGATATAGAGGCCACAAATAGGCGGTCTTGTAACGTTCAAAATGATTTTAACATGATTGTTTCTCTGATCTACGTCAATGGACATTCAAAACCATCTATCTTTGAACGAAATTTCATCCTAAATCCATTGGACGAGGTGGATTTCGAAGAGGACGCTCAGATTCATGTTTTGATGTTTGTTGCATAAGGAGTTTCCAAAAAAGTCTCTGTTTGTTGCGTAAAAGTTATGCGTGTGCACGTGTATCACCAATTCCAGCAGCTGACTGCCTTCAATGCTTATAAAAAAGGCTAGAGCTGGAGGAGGCAGGGAGCTAGAGCTTGGGGAGAGCTAGGGAGAGAAGAAAGAGGAGAGAGAGAGGAAGGAAGAAGGGAGATGTTCTTAGCGTTTAAATCTTATTTTTTTTTCTTTTTATTTAAAATTTTGGATTGCTAATCTTGTAGCTAGGGCTGAGATGAAGCCCCTAATTTGAATAACTCTAATCTATGTTGAATTTATTTTAATCTGATTGATTTGTTTCTTTTTCTAGTGTGTTTAATTGTAATTTTCATGCTTCTCCATTCTATGAGCTCGACCAAAGTCTAGATATGGATGTTGTTTGGAAACTTAACTAGGTGCTTATGTTTGACCATGAACAGGTTTCCTATAGAGGAAGAAACAGGAATATACATCTCTTCATGCCTGACCATGAATGGAAAGATGTGATCCATATGCTTTAAAGGATTATACATTCTGTGTGACCGACCAAGGACATAGGGTGTGATTTATCTATCAAATTTATATCAATCTGAATTAGTGTGAATCAACAGGAAAAACAATGGTTAGGATAATTATGGGTGGATTCGAAAGTCCTAGTCTTCTCCTTGATTGAATTTTTCTCATTACTCTTAGTTATTTTCTATTGATTTTTGTTATTAGTTTGCTAAAATATTTGTTGGATTAGTTAAAAAGAGTCATAAATTTCAAATTGTGACAATCAGTCCTCGTGAGAACGATCTCGTAATACGTACCATATCTGCATCTGATTTGTATACTTAAAATCATTTAAATTAGATTGGTTAAAATTAAAACATCAATTTTTTGATGAGGGTCAAATATTGCATATCAGGCCCTAGTTATTGCCTGATTTTACTCACATGATAATGCTTAATGTCACATGTTAATCGTGTTTTTGTTGCAGGATATAATAAGGAGTTTGGACTAAAAAGGAATATTATAAGCATGGATTTGATACTCCGAAGTTATCAGAGCACGGGACGGACTCCAGAGGGCCAATATTGAAGAATTTACACGCTAAGGATCCTCGAAAATCAAGCCATTTGCATTAAACGATCCCGAAATTGATGTAGAATGCAAGATCCCATGGTTCCCACCATTCGATTGGCTTGAAACCTCGTACACGGGATTAAGTACATAAATTAACCAAACATTGCAAATTTCAACCCTCGGATCACTATGAAAGTGCCTCAATGGACAGATCAGCCCATTAATCTCTAATTTGGGGCCCACTTTAATAACAAGATATGCTTCAATTTTGGTCTCAACCCTTTAAATGGGGGGGGGGCAAAACGAATGGATGGATTGGATTAGGTAAAAGCATCACAGTGGACCTCGTATGTGAGGCATGTAGACCATACACATCAACGCCTGCGCCACACCAGAATCGGGAGACGGGTCAACAGACGCTGACCCGAATTTCTTCTTAAAAATAGAAATATCTATTTTTTGCTACGTAACAGGGAGTTGTGGTTGATGTCAGTGGGCCACCACCGTGCATAAAAGGTCTAATCTGGACTGTCCATCAGATTTCCAAGCCCCATGTCACCAAGGCCTAGGTGACGATTTTTGAAGAAACAACGAGGAACATATTTTAATTGTTCAAATAAAAGATAGATGGAAGCGATAGAGATTCAATGGGCCAAACCATATCTGATTCAAAATCGTCCATCTCCAACCTATTTTTCGATACAATTGCAATGGACGGAGTGGATTCTACAGACACTGAAAGTAGTGGGCCCCACTGACAGCCAGCGCACGAAGCGCTGGCTCTGTTTCGCAAACCGACGCTGTCGGTTTTCACAAAAAGAAGTGGGCCACCATCAGGCCATGTATGGCCGATCCAAGTCATCCATCATGTAGAGGGCCTCGAACCCATCAAAAACTTGCTAAAATTTTGCATCCATACATGCACACGTGTGCGATATAGAGGCCACAAATAGGCGGTCCTGCAACATTCAAAATGATTTTAGCGTGATTGTTTCTCTGATCTACGTCAATGGACGTTCAAAACCATCCATCTTTGAACGAATTTCATCCTAAATCCATTGGACAGGGTGGATTTCGAAGAGGATGCTTAGATTCATGTTTTGATGTTTGCTGCATAAGGAGTTTCCAAAAAAGTCTCTATTTGCTGCATAAAAGTTACGCATGTGCATGTGTATCACCAATTCCAGCAGCTCAATGCTTATAAAAAAGGCTAGAGCTGGAGGAGGAAGGGAGCTAGAGCTTGGGGAAAGCTAGGGAGAGAAGAAAGAGAAGAAAGAGGAGAGAGAGAGGAAGGAAGAAGGGAGATGTTCTTAGCATTTAAATCTTATTTTTTCTTCTTTTTATTTGAAATTATGGATTGCTAATCTTGTAGGTAGGGCTGAGATGAAGCCCCTAATTTGAATAACTCTTGTCTATGTTGAATTTATTTTAATCTGATTGATTTGTTTCTTTCGCTAGTGTGTTTAACTGTAATTTTCATGCTTCTCTATTCTATGAGCTCGACCAAAGTCTAGATATGGATGTTGTTTGGAATCTTAACTAGGTGCTTGTGTCTGACCACGAACAGGTTTCCTATAGAGGAAGAAACAGGAATCTACATCTCTCCATGCCTGACCATGGATGGAAAGATGTGATCCATATGCTTTAAAGGATTATACATTCTGTGTACCCGACCAAGGACATAGGGTGTGTTTTATCTATTAAATTTATATCAATCTGAATTAGGGTGAATCAACAAGAAAAATAAGGGTTAGGATAATTAGGGGTGGATTCGAAAGTCCAAGTCTTCTCCTTGATTGAATTTTTCTCATTGCACTTAGTTATTTTTCATAGATTTTTGTTATTAGTTTGATAAAATATTTGTTGGATTAGTTAAGAAGAGTCATAAATTTTAAATTGTGACAACCAGTCCTCGTGGAAACAATCTCGTAATACGTGCCATATCTGCATCTGATTCGTATACTTGCGAGTTAAAATTATTTAAATCAGATTGGTTAAAATAAAAACATCAATTTTTTATGAGGGTCGAATATTGCATATCAGACCCTAGTTATTGCCTGATTTTACTTACATGATAATGCTTAATGTCACATGTTAATCGTGTTTTTGTTGCAGGATATAATAAGGAGTTTGGACTAAAAAGAAATATTATAAGCATGGATTTGATACTCCGAAGTTATCAAAGCAAGGGACGAACTCCAGAGGGCCAATATTGAAGAATTTACACGCTAGGGATCCAAGAAAATCGAGTCATTTGCATTAAACGGACCCGAAATTGATGCAAAATGCAAGATCCCATGGTTCTCGCCATCCGATTGGCTTGAAACCTTGTACATGGGATTAAGTATATAAATTAACTGTACATTTCAAATTTCAACCCTCGGATCATTATGGAAGTGCCCCAACGAACAGATCAGTCCATTAATCTCCAATTTGGGGCCCACTTTGATAACAAGATATGCTTCAATTTTAGTCTCAGCCCTTTAAATGGGAAGGGGGGGGGGGGGGGGGGGGGGGCTGTCACGCTCCAAACCCGAAAATCGGATTCACAGAAATCCCGATCACCGAATCCAGTGCCGACAGCCTCCGTAGTACCCCATCCTCGGCTCCTAGCATTCATATGCCAGATTTTTTATCCTGAGATCCTACAAGGAGGATTTTTTTTTATACATTTAACTAGTAATAAGCATAACCACAAGTTTACCCAAATCATAAAGGCAACATCATCATCACATATTCACTAATATAATCATTCGAATACAATGCTGAAAGGGAAATATATATGTCAAAATCAAAACTCCAGAAAACATCTGCACGCTCCAAGCTCAATGCTGCTGCACCTAACATCACCTGCACGCATCTATCGTGCATAAGCTTATAGAAAGCTTAGAGGGTGGTGTAAGTGTGTGCACGAGATAAGTGCCAAGTATTCAATACAATATCATAATCATACAATACCGGAAAGCTATTAATTCATAAACCATACAATGACTGAATAAGCAGAAACACTGATAAGAGCAGGAATTATCAGCGTAAACAGAAATACTGATAATATTATAATCATGCGATAACAGAATAAGCGGAAGTATGAACAAGTCTATAAGTTAATCAATATCAGAATACGCAATATAGGACAGCTATACAAATGATGAGTCATAGATAATCAAATGTCGAATGACAAGGATATAATGTAATACACAATTCGAAAGAGCTAACAAATATCATCACTCTCATCTAAGTCATAAGAATACAGAAACAAAACAACCCACAATACCACACGCCGAAGATGTAATGGAATATGTAGTATATGGTGCTAATGGAATGACCATGCTGAAGTGTGATGTCGGGATGATAGTACATAGTATCGCAAGCTACAGGGTCCACCACAAGGAACCTCTATCCAAACTAGTCCCATACCTAAATTTCGATAGTCTGACTTAACGTGGTGAACTCCTGATCTCAAGTTAGTCGCGCGCCCGACCGAAATCCTTGTCATAACGAAGATACACAACAAGTAGTTGCGCACCACTAGCCCGAGTGGATAGTGAATGGATGAATGAATGAATATGCAACTCCTACTCAGTAACCTGTCAGCACAGTAGCCTACCAACTGCTGGTAGCTCGCCTAGTGTGGTAGCTCGTCCAGGCCTCAGCCCCGCCCACATCACACCCGCCCACATCAGCGTCCGCCCACGTGCGCCCGCCCATATGCACAACAGTGACGGGTGTCATAATATCATGTCAATCCACATATCAGTACGGTTCCTCTCTTGAGAAATCACCGGGGTCTATTACACTTCACACCACCTGCTGTCCCAATCAAGCGCACAACTGGGTAAGTGAAAGAGACCTCACTATCCGCCTGTCAGTAGTCTGCCAATACCTACCCGGCTCGCCGATAGCGGACCTATTCCTCGAGCTGGTCAAACTCAGCCTAGCCATGCCTACTCCCTCGGGCGGGTAAGGTCACACCCCCTTCCAACCAACCACGACACATTGGAGAGCGCAGCCATCTGGTAATCGGTACTCAAAGCTCATCTACCCACTCGGTCTAGACGTTGGAGCATCCTCTAAAACCAAGAGGGTGTTTAGGGATTTTCACCCAAGGCCATCTATAGAAGCCCGATGCTCGAACTAAACATTTTTGGTGTCCCATCTGGCCATCCACGATATGCCTGTGGAGGCTACAACCCTGATGCCGCTAGGGCGTACAGTAATCACAACACACAATGCAAGATGCATGAGTCATACAATCCAGTCATGCACCAATCCTGCGCATATCGTGCGCTCATATGAGATAACCTCCGCCTATCAGGGAGTCTCATATCATTCTACCCAATGACATATGCAATGATCAATCACATCTCATAACATGCAGATGATGCGTATGGGCATGTATCATGATGCTATGCTGTCACATACTCATAGTCGGTATCAAAAATTGGCCTCAACAATGTGGACATTTAACCAACATTGCCCCAAGGAATAACCCACATAGATCTAAACATATAATGGGCCCACGGCCTCACACAAGGGCCTAATATACAACACAATGGGTCTTACTCAAGGGTTACATGTACACAACAGGTGGGCTCTACTCATTGGCCCTGAATCCATGGCATGTGGACCCTACAGATGGATCTTAAATACATCAAATGGGCCATGCATCATGACCTAATACATATCACAATGGGCCTTTCCCATAGGCCATAACATATCACAATGGGCCTCAAACGCGGGAAGAATGTACATCACAATCGGGATCCACAATCGGCCACGATGATTGGCCTCGATCTATAATCGGCCACAATAATCAGCACCGATAATCAATATTGATAGTCGGCACCGACCACCCACATATATACAAGGCGGGGTCCATAGATGGATAACAATCAACCACAATGTAAAGATCGGCTCTTGGCCGTGGTTACACCAAATCCAATAGCATGGAGTCATCCATCTATGGTGAATGGGGCCCATTTATTTGGGTTAACCTACGAAGAGAATGGGCCTAACAAGGTCTAAGGGAAGGTCACAATGAGGGCCTCTAACCGTCACTGCCCATCAGTGTAGACATTCAACCAACATTGCTCCCATGGAGCAAAACATATAGCGGCCTACGGCCTCACATAAGGCCTAATATACATATCATATTGAGCCTCATATCTGGATTTCAAATACATCACAATGGGTCATGTCCCATGGGCATCGAATACATCACAATGGGCCTCGCCCATGAGCTCCAAATACACAATAGGTGAGCCCTATACATGGGCCTTATTCACATCAAGTGGCTTCATCAATGAGCCGCACATATGGACCTCATCTCTGGGCCGCATATACCTCACTATGGGCCCTATACACGAGCAGCATATACATTACAATGGGCCTCAGACATGAGTCTTAAACATGGGCCTGACAATACAAACGGGTGGGCCCCGCCCATGGGCCGCACCAATGGACTTTATATATATCAACTGGGCTACATCAATGGACGCACTAATGGGCCTTATATTCATCAAGTGGACTGTGTCCATGGGCCTTTCCAATGGATTTTATATATACCAAGGTGGGCCTTAATGATGGCCACAAATAAATCAAAGTGGCCTAACGGATGGCCACAAGGTACATCAAGGTAGGCCTACTCACATGGGCCTCATGTATATATCTAATAGACCACGCCAATTGGGCCTTACATACATTGTAATGGACCATAACCAAGGGCCTTGAATACATCATAATGGGTTGAGCCCTATTTATTCCAAAGGGGCCCATTACTGGACAACTTAGATAAAACACGTACATCACGTCGAGGCCACGTGAATGAACGGTGCGAGCAACACACTATAAGGTGGGCCCTATCACATGGGCTAAAATATAAACAGATGGTCCCTGATCATAATGAAGATGAGCCTAGATGGCCTACATACTACAAGTATGGCCTATTAGTGGGCCTTTGGGAGAGTGATAATGCGGACATCCAACCAGCATTACACTCGCAATGTAGACGTCAAACCAACATTACTCCCAATGCATAGTCCATAGAGAATATCCTTATATAAATTAGGTTGGGATCACACATTGCAATGGACCTTAGGTACATCCCATTGGGTCTTAAATATATCAAATGGGTCATATCCTATGGGCCTTATATTCATTAAGTGGGCCACATCCATGGGCTGCACCAATGGGCCTTAAGTGCATTGCAATAGGTCATAACCCGTGGACCTGAATGCATCAATGGTTCTCGACCCATGGGCCTTATACATATCAAATGGGCCTACTCCCTCGACTTTAAAATACATCAAATGGGCCTAGTCCCATGGGCCTTGGAACATATTAAGTGGCCTAATCCTATAGGTCTTATCTATCAAGTGGGCCTACATCCATAGGCCTCATATATCAAATGGGCCCAAATCCAAAGGCCTTATATGAATCAAATGGGCCTGGTCCCAAGGGCCTTGGGATATATCAAATGGTCCAATCCCATGGGCCTTACATCCACATCAAGTGGGCCCCCAATAAGCTGTCACAGTTACATTAAGATGGACCTCCAATCATGCCAAGATGGGGTCCACTTGGACTGTGGATCTGGCTCATTCCTTGACTCATTTCACAAATGAGCTACTTAAAATGGATGGGCAGATTGGATGCAGCATCTGCATCACGGGTGGAGCCCACGTGAAGGCCCACCATTGTGAATGTTGTATATATATATAGTATATACACATTGTATATAATATATATACAATATTTTATATATATACAATATAATATAAGTATGTATGTGTATATACACACACACACACACACACACACACACACACACACACACACACGCATGCACACCCACACTACACACACAGCACGCACACACTCTGCACACACGCTGCACGCACGCTGAGGGTGGCGTGCATAAAACACATGCATCAAGTGGTCTCCACCGTCCAGTGGACGGTGGAAGCAATACATATATCATTGTGGGTCCCATGTGGGGCCCACCTAAATGGCATCCAAGCCGCTCATATGGTCATGCGGACCTGGTTGAAGGTAAAATACAAAGTTCAGCTTGATTTAAAACTCCTGTGGTCCCAAAAGAAGTTTTCAATGGTAGATATTCAATTCCACTGTTTCCTATGGTGTGGGCCACCTGATCAGTGGATGGGGTCGAAACTTGGAGGGGGCCCACTACTGGGAGTAGCCCACCTCATGGACGGCGTGAACACAAAATATACATCACGGTGGGACCCACGGCAGCAGTCGTGGGACGCTGCACAGACGCCCGCTGCACGCAGAACGTGTTGCTGCTGCAGCTCGTCAGAGGCTGAGGCCTTGCCTCTTTCAAAAATCGGGAAAAACCATTTTTTCTTAGGTTTTTCGCACGTGGGACCCGCTTTACAAAAATAGACCCCTGCCATTAAATTCTTAAGCTCGCAACCAATCCAATGGGTCTAATATGGAGTATTTCCTATGTTTAGAGAATAAAATAAAATGAAAAATGATCTTTTGAATGGTAGGGATGCAACCTTCAACGCTATGACCCACCAGATCTCCCAACCAACCCCAACCCTTGGCTCAACAACTAAAATTTGGTGGAGAATGGGATGGACGGCGTGGATTTCATACTTACATCAAGGTGGGGCCTACATAAGGGCCCACCCCCAAAGACTCCATTTCCCTTCTTTTTTTTTGTTGAACAGGGACGTCCAGCATCTGGACGTTTCTATCTCTTCTTTTTTTTTTCTTTTTCTTTTCTCTTTTTTTTTTATTGCATATAGGTGGGCCACGACAAGATGAATGATATATCTAAGGTGGGCCCCACTCATGGAGGGCTTGGATAGAATACATATTTCATGGTGGGGCTCATTCAAGTGGGCCACATGGCCTCATCAATCACACAAGAAAATAAATAAAAGATTATAGGGAGAGAGAGAGAGAGAGAGAGATAGAGGGTGGGACACGCTTGATGGAGGGACCCTGACATTATGGGCCCTCCCTTGCAATGAATCATACATCAAGTGGGTCCCTCTACACATGGAATCACCGAGATCGTAAAGGGTGAAAGTGATGTGTACTTGACATGTACTTGACATGTGATGGATTGATTGATGGGATTGATGTGACATCTCGTAGAGATTCTCTTGGGTTTCGCAACGCACGGTGTTTTTCTCGCACCGAACGTTGGCCCACATCTCCTGGCCAGGGTATCGCCTCGACACGCAGGTCGCGGCATCGAAACCGCAGCGATGGCGCGGTCGATATGGTATTGGTCTTGGGTTGAGTCGACACAGGTTGATGGCATATGAATCAGGGTCGCGCGTCAATATCGGTTAAGGGTCGAAGGTTGCCGAAATTCGACCGGTAAGACCGCGGAAGTCTACGGAATAAAATACGGATCTTACAGGGGGGCAAAACGAATGGATGGATTGGATTAGGTAAAAGCATCACAGTGGACCCCGTATGTGATGCATGTACACCATGCATATCAAAGCCCGCGCCGCACCGGAATTGGGAGACGGGTCAGCAGACGCTGACCCGACTTCCTTCTTAAAAATGAAAATATCCATTTTTTGCTGCGCAGCAGCGAGTTACGGTCGATGTCAGTGGGCCACCACTGTGCATAAAAGGTCCAATCCGGACTGTCCATCAGATTTTCAAGCCACATGTCACCAAGGCCTACGTGATGATTTTTGAAGAAACAACAAGGAACATATTTTAGTTGTTCAAATACAAGATAGATGGTAGCGAAAGTGATTCAATGGGCCAAACCATATCCGATTCAAAACCGTCCATCTCCAACCTATTTTTTGATACAATTACAATGGACGGAGTGGATTCTGCAAACACTGAAAGTAGTGGGCCCCACTGACAGCCAGCGCACGAAGCGCTGGCTCTATTTCACAGATCGACGCTGTCGGTTTTCACGGAAAGAAGTGGGCCACCATTAGGCCATGTACGGCCGATCCAAGCCATCCATTGTGTAGAGGGCCTGCAACATTCAAAATGATTTTAACTTGCTGAAATTTTGCATCCATACATGCACACGTGTGCGATATAGAGGCCATAAACAGGCGGTCCTGCAACATTCAAAATGATTTTAACGTGATTGTTTCTCTGATCTACGTTAATGGATGTTCAAAACCATCCATCTTTGAATGAAATTTCATCCTGGATCCATTGGACGAGGTGGATTTCGAAGAGGATGCTCAGATTCATGTTTTGATGTTTGCTGCATAAGGAGTTTCTAAAAAAGTCTCTGTTTGCTACGTAAAAGTTACGCATGTGCACGTGTATCACCAATTCCAGCAGCTGACCACCTTCGTTGCTTATAAAAAAGGCCAAAGCTGGAGGAGGTAAGGAGCTAGAGCTTGGGGAGAGCTAGGGAGAGAAGAAAGAGAAGAAAGAGGAGAGAGAGAGAGAGAGAGAGAGAGAGAGAGAGAGGAAGGAAGAAGGGAGTTGTTCTTAGCGTTTAAATCTTATTTTTTCTTCTTTTTATTTGAAATTATGGATCGCTAATCTTGTAGCTAGGGCTGAGATGAAGCCCCTAATTTGAATAACTCTTGTCTATGTTGAATTTATTTTAATCTGATTGATTTGTTTCTTTCGCTAGTGTGTTTAACTGTAATTTTCATGCTTCTCCATTCTATAAGCTCGACCAAAGTCTAGATATGGATGTTGTTTGGAATCTAAACTAGGTGCTTGTGTCTGACCATGAACAGGTTTCCTATAGAGGAAGAAACAGGAATCTACATCTCTTCATGCCTGACCATGGATGGAAAGATGTGATCCATATGCTTTAAAGGATTATACATTCTGTGTGCCCGACCAAGGACATAGGTTGTGATTTATCTATCAAATTTATATCAATCTGAATTAGGGTGAATCAACAGGCAAAACAAGGGTTAGGATAATTAGGGGTGGATTCGAAAGTCCAAGTCTTCTCCTTGATTGAATTTTCCTCATTGCTCTCAGTTATTTTTCATAGATTTTTGTTATTAGTTTGCTAAAATATTTGTTGGATTAGTTAAGAAGAGTCATAAATTTCAAATTGTGACAACCAGTCCTCGTGGGAATGATCTCGTAATACGTATCATATCTGCATTTGATTCGTACACTTGTGAGTTAAAATCATTTAAATCAGATTGGTTAAATTTAAAACATCAAGTTTTTTGCGTCGTTGCCAGGGTCTTTCAATCCAATTGGATTTAGGATTCTCTCTTATCATAATTCATAGCCTTAGAATTTTACTAACTTTAGGTTAAAAATTTTTTATTTTATTTTAGAAACTAGCCTATTTTCTGTTTTGTAGGGTCCTGACTTGAAATTTGGTAATCCCTTTCTAAATTCTCTAATGTTTCTAATTTCTATTTTTAGAATTAGGGTTTTCCTTTTTAGAAATATTCTATTTTCTAATTTTAGATTTAGATTCTTCTTTCAAGTAGCTTTCTATTTTCTAGTTTTAGAAATTTGTCCCTTTTAGAAACTAACCGTTGCTTGGGATTTTTCTAGCATTATTTTAGGAAATTTAATTTATTTTTATTTATTTTTATTTTTTTTTTACAGGATTTGAAGAAGGAAGCTGTTAAATAAGATTGTCTTCAAAAGGAGAAGCTCTCAAATCTTCAGACATCCATCATCTCCTTTTCCAGATTCTTTCTTTCAATTCTTGTTTACATAGCTTTCTCTTGTTTTTAGGAATTCATAATTTTTAGTTCTATTCTTATTTCTCTTAGGTTGCATCTTAGTTTAGTTTAGTTTTCTTTCCTACATTTCATTTATTCAATTTATGCTAGGGCGTAGATCTCTGAGCAAGACAACGAATGGCCTAAAATCTATTTAAAATTTGAAAATATTGTCCAATTCTAAATATAATGAGAATATAGATTAAACAGAAAAGAACTTCAAAACTTGGTATCCAAACGGGGCCTAAGTATGCGTTTGAAGTCACCTACCTTGAACTTCAGTGAAATGGCACTTGAGAAATTAAATTGTTTGGAGGCCACATTAATTAACGAAAAGTAGCACTTTGAGGCCTTTAAATCACCACTCACCAGTTTAGTAGTTCCTATTTCAAGTAGAAACTTAAAGAATTGCCATTTAAAATACCGCACTGTATATTTAGGATCTTTTTATCAAAGGAATAGTTGATATAATGATCCTAAGTATCAGCAACCCACACTACACCAAAATCGGTGAACCGGAACACGTAAAATTTTGGTTCAGAAATAGCTTTAAGTTGTTTCTGATCGGAAACAGTTTTGAGTCGTACTCCAATTCTGAACTGTACTGCAATTTTAAGTGGTTACTTTCACTATTTTGTTGGTGTGTCTCAATTGAGTGTCGGATATTCTTAGTTTTAATTATTTTATTTTATTATTTTATTTTAAAACAAATGGACGGAATGGATTCAGTTATATACCTCTCAGTGGACCCCACTAGGCCCAAGAGGCACATTGCTCTATATGTATCATAGACTACTGATTGATTCTACTTATTTTCTTATGCCAAAACCCCTAAAACCTCTATTTCACAGACCGCGCCTCCGTCTCCCTCTCTCATCTCCCTCTCCCTCTCAATCTCCCTCTCTTTCAATCTTGACCCTCTCTCTCGATCTCCCTCTCCCGATCTCAATCCTCTCTCTCGATCTCAATCCAAAGAACTTGGCGACGTGTGTGGTTCTCGTTTCTCTTTGGTAGCTACTCGTTTGGGCAATTTTGGTAATTTCCCAGAAACAACGAGTTATCCTTTTGTCTAGGTATGGAAAGAATGTAAGTAATCTGCTGGATTTGATGCGTTTTAGTGCTTTCCCTTGCAAAAATCGATTTTCGTCGGCGAAACGTTGGAAATGTAGTTGAAGTGAGTGGATTTAGAAGATTTCAGTGCTTGATTTGAAGGTTTGTGCTCAACGTTTGAAGTTTTTAAAGTAAGTCGATTGAAGATTCTTGAATGGGACTACAATGCAATATTGATCTTATTCATCCGATCTACTTTTTAACTTGATTAACCATTTCGATTCTTGGCTTTGAAGGTTTTGAGCTTATTCTTGTAGAAATTAAGTGATTTTGTTCTGTTATGATATGAAATCTGCTCATTTAATGGGGTTGAACCCGTTTATTTTATCAAAGGATTTTGACTCTTTGATTTGAAAGTTCTGAAGGTTTCTCTTATGGAAGATAGTGAGATTTTCTTAAGTTTTGAAGGTTCTTACTGTGGAAAAACAAAAAAAACTATCTACATGCATTCAAACTGATTTGTAATTTTTTCCCAATGTTTTGTCAGTGAACTTACGAATTTATTGCAAGTATAATTATTTCCGTACTCTGAAAAGTGTCTTGTTCTTCTTCAAATCATTATTTTTGTTTGTCTAATGTTATTTTACGATTTTCATTTGTCTAGATTGATATTTATTAGAGTGAAACAAAATTTCTTGTGCATTGCTGTTTTTATGTTTTTCATTTCACATATCTCAATTTTCTGTGAGATTTTACACTTTTTACGTATTTTGTGTATCTCAATTTTGCACTGTTTGGTATTTTTGGGTTTTTCAGTGGTTTATTGTGGACATATTTTCTTTATATATATCTTCTTTCTTTATCTCGAAGTCCATGAAGAGGGGCAAATGATAGTACTTTATGAAGACCAGGGCACATAAATCATTCACATTATTTTCTTTTGTTAATTAAAGTATAGGAGATTTCAAGTACTCGATATCTATACTACAAGCTTTTATCATGCTTGTTTGTAAGGTTTAACCATCTATCTATTTTTAGTGATTTGCATAATTGACGCCTGAAGTTCTTGCACTGAAAAGGTTCAAGGAGCATCTTTAGAAGTTCATCGTTAATGGTTAGGGTGAAATATGAGATAAATGAAAATGGTGGGACCAGTTGGAAGCGTTAGTCAGATACTTGTTCCTCTGTATCTTACATTATTGGAGTGTAGTTGTCTTTTTGTCAAGCTTGTATGTTAAGGTTAACATTTTTTTTAAAAAAAAAAAAAAACTATCTACATGCATTCATGTCCATATAAGTGCATTTTACTGCTTCTAAATACATGACGTGAACCCAGGTCAAATGCATTTAAAATGTTCTTAGATGACCTAGATTCAATTAGATGCATTAATATGAATGTTGAAGCTTTGTATTGGATCTGGCCTCCTCCTAACACTTCAAACTTTCACCTTTTTCTCCATTCAATGTGGATTGTTGTTGTATTTTATTTCTTAACCATCCATTTTAAGTCTTAGAAACATCTATTCATCTCATACTCTTTGTACAAGGCTTGAACAAGATTAATCCCAATGCCGCTGCAATTGAGGAAAGCAATGCAATGGCTCTTGCCATAATACCACCTGGTAGGTTGCATAGTGAAATTTTTTAGTAAATTGATTTAGGGATTGTTTGGGTAGGAGTAGAAAATAAAAACCTCATTAAGAGGGATACTATTTTTCATCTTTTTCCAATCCAAATTACAAGATGTGATAAAGATGTGGTATTGTTGTCACGCCCCAAACCCAAAAATCGGATTCACATGAATCTCGATTGCCGAATTTGGTGCCGACAGCCTCCGTAGTGCCCCATTCTCGGCTCCTGACAATCAAATGCCAGATTTTCAATCCTGAGATCCTACAAAGAGGATTTTCAGAATGATTTTTTTTTTGAAATGGAGCATAACCACAAGCATAACCAAGTCACAAAACAACATCACCACATATTCACTAATCAAAATCTTTTAAGTACAGTGCGGAAAAGGAAATATAAGATGATCAAAAGCTCCAAAATGGTCTGATACGCACTCCTGCCTCAGCGCTGCTGTTGTCCAACGCTACCTGCACGCAACCGTCGTGCATAAGCTTACAAAAGCTTAGAGGGTGGTGTAAGTGTTTGCGCAAGGTAAATACCAAGTGTACAGTATCAGTGTAGTGCGAAAGTATACGGTAAGTCCATGAATACAATCAACCATACCAAAGCTATGTAATGCAAGGCATGATGCGAGATATGAATGCCATCAGCCACACCGATGCAATGCAAGGCCTACATAGCCGAATGTCATATGCAAAATGCAATCCAAGTAAGTCGGTACTCATCAAGTACATATATCAGTATAGTTCCTCTCTGGATATCACCGGGGTCTAATACACTTCGCAGAGACTGTCACCTCCCTAGCTGCACAGTCAAGCAAGCGAAATAGACCTCACTATCCGCCTGACCAGTAGTCTGCCAATACCTACCCGGCTCGTTGATAGCGGACTCATTTATGAGCTGGTCAAACTCATCCTAACTTATAGCCCCCTCGCTCAGGCGGATAAGGCCACACCCCCTTCCAACCAACCACGACATAGTGGGAGACGCGACCTACTGGTATTCGACACTCGGGCACTCGTGTATCCACTCGGTCTAGACGTTGGAGCATCTCCTGGTACCAAAAAGGTTCTAGGACTCTCACTCAAGGACATCCTAAGTGCCCACATTACTAGAATCAAGTATTTTCGATATCCAATACGGCCATCTACGATGTGCCTGTGGAGCCACGACCCTGATGTCGTTAGGGCGTGCAGTGATCAAGTCACACATATGCGAGATGCATGAATCACGCCGTCAAATCATGCAGAAATCCAGCGCGTACTACGCGATCATGTGGGGCACTCCATCTCATAACGGGTCTCATAAGTGGTCTGCCCAATGGCATATGCTATGATCAGTCACTACTCAAAGCAAGCATACATATGATGCGTATGGGCATGAGTCATGGGATTATACTAAGCATGTTATAAAGTGATGAATAGTAACGAGTATGGGCCTATCAATGGGCCCTAAGGAGAGTTACAATGAGGACATTTAACCAACACTGTACATACAATATGGACGTCAAACCAACATTGCTCCCTAGGCACGGCCCGCCATATATATCATTACATGAACCATGGGAAGTCACACATTGCAATGGACCCTAAGGTCATCCCGTTGGGCCTCGACCCATGGGCCTTAGATACATCAAATGGGCTGTGTTAATGGGCCTCACCAATGAGCCTTATGTACATTGCAATGGTCCATGATCCATGGGCCTTGAAATACATCAAAGTGGGCCTCACGACTTGGGCCTTAAATATATCAGATGGGCCTACACACATGAGCTTTAAATGTATTAAATGGGCCACTCCATTTGCACCCCATGCACATCAAATGGGCTTGATTCCATGGGCTTTAATATGTATCAAATGGACTTGAATCCCGTGGGCCTTATATAGAATAAATGGGCCGGATCCCATGGTCATTGCATATGTTAAATGGGCCGAAACCCATGGGCATTACATATGCCAAATGGGCTTAATCCCATGGGCATTACATATGCAAAATGGGCTTAATCTCATGGCCTTAGATGTGCACCAAGGTGGGCCTTAACAAATGGTTACAAACAGGCCAACATGGGCCCTATACACATACCAAGGTGGGCCCTACTTGAATCATAAATTTGACTCATTTTAGCTCTTAAAATGGGTGGACGGTTAGGATACAACTCACACATCATGGTGGGGGGTCCACTAGCCTTCCAGCAGCCCGGCTCATGGCTGGACGGCATAGATAAAACACATACATCAGAAGGGCCCAGAATGGATGATGGTGTGAATAAAACACATACACCGTGGTGGGTCCCACCCTGCCAGCAGACGCACTCCATGTGATCGCCCCCACCAAGGACCTCAAGTGTTGGAACGAGGTATCTCCACTCAGTCCGCTGGCGTGGACAGTGGGTCCCACGTGGGGACCACCATAATGTTTATTTTCCATCCAGCCAGTTAATAAGGCCACAAGGACCTGGATGAACAGGAACCACAAATTCCAGATCGATCCAAAGCTGCAGTGGGCCCAAAACATTTCAATGGTAAAGTTTAATCACTGCTGTTTCTTATGGTGTGGGCCACCTGATTATCAGATCAAGCTGGTTTTTGGGTGGGGCCTACTTAAGGTAGGGACCCAACATATGGACGGGTTGGATCGTTGAACCAACATCAAAGTGGGGCCCACATGGGGGCCGTGGGCTGGCTGGCATCCGCTCGCCAGTCGCTGGCGCGGTCAGCGTCTGACACAGCAGCAGTTGCTGCTATGGTATTTTTTTTTATTTTTTTTTGAAAACCCATTTTCTGGGGTTTTTCTGAGGTAGGGCCCACATTAGAGAAATCCATCCCAGCCATTGGACTTCATGGCTTGAGACCGTCCAAAAGAGTCCAATATTCGGTATATTTTTGGTGAATAAATAAGATTAAAATGTGTCCAAACTAATTTCAATGGTAAAAATTAAAGTTTTCTATGGTATGGCTCGCTTGATTATCGGATTGGCGTCATATTTTGTTTCAACGTTTAAAATGATTTGAAGAACGGAATAGACGACATGGATTGACTCAATGCATCAAGGTAGAGCCTATATGGATAGCCCTCCCAAAGCTTGTCAAATCAAGCTTATATTTGTATTTTTCACTTCACGTCCAGGGAGTCCCTGGACGGTTTGGCGTGAGGCATTCATCTAAGGTGGGCCCTGCCACCACATGGATGATATATTTAAGATGGGCCCCACCCATGGACAGCTTGGATAAAATACATATTTCATGGTGGGGCTCATTCAAGTGAGCCACATGGCCTCATCAACATACAAGAAAATAAATAAAAAATATGAGAGGGAGAGAGAGAGTAAAGGAGTGGGACACCAGTGATGGAGGGACCCCGGCACTATGGGCCCTCCATTTCAATCATCCAATCATACATCAAAGGGTCCCATTGTATATGGGTCATTCAAATAAAAGATCAACGGTGGAGATCCCTCTCCATCCAAAATGAACGGTCTATAGGACCCCTTAATGCAAGAAAAGTAAACATCATGATGGGGTCCATGGAGAATGGCCCCATCATGGAATGATTTGATGATCAAGATGGGCCATCGGCCACATCTTAGGGTCCCAAGTGAGATCCAAACCATTGATCGGTTGGCCTCACTTAGCCCTTCTTAAAAACATGAAAAAGTAGTCTATGGAAACACCCACCGCTTGATCTTCTCGGTCCGTTGGAAAGCTACACTCCTTATGCTTCACTTTGATGGTGGAGATGAGAAATGAATGGTTAAGATGAGAGGTTTTGGGATGGGAAGTGGGCCACCAAAATCACCTCTCTCTCATGGGAAGAGCTTGGACATGGGAGTGCTCTCTCCTTGCTTGGGAATGGTGTGAGAAATGAGAGAGAGAGATGGGATGTAAGGAGTGATGAAGTGATGTGAAGTGAGTGATGAGTGAGGTGAGAGGTTGGTTGACTTTGGGGTTGCTTAGCTTGTGGAGAAAGAAAGCATGGTTGCTTTGTACTTGACATGAGAGGTGATTGATGGAATTGATTGATGGGATTGATGGGACACTTTGTAGAGATTCTCTTGGGAATGTAAACGTGCGGCGTTTTCTCAAACTGAACGCTGGCTCACATCTCTTAGTCAGGGTATCGGATCGGTGCATGATTCTCGGCGTTGGAACTGCGGCGACGGTGCGATCGTAATGATACAAGTCTTGGATTAAGCCGACTCAAATGTATAGGATACGACCTACGGTCATGTACAATGTCGATTATTGGTCACAGGTTACCGAAATTCGACGGGAAGGATCGCGAAAGTTGACGGAACAGTACGATTTAGGATACGGGTCTTACAATTGTTCTTATCTCACCATTGATTTGGGTGGGTCTCTCATTAACTAATCAAAATCATGAATTCCCAACTGATTCAGCCATTTCTGGTTGATGGCACTCAAAGGGACCATTTTACTTTTGTATCTTATGCTCAAAATGGATTGGGTTTGTAAGCTCACAGGCACACTCCATTGCTATAGCCGTAGAAAATCTCATAAATTCTAAATACAGGTTGTCCACCGTGTAGGTGATGTATTGTACCTGTGGCATGATGTCATGTATGGTTTGTTTGGACGCATCCACTTCATTTACAGCCTCAGATTTGCATTGTATTCTCCGTTGTAATTTAGTTTGTACAGGTTAGCTCATGGCCTGCCAATACCACTGATGAATAGGCCTGTCCAACCTGTACAAGTCTTGAGAACTGTTCCTGTACAAGTCTTAGTAGAATGATCAAAGTGTAAACTATATGCAGACTTAACTTACATTTAAATCATTATCTCATTCTTTTTCTTATATATTTCGATATTTATTCTTTAAATGTTTATGATTATGATTCTTTGTTCACTGATGTTGTTAATTAGTATTTAGGCCACCAAGTGGTTTAGCAATGCCACCCTCCATTTAGGAATTTATATTGAACAAGTATAGTCATTTGACTGAAAATGCTTGTTCTTTGTGGATTCCTAAATTGTCCCATTTGGGACAGTTCGGTATCATACCATGTACTTAGGTTGTCCTCATTTTCAGTTTACATGTAGTTGGAATTTCATAAGCATCTCCCTATATTTTCTCCAGAAATGTGGTTCTTTACTAATTAGTTTCCTTTATCCATGTATAATGGATTACACGTGGCAACTAATTAGTATTGAATTTTACATATATCTGGAGAATATGGGGAAGTGCTGCTGAAATTTCGGCTCACATATAAATTGTATGAGGATAGTACATGGTATGGTACTGAATGGGATAGAGACAATTAGCACCTCTAGATAGAGACAAGTATGATCTGTAACTAATTTATTTATTTTAGGTATCATTTTTCTTTATATATAAAGTTATTAGACTAAATGCTTGTTTGACGTGTGGTATTAGGTGGTATGGAATTGCATTTGGTCCCATGCAAATTCCATCTAGATATATGGAATTGCAGTAGATTATGTGGTACATCAAATGCTTCTATAAAATGTTAAATGCCTCTTTAATTAAATGAACCATATATCTGTTTTGCTTTTATATTGGTTGAATTGAAAGATGGTTCTTGTTTTGTTTCAGGAATATAATCATATTTGTTAGAAGTCCACTTCTCTTGTTGTAGATAAGAACTTGCTAAATTAGGTATAATTGTGTGCTTACCTTCAGTCTTGGTTAATTTATATTTTTATTGCTTCATGTAAATGTATTTGTAGTTATACATTACTTTCGCCTTTACTCTCTCTTTTACTCTCGTTCATCCCCTTGAAATTGGTATCAGATCCTTGTTTACGGTTCTATTATTTAGTTTAAATTTCTTTAGAACAATAGCCCATTTGGTAGAAGAGGTAACACCTCTACCTGTGTTTTCTAAGTAGTAGCTCCTTTGGAGCCCACTTTCATGTCGACCCAAGGGTCCTAACGTGGAACTACCAAATTTGCCCGTTCATCCAAATATAACAATACCAAAAGAAAGATGGAGACACTCCGATTAGTAGGAATGAAGTATGGATTAAAACTCATACGAGAAAGGATGGTTCTATTCATAGTAATGCGCCTTCACATGTGGTAATCTCATTGGTTTAAACTTAAGTTTATAAAATTCAAATTCAGTCTCAATATTACTCATGTAATTGTATAATATTGCAGGAAAAAATTAAAGAGTTACTTTCTAGCAATGGAAGTAATTCCCACGACATCCTTAATGATCCATTCACTCAAGTGTTTGGTCCTGATACAAGGGGTCGTGTTCGAGGTGTTGGGACCACCGTTTTCCAATCACAAATCAGGGGGTCTGTTGCAGCTCTTGAAAAAATCTCTATGTATAAAGGAAAAGTAGAAGAGCAATCGTCCAAAATTCAAGAGCAATTGTTCAAAATTCAAGAGCTATCCTCTAAAATAGATTTTCTTACAGACCAAGTTGGGGGTATCAAAGAGATGCTTCAAGTTAATTTTCATTGAAATCCTTCTTTTTAAAATTTAAATAGTAATAATCTTTTTTAATTATCGTATATAACACATGGTGTGGAACTTTATTTCAGCAGCAACACATGGATTTGGTTCAACGGGAGAATCTACAATTGACTAGTGGACCTTCAGTTGGGAATCATCAATGTGTAGAGAGAATGTGGTCATGCAAGTTGAACTCTTGGCGTAAAGAGCTCGTTGCTCAAGGGTGAGTTCTTTTGGCAGATGGGCCCCAAATGATTCATGGCAAACCTCTTCAGGAAGAGTTTTACAAGGTTTCCATTGATATCATTATTAAAGGAGACACCGAATTGCCTAAACCAGATGGATATCATTCGACTTTAAGCAAAGTTGGAATTGGCTCATTTGTTGCATGGCATTCTTGCTTTACTGAGTTCACAGATTAGGGACAATAGTCTAACACTTTTTGGACAATTCACCTTTTTAGATTGTATGTTTTGATTGTATTTGTGGACTGCGTCCCAAGTACATCTTGTATAGCTTGATTATTTGTTTCTACAAACTGGACATGATAGATGTAATGCAGGTTGTGGAGAAAATAGGAGAGCAAACTTGGAAGATCTAGGCATTCTCCTTACAGGTAAGCTAATGATCAACTCAATAAGATGTTTATTTGAGAAGCTTGATCTCATCAAAATGTAGCCCCCCAACGCCCTTTTTGGTTGTCGCTTTTTTATATTTATTCAGTAAGTTTGGGAGTGTTTGTTTTTGTTGTCACATAAAAATTAGTTCATCTGATTTAGATAATAGTAATTATGTTTTCTTTCTATGTTTTCTCTCACTGTATTATCATTCAACAACTGACACAAGTGTTTTGACACTGATACTTTAATGGGTAGCGGCATTTGTTTATTCAGGAAAAACTTTAAGGGGGGTTGCAGACACAACTGAAAAGATGGGGAAAATGGCCATCAGCCTGATAGAGTTACCCATTTTATACAAATGTTCCTGATGAATACATGCAAGCTATTGAAGATCTAGTTGTCCCAAGGACTGAATTTGGTAATGCATCATAGAAAGAGCATTACCATGTGAAGGTATTATTTTAGCCCCTGTGGCTACTGGCTACTTTGTTACCAGTTTCCATTGAATAGATGCGCAAAGTTTTTTTAAAAATTATTATTTAATGTAGGTGCTTGACAAACATGGTGTAACTCTTTCATGCAAATATTCAAAAGATGCTTCATTTGTCTTATGGGCCACAATGTTAGAAATGAATGATAGCCCAGAAATTAGATGGACATTTGCGTAATATATCTTCTTCAAATGACCAAATGCATGCAGTCTTTTGTAGTCTTCTGTTCTTCTTACCTTTATGGTTAAAAACTATATTGTTCAGCCATGGCATTCTATTCTAGAATCCAGAATATACAAAACACCCATATGCAACAATCCAGCCCCCCAGAGATCTTTTTGGAAGTATAAATGGTCATGTGCAGCTCTTTGGGCAAACACACAATCTAAATGTGGAAGGGTCTATAACTGTTGGAGATGTGTTTCTTGACAAGCAGAAAATGCTATAAGGGACAAGAGCAGCAGTTGTTGGTATATTTGGGAAGATAAAACAAAACCTTAATGTCTTGTAGATCCATACAGTTGTGTATATAGCCTATAATGGAAATAGGTGTACAGATTCAAATTGATCCGTTCAGGTAGGCCACAGTTAACAAAACAAATGTACAGCTCTGAAAAACTTGGTTGAAGTTTGCTAGCCCACTCAATCATTCTCTAATTTAATTTTCAATATCTTACTAACCTTCATTTGTGGATGATCTTGGCTTCTACTTAGATGATTTTTGTGCATATTCAGTATTCCATCTAGAACAGGAATGGAATGTGATTAGTGAGTTTTTATTTATGTTCTCCATCCTTTTGGCACCAACACACTTTGTAAAACTATTCTGTTCTTTTCTTTTTACAGGTGGTCACTTAGTCATCATATTTTTAGTCTAAGAGTTCCTATCATACCTTTTAGTGTTATAAGTCTTAGGCTCCATTTGGTCATCACATCAATCTTTATGAATATAATTTTTTTCTCAAACCAAATGGAGCTTAAGCCCTTTTTTTAACTCCGCCAATGCAACTTTTTTCATTTTCGGTCCCAAGCCCGGGTAAAGGAGGGAGAAGGGCATCAAGGTGAATTGTGTCCTTTTTTTCCACATTCATTTAATGCAACAGTGCTAGCAACAATTTGATTGGCCCACTTCTTATTCTCTGCTTAGATGGCATCGTCATGTTTGTTCTATGTCCTTTGCAGGAAGTAGGATATACCAGGCTTGCAATTGAAGCTCAAAACAAATATAAAATTCAAGTCTTACTCTTGTACTGTTGTCTTTCTTGGTTTTGGTGCAAGGCCTCTAAATATGGGTGATTTTTTTTTCTTTATTTTGATATTGCAATTCAATGAGCCAGTGTATACAAACACACATTTGCACATGATGCTTTAGATATGAGGTGTTCATGCACTTACCAAACTAAGATTGTGCTTTGTTAGGTGCAGCATTCTATTGTAGATATGTGTCCTCAGCAGAGAATGACAGAATTTATGTACTATTTAGGTTCTGAAGAATTTGAAATGCAGGAATGGAACTATGATGAGCAGGTCTGCTATCTAAAAAGTTTTGCATGGAATCCATGGTTGCCAAACATGGCCTAAATGTTTCAGATGGTTAATGTGTGGGAAGGATGGAGTCACTTCCAAGATTTGCTTCAAACGCTGAACAGAATAGCTTCTAAGCATGGTGTCTCTATCCCTATTATCGCTGTGTACTAGATTAGGTAATTTCATCTTGACCACTAATTCAAATATCACATCATTGATTCCTTCCCAATTATAAATTTCCCTTTTGTCACATGACCTAACTATCATTGTATTGACCCTCTTCCATAGTTCTATGTTGGAGTTGAGCTCATTGCTCAATTGGATGGTGCTCTAAGCTTCAACCTTGAGGTCACAGGTTCAATCCCAGCTTACCCATGGATAAGGCTTCTATGTTAGAGAAGGTAACAATGCAGCAGATGAACCTACTCTAATTGAAGTGGTTTTAACTGTTCCATGAGAGGGCGAACTGCCTTGTCCTTCAGTTCATTTTAACATTATCATGTCAGTATCAATACCGAATATTGAATTTGATCTTGATCTTTTTTGGCATATGGAAATACCTTTTCAAGACAAGAATGATACTAATTACGAAGAAGTGGAGGTTGTTGATGAGTTTGACAGAAACCTTGATGAAGATGCGAGTATTTTTACATTTTTTTTTCCTTCATTCATCCATGAGTAGTTCACATTTCAAGTACTGAATGGGCTTTCTTGCTGGAACAAAAGAAGAAATCTATATGCTAGTTGATTTCCTGAATGTTTTATTTTTTAGGTATCATTTGATGCTTTAATCGAAAGGCTTGACTTATTTTTGTTTGACCCTGTAATGGTACTGGTGGGCCCGCCTCTTGATATGATATTACCCATCATAGGCTAGGCCATGCTATTTTTTTTTCCTTATTGTTTTCATGTTAAAATAACCAATCCAAAAAAACACTATGCATCCTAACATAGGCATTGTTTTGCCTGGGATAACATGCAACATTATAGGTGATCCTCTAGTTTTTGTTGTTGAATAGTCACTCTTTTGCGTGTTTAGTTTTTGAATCTTTATGTTGTTTTTTGGCTAATCAAGTTGCTTACTTTGTTTTGATTTTAATAGTTACAATGCAAGCCTAAAAAGAAGCTCTGCCTGATATGCAATGCAAAGACAAGTTCCTCTTTCAGAGTGTCATTGCAAGTCATGGTTCAACCACAAAGGACCATGTGTTTTCTCTAGGAGTGGAGCACATCATGGAGGATTTTTTATTTTTATTTTTATTGTATTCATGCAATTGTAAACTTATTGTTGTAAATATATATAATTTTTATTATAAAGTTGTAACCAATTTGTTCAATATTAATTTTTAATTGTATATAATATTCGTTGGTTTTCAAATATAAAAACAAATGTATAGCTTTTATTGGCCATTCGAAATAATGAAAAATACTGGTCCAAAAAATTTAAAATTTGAACGTTGAGAATGGTTTAAAACCGTTCCTAAAATTTTGTTGCTAAAATTTGAAATTGACAGTTTGCAACCTTACGAACGGTTTGAGACCGTTCCTAAGAGTCTATTCTTAAAATTTGAAATGGTACTTAATACTGTATTGAACCGTTCCAGATTATATGCGACGCCTTTAAAACTGTTCCTAAGGGATTTAGAAACAGTTTAAAACCATTCCTAAATGATGTTTTTGGTGTAGTGCCACATTTATTATACTAAAAAACATTCATTCAGTGATCAGCAATGCCCATCACATAGAGCCCACTTTTGATTGAAAAGGCATTTCCAATTATCCAACTATCAAATCAATGAATACGAGATGGATGGTTTGGATTTATTATACTTGAAAAGTTTGTTAAGTGATCTAGATCTCTTGATAATCACTTTAATCAGATGATCATAACCATTCGATCAATGGCTAGAACAATAGATGATCCATATTTATCATAGCATAAAATCCCAATAAAAGATATGGACATTATTTAAGGACCACCTTTGAATGTCGATCCCTCTCAAAACACCATCATGGTCCACACTTTGGTCCATGGAATTGAATGGTATTAAATTGTGAAAATGGGATTAACATTATTATTGCACAATGATTGCATGTCTGGAAATACAATGGTATTGTAGTCATCTAATCCCATGTTTGGGATACAAATTTTTCTACTAGAAAACAAGGGATTAAGAAAAATCATGTTTGGTGGACCATAGAATTGTAATCAGTGGACCAAATTCACAACGAATGTCATTCACTTGTACACATATATGACCAGAATGTCACGTGTAAATAGTGTATATGGATGGACGACATAGATAAACGCAAGCATCGATGTAGGGCCCACATGTGTAGTGGATTTCAAAATCCACGAAAATCCTTTATGGGACCAAATGCAATTCCATCCCACCTAATCCCAACCTTTCCCATCCTCTTCAAATGCTGGATCGAATTACATAGGACAAAATACAATTCTATCCCACCTAATCCTATCTAATACCATGCGCTAAATGCCCCATTTCCCAAACAGCCCCAAGCAATCATCTTAATGCATTTGAATTGTAGTAGATTGAAAATATCCAACTCTTGGTGAAACATCTAATGTAAGAACTCTATTTAGTGTGCCTTACTGATCAATGGTTTGGATTGTCATTCAGTTGGACTAAATGATTGAGTAGACTAGTGGGCCCCACTTCAGGTGATGCCTTGTGCAATCTATCTGTGCAGCTTTGCGTACTAGGGCTGGAATGCTATAGTTTTCTTACATAAACAGGAATTTGAGTTAATCTAGGATGCTGCAATGTGGAGCGTGGGAGAGAGTTGTAATGAGTTTCAAACTCTCTCCACAGATTCTATAAAAGAGAGCTAGGTCCCCAATCCTACACCACGGCAGAATTCAAGTCCCATCTTTTGAATCGCAGAAAGGGTGTGAAGGAGAGGAAGATCCTAATCTCTACAGGAATTCTAGTATTCTAGTATTCTTATCCAGCTTCCATGGCGGCATCTCATCTAGGTACGCTATCTAAACCCCTGATCACGATGTCCCATGCACAGACAGATCCGTGGGCCTATTTTATATTTAGATTAAGTGCCACAGTTGGTATCAGAGCAATTGTGCAAAGGCATGGATGATCAGATTCAGCTCATCCATTAGAAATTCAAAATCAATTTTTTATTTTTTTTCGAATTCCCAAATCAAGGAAATTGGGATTTTAAATTTTGAATCAAATTAGGGATTTTAATTCCCACATACAGTATTAGGGATTTTAATTTTGAATCCCCGAATTGTGAAATTAGGGCTTTCAAATTTGAACCCCCAAATCTGAAAAATAGGGATTTAAAAATTCGAAACCCAATCTAGTTTATTAGTGATTTTTTGAATCCCTGAATTTAGAAATTCAAATTAGGGATTTCGAATCCTTGTATCCAGCAATCGATAAGAGATTTCAAAAACCCAAATCCCTATTTGGGAATTTTAGATTCTACTTCCTATTAGAGACTTTGGATTTCAAATCTCAGATCGGTAATTAGGGGAAATCCATATTAGCCCTAAATCCTGATAATTAGGGATTTCAAAATCCCATCCAGCCAATTAGGGATTTCAGTTTTTACATCCCCAAATCTAGTGATTAGGGCATAGGGTTGCATCCAGTCAATTGGGAATTTCAGTTTTTTACACCCTTACCTGTATCTTTTTGGGAGATAGCCTTGGATGCTAGGACTCTGCTGGTATCTTTGTTGGACGGCTGTGCGTCTTCATCTTAACAAGCTAGATTCCAACCATTTTCTTCATCTCATGTGTTGGTTTCTCCCTCCATAAGCATCAAGATGCTGGAAACCCTTCATATAGCCTCATCGATGATGGTCGTCTGCTCCATGAGATACCCATCGTCGAAGCCATCACCACCAACGCTTTGATCTCTCTCTATAGTAGCCTTCATCGTCACATGGAGAAATTCTTCTGGTAAATGCTGGTGGCGGAGCTCGCACATGAGCTTTCTCGAACAACTGCTTTTAGATAGTCGAGAATGACTGATTTTTCGGCTGGGTTTTTTGGTTGTAAACGACCTTATATGAGGTCGGGCCTTTTGGACTAGATTTCATCTGTTCGAGTTCTATTTTGGACCCGTGAACGGGATCCACCTGAATCCTTCCTGCTTGGCCTGACGCTCGTTCTAAGGCCCATTTCAAGTTATGGATACACCTAATTTTTATATTGGGCCTGACACTTGTTCTAAGCCTATTACATATACCATGGGACATTAGATTAAGTTTCCTTTTGTCACCAGTGGGCCTCATCAATAGATTTTAGTATGGATGTTAGTTGGGCCCATTTCTTTGGACCATGTGGTTCACATTAAATTCAGATCATATCCATGGATCGTGATATTTAATGGGCCCTATATTCTTAGCCCAGTTCGGGTCTATGCCCACTTAAAATTTGTTTTGGGTCCATTTTGGCCTCTTGTGTTGATCCTTAATTTAGGCTTGGGGTAAAATTGGATCTGTCTAGCAATTCATGATAAGGAACCATCTCATGGGCCCACTCCAGTCAATTTTGGGCCCGATTAAGGCCTAATGGTTGACTATATGAAGCCCCTATTTTAGGCCCATACCAATTTTATTCAGCCTAACTCAGTAAATGTTAAATGCACATTCAATGCTTGAGCCTTCCATTTGGACCAATTTTAGAATATGTTTTCCTAGATTTGAGTTGTCTGTTTAGTTTAAAATGGGCATATAATCTAACTCATTCACCAGATAAGACAATAAAGAATATGAAACTTTCACATATGGATCTTAAGTATTAGATCTAATCTGTCCATCATATGGACACTAATGTAAGGATCTAACCATCCATCTGAATCATTCTATACCAACCGTCTATCGTGTGAGTGTTAAAGGCTAGACTTGTAATGCTCATTGATGATGACCAGATCATACAGAGTCCTAATTCGGCCCTATTATTAGCCCATCACCCATCCTTAGGAGTTGATATGGACCGTTGGAATATATGGTGTGAAACCTATTTGTATGGTTTACTTCAAGTATCTTTTATTTTTCAAAAGGTCAATACCAATTAACTTATGGGCCGCATCAGGCTGATTACGTTATAATCCATTGAGAGGCAGGATTATAATTGCAATCCTAAGTCTATATATGCAGTGTTGGATTCGGTTGTGTTAGCCACCATAGTTACCTCAATCGATGAAAATTCTACAAGTACAGACTTGTAACATTGGGATAAGCAGGATTGCATACAGTTGTGTTCACATTTTCCTGCGTATGGTAACGAAAACATAAACGATTACCATTTGGAAGATACGTGATTGGGAAAAGTAAATGGTGTTAGTGATGTAAAGTTAAAAGAGTCATCTCACCCACAGGTGTTGAGTGTTTTAGATTTACATGACTGACATCACTTAGCTTCATGTTCAGGAGAATCACTAGCATATTATTATTACCACCCACAGGAGGAATGATGATGATGTAACAGATTCTCACCAGGATGAGATGGTTGGGCCCATCGTCATCTTGGATGATTCAGTTGTCGCCTCCCTTAGCAACTAGATTGGTTTACTTTGGCTGATATTTAGTTTTATTCATGAATTGTTCTATGTAAAATAATATGTTAATGTGAGTATATTTTACATTTAGTTACCATCCTAACCAGATCCGATTATGTTCAATAAAAGGAGTCCATAGAGATAATTCTGGGATGGTATCATTTGGAGATCACTTCAGAAAATTCTGAACCATCAAAACCTTTTGAAAACAGACAGAACATTGATCTTGTAATCTCAGGATATGTATCTAGACATAATGGAAATAGAAGAGGAAACATGATTCTAATGAGGGATCCTCAGGACCTCACAGTCCTCTACGTTCTTCAGTTGAAAATCGACCTGGGAATGGATCAAGTCACAAGTGGATTAAAGGGGATACTTGCTTCTTTTATAAGAAGTCGAGCCATCAAAAGAAAGACTATGTAAAGTATAAGGAATAACTCATAAAGAAAAGTAATCATTCTATTCTCGTCTGTTTTGAATCTAATCTGACCGATGTGTTAGCGAATTCCTAGTGGATAAATTTAGGAACTACTATTCACATATGCACTTGTATACAAGAATTACTACAAGCCAGGCCACCAACTGATGCAGAACGCTCAGTATACGTAGGCAATGATGTCAAAGTTGACGTGGAGGCAATAGGAGTCTATAGGCTTAAGTTGAAGTCTAGTCAATTTTAAATTTTAGTAAACACATTTTGTGTGTCATCTATAAAGAGAAATTTAGTTTTAATTTCCTGTTTAGATAAGTTGGGATATTCACTCCACTTTAGAAATGAAAGTTTTAGTATTTACTTTAATTCGATTAAAGTTGAAAACGGCTCTATAGTAAATAACTTATATCAGTTAAACTTGATTGCCTCTCACGTCTAAAATATTAGTACCTTGCATGAAAATAATGTGGGATCCAAGAGAAAATCAGACTATGAGAATTCTTTCATGTTGTGGCACTGGCGGCTCTGCTATATATCTCGTGAGAGATTAGATAGGCTTGTCCGAGAAGAAATTTTACATTCTCTAGACTTCTCTGACTATAAAGTATGTATTGATTACATAAAAGGAAAACAGACTTGAACTAGAAAGAAAGGTGCAACCAGGAGTGGAGGTTTATTAAAGGTTATACATACAGACATTTGTGGACCATTTCCTATAGCTTCATAGAGTGGACACAAATATTGTATTACCTTTATAGATGACTACTCTCATTTCGAATACCTCTACCTTATTAATGAGAAATCAGATGCCCTGGATGTTTTTAAAATCTATAAAGCTAAAGTTGAAAATCAACTTGATAAAGGGATTAAAGTTGTCAGATCTGACCATTGTAGTGAATACTATGGCAGATATGATGAATTAGGACACAATCCAGGGCTATTTGCTAGATACTTACAAGATTGTGGCATTGTCGTTCAATACTCTATGTCTGGTACTCCAGAGCAGAATGGAGTGGCTGAAAGATGCAATCGCACCCTTATGGATATGGTGCGAAGCATGGTCAGCAATTCGACATTGTCATAATCTCTGTGGGGTGATGCAATCAAAACCACAGTTCATATACTAAAAAGGATTCCGAGCAAAGCAGTAAGCAAAGCTCCTTTTGAGTTGTGGAATGGGAGAAAACCAAGTCTCCGATATCTACATGTTTGGGGTTGTCCTGTTGAGGCCAAAGTTTATAACCTGCATGAAAAGAAGCTTGATCCTAGAACCGTAAGTTGTTTCGTCATTAGATACCCAGAAAGATCAAAAGTCTATCGTTTCTATTGTCCTTCCCACTCCATCAGGAT
Organism: Magnolia kwangsiensis; assembly: GCA_037074715.1. Classification (NCBI taxonomy): domain Eukaryota; kingdom Viridiplantae; phylum Streptophyta; class Magnoliopsida; order Magnoliales; family Magnoliaceae; genus Magnolia; species Magnolia kwangsiensis. The sequence goes on along the minus strand of CM073573.1, from coordinate 112,959,826 downwards.
TGTTGAGACCAGGAATGCCAGATTCATTAAGGACACTGAAAATAGTGGAAGAACGAGTATAAGAAATTTTATATTTGAGGATCAAAGGACTGTAACTCCAATCATAGTCAATCCAGATCACGTGGATATTACTGATGCAGTCGATTCTGCAATCATTGTAGAACACTACGTAGAACCTCATATACAAACCACTGATGAGGAAAATCAAGATCAGACCCAACAAGCTGAACCATTGAGAAGATCTGAAAGAGAGAGAAGGCCTATAAATCAAGACGATTACATCGTATACTTATAGGAGCATGACTTTGACATAGGGGTGGAAAAGGATCCTTAATCCTTTATACAAGTCAAACAAAGTACTAATCCTTCTCGTTGGTTTGATGTCATAAAAGATGAGTTGAAATCCATGCAGGACAATAAAGTATGGGATCTTGTATAGTTACCTACTGGAATAAGGCTGATTAGTTCTAAATAGATATTTAAAATCAAAATGGACCCCAAGGGTAATGTCGAAAGGTATAAAGCCTGACTTTTTATCAAGAGTTTTAACCAACGTGAGGGTATTGACTTTAAGAAGACTTTCTCACTAGTATCCAAGAAAGACTCATTCAGGATCATAATGACTCGTGTAGCTCATATGGATTTAGAGTTATATCAGATGGATGTAAAGACTACATTTCTCAATGGGGATCTGCATGAGAATGTGTACATGTTGCAGCCTGAAGGTTTTGTAGCTACTGGTTCAGAACATTTAGTTTGCAAACTTAAGAAGCCCATCTATGGGTTGAAACAGGCACCATGACAGTAGTACCTTAAGTTTCATGAAGTAATTTCCTCATATGGCTTTGTAGAAAACACTGCAGATGAATGCATCCACATTAAAACTAGTGGGAGTAAGTTTGTTATGATGATTTTATATGTTGATGACATTCTGTTAGCTAGCAGTGATACCAGGATGTTGAGCAACACCAAGAAATTCTTATCTCAAAGGTTTGAAATGAAAGACCCTGGTAAAGCTTTTTACGTCATCGGCATTGAGATTCGCCGTGGCAGAACACTTGGACTGCTCAGCCTGTCACAGAGGGCCTATATTACTAGGGTACTTGAAAGGTATGGCGTGCAAAATTGTGCTTCAGAAAAGTCACCCATTATGAAGGGCGACAAATTTGGTCTATTTCAGTGTCCAAAGAATGATTTGGAAAAGGATCAAATTAAAGAATTTTCGTACACATCAGTAATAGGGAGCATCATGTATGCTCAAGTCTAGACGCGACCAGACATTACCCTCGTTGTTGGAATGTTGGGAAGATATCTATCTAATCCAGAAATACAACATTAGATAGCTGCGAAGAAAGTATTACGGTATCTTCAGAGAACGAAAGACTTCGGACTCACATACAAAAGGTTTGATAAGTTGGAGTTAATCGGATATTCAGATGAAGACTTTACAGGCTGCGTTGATACTAAGAAGTCTACTTCAGGATACATCTTCATGATGGTGGGAGGAGCTGTGTTGTGGAAAAGTGTGAAACAATCTACTACAGACTCATCCACTATGGAAGCTGAATTTATTGCCTACCATGAGGCATCTAATCAGGCACTATGGTTACAGAGTTTCTTCTCAGGTTTGCAGGTACTGGAGCATATCCCGAAACTATTGAAAATATTTTACGATAATTTGGCTGTTATTTCCTTCTTTAGCAACAACAACATTCATCAAGGTCGAGGCATATCGACATCAAGTATCTTGTTAGAAAGGAAAGGGTTCAGAATCATCAAGTGTCCATGGAATTCATCAGCACTAAGCAGATGATTGCAGATCCGCTCACTAAAGGGCTCTCTATCATGCCATTTCAGGAGCATGTAACATCCATGGGAGTGATTGATCCCACAAATATTTTCAGTTAGTGGGAGTTGAGCGTATTTTAATTTTCACAGACACTTAGAGATCTCGTTTTATACAGTTTATTTGGATGATTTTAATATAAAGATTTATTTCTGCTTCTTTATATATATGCACAAATTTTAAGTAAGTAGAACTACATTCGTGTCTCGTTGGAGACATGTAAAAGCTTCAGACCTCTTAAGGATAGGCACATATCATTACACTAAAGTGTGTAATCCTTATACCACATTTCCTAGTTCATGATCTATGTCGTTAAGATTGAAAGTACTTGTGATCGCGCTTAGTCTCACTTCGCCTAAATTAAATATTGTGACGACTACCACATTTTGATACTGACAGCCTTAATAGGCCAGATTGAATAACATTACTCATATTGTCCAACTATTTCATTGGTTAATCATTTGGATATTTTCTTAAAAGATCAAAATTTATTTTTAAAATTATTCTATATGACTATCATTGACGTTGCTCAATGAAGCCCAAGTGGGAGAATGTAAGAACTTTATTTAGTGGGCCTTACTGATCAACAGTCTGGATTGTCATTCAGTTGGACTGGATGATTGAGTAAACCAGTGGGCCCTACTTCAGGTGATGCACTGCGCAGTCTATCTACACAGCTTTGTGTACTTGGGCTGGAATGCTATAGTTGTCTTACGCAGACAACAATTTGAATTAAACTAGGATGCTGCAATGTAGAGCGTGGGAAAGAGAGTTGTGATGGGTTTCAAACTCTCTCTCCATAGACTCTATAAAAGAGAGCTGGGTCCCCGATCCTACGCCATGACAAAATTCGAGTCTCATCTTTTGAATTGCAGAAAGAGTGTGAAGGAGAGGAAGATCCTAAGCTCTATAAGAATTCTAGTATTCTGATATTCTTATCCGGCTTCCATGGCAGCATCTCATCTAGGTACGCTATCTAAACCCCTGATCGCCATGTCTCATGCACAAATAAATCCGTGAGCCTATTTCGCATTTAGATTAAGTCACACACTTGATGCTATTTGGAAAGAGGCATCACATGATATCCCAACAAGCGGTTTGCCCCTAATACATGTGTTTTCAATTATGGGAAAGTGGCACATGCGTTTGTGATCAAGACCGTTGTTTTACGGGTCCCGTTGCTGATGTACCATGTACCAGAAGAATCTATATTGGATGATCCTAGTAACTGATTTTCAATTTCTCTTAGCTGGACACGGAGCAATCTATTTCTAGGCGCCATGAATCTAGAGCCTGTGATTATCCTATCAAGTAGATCGGTGGTCTTATTACCAAAGCGTGGGCCGCATTTGTCAAACCGAAGACCCGTGTATAACGCACAAGGCCTCCACGCCACATGTCGCACAATTCCGCATGTTTATATCCTATGTATGTGAGCAATCAAAGTTCACGTTGACGCATTTGCCACACGTGCTTGTGAGTTTACTTGGGCTCAGGTGCAACGAGAAGAGAAGATATAAACAAGGGGTTTGCCCCTAATACATGTGTTTTCAATTATGGGAAAGTGGCACATGCGTTTGTGATCAAGACCGTTGTTTTATGGGTCCCGTTGCTGATGTACCATGTACCAGAAGAATCTATATTGGATGATCCTAGTAACTGATTTTCAATTTCTCTTAGCTGGACACGGAGCATTCTATTTCTAGGCGTCATGAATCTAGAGCCTGTGATTATCCTATCAAGTAGATCGGTGCTCTTATTACCAAACCGTGGGACGCATTTGTCAAACCGAAGACCCCTGTATAACGCACAAGGCCTCCACGCCACATGTCGCACAATTCCGCATGTTTATATCCTATGTATGTGAGCAATCAAAGTTCACGTTGACGCATTTGCCACACGTGCTTGTGAGTTTACTTGGGCTCAGGTGCAACGAGAAGAGAAGATATAAACAAGGGGTTTGCCCCTAATACATGTGTTTTCAATTATGGGAAAGTGGTACATGCGTTTGTGATCAAGACCGTTGTTTTATGGGTCCCGTTGCTGATGTACCATGTACCAGAAGAATCTATATTGGATGATCCTAGTAACTGATTTTCAATTTCTCTTAGCTGGACACGGAGCATTCTATTTCCAGGCGCCATAAATCTAGAGCCTGTGATTATCCTATCAAGTAGATCGGTGGTCTTATTACCAAAGCGTGGGCCGCATTTGTCAAACCGAAGACCCGTGTATAACGCACAAGGCCTCCACGCCACATGTCGCACAATTCCGCATGTTTATATCCTATGTATGTGAGCAATCAAAGTTCACGTTGACGCATTTGCCACACGTGCTTGTGTGTTTACTTGGGCTCAGGTGCAACGAGAAGAGAAGATATAAATAAGGGGTTTGCCCCTAATACATGTGTTTTCAATTATGGGAAAGTGGCACATGCGTTTGTGATCAAGACCGTTGTTTTATGGGTCCCATTGCTGATGTACCATGTACCAGAAGAATCTATATTGGATGATCCTAGTAACTGATTTTCAATTTCTCTTAGCTGGACACGGAGCATTCTATTTCTAGGCGCCATGAATCTAGAGCCTGTGATTATCCTATCAAGTAGATCGGTGCTCTTATTACCAAACCGTGGGCCGCATTTGTCAAACCGAAGACCCGTGTATAACGCACAAGGCCTCCACGCCACATGTCGCACAATTCCGCATGTTTATATCCTATGTATGTGAGCAATCAAAGTTCACGTTGACGCATTTGCCACACGTGCTTGTGTGTTTACTTGGGCTCAGGTGCAACGAGAAGAGAAGATATAAACAAGGGGTTTGCCCCTAATACATGTGTTTTCAATTATGGGAAAGTGGCACATGCGTTTGTGATCAAGACCGTTGTTTTATGGGTCCCGTTGCTGATGTACCATGTACCAGAAGAATCTATATTGGATGATCCTAGTAACTGATTTTCAATTTCTCTTAGCTGGACACGGAGCATTCTATTTCTAGGCGCCATGAATCTAGAGCCTGTGATTATCCTATCAAGTAGATCGGTGGTCTTATTACCAAAGCGTGGGCCGCATTTGTCAAACCGAAGACCCGTGTATAACGCACAAGGCCTCCACACCACATGTCGCACAATTCCGCATGTTTATATCCTATGTATGTGAGCAATCAAAGTTCACGTTGACGCATTTGCCACACGTGCTTGTGAGTTTACTTGGGCTCAGGTGCAACGAGAAGAGAAGATATAAACAAGGGGTTTGCCCCTAATACATGTGTTTTCAATTATGGGAAAGTGGCACATGCGTTTGTGATCAAGACCGTTGTTTTATGGGTCCCGTTGCTGATGTACCATGTACCAGAAGAATCTATATTGGATGATCCTAGTAACTAATTTTCAATTTCTCTTAGCTGGACACGGAGCATTCTATTTCTAGGAGCCATGAATCTAGAGCCTGTGATTATCCTATCAAGTAGATCGGTGGTCTTATTACCAAACCGTGGGCCGCATTTGTCAAACCGAAGACCCGTGTATAACGCACAGGGCCTCCACGCCACATGTCGCACAATTCCGCATGTTTATATCCTATGTATGTGAGCAATCAAAGTTCACGTTGACGCATTTGCCACACGTGCTTGTGTGTTTACTTGGGCTCAGGTGCAACGCGAAGAGAAGATATAAACAAGGGGTTTGCCCCTAATACATGTGTTTTCAATTATGGGAAAGTGGCACATGCGTTTGTGATCAAGACCGTTGTTTTATGGGTCCCGTTGCTGATGTACCATGTACCAGAAGAATCTATATTGGATGATCCTAGTAACTGATTTTCAATTTCTCTTAGCTGGACACGGAGCATTCTATTTCTAGGCGCCATGAATCTAGAGCCTGTGATTATCCTATCAAGTAGATCGGTGGTCTTATTACCAAACCGTGGGCCGCATTTGTCAAACCGAAGACCCGTGTATAACGCACAAGGCCTCCACGCCACATGTCGCACAATTCCGCATGTTTATATCCTATGTATGTGAGCAATCAAAGTTCACGTTGACGCATTTGCCACACGTGCTTGTGAGTTTACTTGGGCTCAGGTGCAACGAGAAGAGAAGATATAAACAAGGGGTTTACCCCTAATACATGTGTTTTCAATTATGGGAAAGTGGCACATGCGTTTGTGATCAAGACCGTTGTTTTATGGGTCCCGTTGCTGATGTACCATGTACCAGAAGAATCTATATTGGATGATCCTAGTAACTGATTTTCAATTTCTCTTAGCTGGACACGGAGCATTCTATTTCTAGGCGCCATGAATCTAGAGCCTGTGATTATCCTATCAAGTAGATCGGTGCTCTTATTACCAAAGCGTGGGCCGCATTTGTCAAACCGAAGACCCGTGTATAACGCACAAGGCCTCCACGCCACATGTCGCACAATTCCGCATGTTTATATCCTATGTATGTGAGCAATCAAAGTTCACGTTGACGCATTTGTCGCACGTGCTTGTGTGTTTACTTGGGCTCAGGTGCAACGTGAAGAGAAGATATTCCCAGGAATGTTACATGTATATAAGTAGTTAAACTACAGCTTAATTTGAAAGAAGCATTTCAATGAAATAATCCTTTTACCCAAAAAACTGTACACTACCAAACAGATCCTACTAGATCACTTGTATGGTTGGAAAGGATGCCATTCAATGAAATAGTAACTACAAGCTCCCAAACAAGCCCTTATAGATCACCAAGAGAGTAGGAATGGATGCTGTTTTGGTTGTTTATTTTCAGTTCACAGAGTCTAGACTAAGGACATTGAATTTTTGTGATTTGGTGATGCATGTTGAGAAAACATTTTCACGAGCATATAAATCACTTTAAGAAACGTGCTTCTGTTTTTGGAACGCAATGAAGAAACACACTTCTATGTGCCATTCAAAGAAGAAGAAAAAAATGATAACAAGGGGAAAAACAGAAAGGAAAAAGAAAAAGAAAGAAACATGCTTCTACATCCCAATTCCAGCAAAAAGGTTTATCATGTAGTTGATAGGCCTGAAGAACTGATCCTATGGAGTCGCTTGGGTTATGTTTAGATGCTCGAGTGAATTACATTACAAATGTTTAGCTTAATCAAGAAAAAATAACAAAAGATCGAATGATGTATCCTAGCATCCATCATGTTTCGGATAGTGCTTCTTTCAAGTCCAACTTGAAAGTAATGTAATTACGATTTGGTTATTTCCTCTTTATCACACCAAGGGCCTATTAGTAGCCACCTAAAGTGAATTCATCTCATTTTAGTCATTGTTTGAAAACTAAAAATCTTGACTTAATTCGATGTCTAGCGGGGTCGGGTCAACTCAAGACTCGACAGGATCTTTAATGGACTCAATTCGATATTTTTTAATAATTAAATTTGAAGTATCTTGAGAAGTTTATAAAATCTTAAATTTCTTAGAAGTGTGTAAAACATTAAAATATCCAAAAGAAAATGAAGCTGCTGTCGGTGGTATGCTGGTAGAAACATTGTCATTCCTTTATGAAGGTTACTGTTCAAATCCTCCATCAAGCATGTCATTTTATTAGTTGTCCAACTGTTAAGTGGTGCAAGTGACTTAGCCAAGTCATGTTGAGTCGAATCAAGTCAACCAAGTTTTCAAGTCAACTCAAAAAGTCTTGTCAAGTCCTGATTGGGTCGGGCTCTCCATCGAATTTCTAAGATTCTCATCTCTAAATCTCATTGAGCTGAGTTGACTCGTCCAAGTTTCGAGTTGACCCACTAAGTTTTAGAACTATGATTTTATTTAATTGTAATTATATATTAGAGATCATATTTTATGGATAGCATTTAAAAATAATCCCAACATCGTTGTATATAATCTCTAATACATAATATTAACTAAAATTAGATGAACTCATTTGAGTTCATTTTTAAGTTGCTACCAAACGGGCCTATTTATTGCAATTAAATTCGATGCTAATTCTGATTTCTTCGACTCTGCCAAACCTAACACCTTACCACAAGGTTTCATGGTCTCATGGGTACATGCTGAAGTACTTCAAGAAGGTTAGTACCAAACTGCTAGCATTTTATTTCGAGACAAATAAGTATTTAACCAAATTGAATCAGCAAACAACAACAAGTGGAGGCTATTAAGAGTTCATGGACAAGGAGATCAACATGGTTGCAAGGCCACATGGAAGACATCTCCTATGAAAAACAGAAACAAAGAAACAAACTATAATAACCCTAAGAAAAGAGAATATATATATATATATATATATATATATATATATATATATATATATATATATATATATATATATATATATATTCTTCTGAAATTCCTTTATACCACTAACTCACACTACAACAAATCAGGGCATAGCCGACTGATGGGCTAACCCTTTGCTCGCAGTCCGTTTTAACGGCTGCGGGCAAAGGGTCCCTTTCTATTAAAAAAAAAAAACATAAATCCCTCTCTCTCTCGCGCGCCCATCTCCCAAAACCCAAAAGCCTCTCCCTTTCCCTCGCCCTCTCTCGATCTCCCACGCTCACTCACCCTCCCTCTCTCTCTCGCACTCAGCCTCTCCCTTTCCCAATCCGGCAGCAGCGATAAAGGTAAAAGCTCTGAAATTTTTCTCTGACCCGCTCCCTCGATTCTCTCAGAAAACCCTACTACTGATTTTCCATCTCTATCTCTCTCTCTCTCACTTTAAATGCTGGAGGAGAGAGCTCTCCTTTGGATTCGCAGATCTCAACGAGCTCACGTTTTCAAAGGCGGACCCGTTTGGTTATCAGGTTCACATCGGATCTAGGGTTTCTTTAACTTTCTCGCTTCCCGTTTTATCGATTTAAGGTAAGAGCAAACGCAATCTTTTCGATCTCGTCTTCCCGCATTGTAAGGTTAGGGTTTCATCGAACTGCATTATGTTTTCTAGGGTTTTTTGAGTCACATTTGTTTTCTGCAACAATTTTTGGGGGTTTCTGGAGTTGCATTTTGATCTTGAGATCGTTTCATAGGATTTTTATTTTTATTTTTTAAAAATTTTGTCTGATGTTTTTCATTTGTGCTTTGATGATGTAGATCTTTTGAATATTAATTAATTTATTTTTTAAAATTTTCTTTTAATTGAGGGATTTGAAATTTCTGGGGAGGAGATCATTTTTTGGTGTAGTTCTTTGATTGGGAGGAAAAACAGAGAAATTGAAAAAAGAAAAAAGAAAAGAATATTTTTTAGTGTTTTATTTTCAATAAGATTTTTTTTAATAACACCTTAAGGGCTTGTTTGGACTTGTAAAAAGTATGGGAAAGGAAATATTGTTTCTCTAGAAATCTTATTTCTAAGAAATGTGAGAAAAGAAACTTTATTTTTTCATACTTGTTTCAAAATAATATTTTTCTAAAAAAATTTAAAACATGTTTTTCTTTTTTTTAGTAGCTCAAATGAATCTCGTAGGATGTGATTAACAAAATCGGTCGTTAGATCTTTCATTCTTGGGAATTTTTGGGGCATGGTCCATCTACAGTGTGATGAATCAGTTCAGTGCCTGGATTTTCTAACCATGTGCCAGAAAACTCGAGTGTACAGTGCAAAGCCTCAATTTGTGGATCCTATCACTCTTGGGTTATTCTGTATCCTTTATTTTCGGACCCCAAATAGGTGGGGCAAGACTGATGATAATGTTGTTGTAGGTGGTGGTGATAGTGGTGCTGATGATGATGGTGCATCCAACGATACAATCTTTAGGCTCTACTGTATATATGCAATAATGATTTTGATCACTTTGCTCAACGACCATCCTATCGTTTTTGGCAATTGACATTTTTTTTAGTGATAACACTTCCTTTTATCCGCTTTCACATAATGAAAATGCATACAGGGGTACAACCAATACCTCCTTCTTCTTCTTTTTTCTTAAAGAACTTTTAAATGCTTCTGATATCGACTTTTAAATACTCAATTACTATAGAGGTTAACTCTGGCATAGACAATCTTCCTAGGAACCGGGTAAGAAGGAGTATTCTTCTTATTTTTGATAGAAGATAAGGCAAAAATTGCATTGCTTTACTACTTTATTTCTATTTTCTTCCCTTTTTTTTGTTGTAGCTTGGTTACCTGTGATCTTTTAGCCCTGTTTTGTTGTTGTTGTTTCTCTATTTTTCAAATAAAATTTCCACTTACAAGAAAAGGACAGTTACATCTAGGTGCATCCAGGCCGCTAGAGTGATCTAAGGGCACTTGTGGCTTCTGCCTTTTAACTACACTGGATGAAGCCGAATCCTGAACTGAAGATCTCATGTTTTGTGCTAAACATTTATCAACAAGGGGCTGATAGGCAGAATTGTTGAGGTAATTTCTCTCATAATTGTTTGAGCAGTCATGTAAACATGAAACTTCTCATCTTTCAGTTTTTGACACCTTGCTTGCCTTTCATTGTAAATCTTAGGCTATGGTCGTACTACCTTGAGCAGTGCACATATTGCCTGTTTATATCCCATTGAAACTTGAGTGGTATACATGACAACTAGTTTCCTAGAGAGATAATTGGCTTCCTAGAGAGATACAATCCTCTACTATGTACCCATTTGATGTAGGCTGAACTAGGCTTATGAACCATGGGTTAGGCCCATTAATCTCAAGCCCAACAACTGGCCCATTAATCCTTGACACCTACGTTTGTAACTTCTCCAACAAATGATGTTAATTTTCTTCATAACTAGATACTATTAGTAAAATGCATGTTGGCCCATGTACATCAGTTTCACCACCTCATGTTAGGATATGATCGCAAAAATGACTGGATCCAAAACTCGAGTAGGCCATGCCAAATTAAACAATGGAGATTGAACACCCACCATTGAAACCTTCATTGGCGAAAACTGATGGACAAGGTAGATGTCATGTAGACATGTTGGTGGGACTGTTATGTTTTCTGAGAGACTTTCAAGGCTGGTGCTAACTTGTATGGTGTAAGTAGACAATACTGTACTTCCATGAATATGACATACTGCAAAAATGATTTAATTCCTATTTTCAGATTGGCCAATATTGGGTGGTTTTCAAAAATAAGGGTGGAGTAAACTAGAGCTCTGAGGGTTTATTTGGACTTTAAGATTTCACCTGACATTTTATGGGGAGGTAATTCTTTTGTTGGTCTTACACTTTTGATTAACAAGTCTTTTAGAAAGTTTATATTTTGATTGCCATTATAGACACCATAGTTGGTGATACTCATAGATATGTTTCAATGTTATATCTTGTTCATGCTGCTTGCACCAATTTAAGCTAATCATTCACTTTCAATGTCCATTTGGAATTCCCCAATTTTCAGCACACTTGATGTGCTCTATTCAAGTCGAAGTGGGATAAGAATATCCCACTTATGGTTCGGTGTGGAAAACCTGGCTGGTTCCCATTCTCTGCTCCAATCTAAATGCAAGGAAATTGGTTCGATTGCAATGTTTAATCAATCCTGACTTGTGTGGACTTGTACACGAGCCCTTGTGTCTGTCACTATTCATTAACTAAGAATATCCTACCAAGAGTATGAGGAGTTGGGTGGACCTTACACAAGCCTCTTACGTATGTCATTATCATTGACTAAGAGCATCCCACTAGTGGTTTTGGAGTGGAAAAATCTAGTTTTGGAGTGGAAAGATTTTTTGTGTAAGCTAGTCTTGCATCTGGGTCTCCTTATTGTAAAGAAACCAAGGATTTTCAGCTGCTGCTACTGCCGCCCATAGGATTGAAGTTGTAGTGGATTTTAAGCCAGTCGAACATCTGATCGAACCTCTAGACACTGATCAGCCAATCAGATGTCCATTGCCCGAACCTTCAATTCTAAATGTAAGCACAAACCCAACTACTGATTCTCTATTCTGTTGTAACTATATATGAGAAAGGAGGGTTCCCTGGTATTTTTCTGAACAATGGTCCTGCTTTTGCAGTTTCACAGGTACTTGCTCATGTTTACTTCTTTTTTTTCTTTTTTTTTTTTTCGATTTCGTCATATTTACATTTTCTTAACAATGAGTTTGTGTTGTATCACGCTTCCTTTTTTCACATTAATAAATGTGGACAGCATGATGTTGGTGATTCTCAAATAAACAGGAACATAATCCACTCATGATCCAACATTGGAGAGTTTGTTAAAGTTACCCAGTTCAGTGGTCAAAGATCAAGTTTGTTGCTCTTCACCTACTTGTTTGTCTACTGTCAAGTGGACATTCTTTATGAGGAGCTATTATTTTTTTGTGAATGCTAAATTCTGTAAATTATTAGTCTCACCTCTCAAGGGCAGACATTTAGCCACCTTATCTTTATGTTCTTTTTGAGGTATAGTTACATGCTCCGAGATCTAAACTATTGCATCCTACTTCCATGATTGGATGACGTGTATCAACTTGATTGGTGCCTCCATATTGCCGGGTAGAAGGAATATGGTTGATGCTTGGGAAAGGTATTTTTGGACAGGTGTATGTGGGGCGTCAAATTTTTGCTGCTCCTGGTGGCCTAGATAGGATTACTGGCGCTGGTGCTATAGAGGTTTGAAAAATTCTTAAATTTTTTTATTGTTTGGTAGAGCTGTGTATTCGATTTTCCTTCTTAATGGACACTGCAGGAGGCACAAAAAATGTTCTTACATAACAAGTAGATTTGTCATGCATTACTCCAATCAAATGATTCTACTAACTTGATCAATAGTCATTAAAATGAATGATCCATGTCAATGGCCTACAAAATTGGTCCATGACTAACTGATTTTCACCGACCATCCTATGGACTACACGTTTGATTTCATGGGCCATTTTATTGATTGTGGAGCTCAAGATCACTTTGTCAGTGGAATTGACTGCTTCAGGAATTGTGAAATTTACTTTTTTTCCTTATTTGACACCATGCTTTTGGACGATCTAATTCCCTAATTTGTTAATTGGGTAAAGGGTTGTTGCTCAAATGTCTTAACAACACACTTCATGAATTGGGTGGTATTAAAATTACCAAATTCATGAATTACCTGTTGATGCAAAACTTCTTGCAGGCTTCATTTTTTCTTCTTTCTTTACGGTGAGCTTTGAATATTGGTCTTTCATATTCATATGCATTGGGCTTCAATCAATGCAGGGGTATTACTCAATGGCTAAACAGCCATCGAACTTTGAGGTTCTCAATCAGGTAACCATCACTTGTTGTCCTCTATCATCATTATTATGAATGTTTTTCTTTGAACAAGAGAAAAGTATCATTGGAGATTTTTAATGGTATTTTGGTATGGCTACCATCATCCTGTTTGTTCCTTCTAACTGAAATTATTATATCAACAATCTCCTGAGAAAACCATTTCTAAATTTGAATTTCTTAAGAAGAAATTTTATATTGAAAGAAGCTTAGATGAGTTTTTTAATTGGAATGAGCAAGGAATGGGAGGAGAGAGATTTTAAGATGAATTAGTCTTTATATATATATATAACTCAAAGTTTTCTATTAGCATTTTGCAAGTGCCCCACACATCCCAACGTGGGACACGTGTGTGAGTCCAAGTGACTCATTAAGCATGTCTAATGAACAGCTCAGATAATGCATCCATGTTGGCACCATAGTCACTTGTAACCATTGCATCTCTTCTTGACTATCTTCTTGACTATCCATGTGTCTTTTTAACCGATATAGCTAGGGCAGGGTCTTATTCATTAGCTTTGTATTTTTTTGTTTTTAATATTATGTTTACTGAGTTTTGGTGATGCTGCTATGCTCACCCCTCTCCAGATGCACCTTTATGTGCAGCACGGGTGCTAAGAGAATGAATGCAAAATTATGATTCGGGATAGTCCTTTTGGCATGCATCCTCTAAACGGGTGTACAAGGGGCCCCTAGCAGCAAGATGAATGAACACAAAAATTAAGGATTCAGTATGGTGCATTCATGTTGCTCCACAATTATACGTTGAATGGGCACTTTGGCAAGTGTATTTTTAGCCATACATTCGTTATGTTGTATGCATTCATCTGCATGGTGGGGATCACCTTATGCATTGTTGGATATCCCACGCACTTGCCAGGTTGGCACTTGTGCTGTGTAAAGATGTGTTTGCAGATGATTTTGCGTGCTCATTGATATTTTAAGTTAGATAGTCTTTAAAATGTTTCTGTATAATGTGTATATCAGTACATTCAAATTACACTACAAAAGAGGTGTTGTATTTATGGAGTTCTAGAAAGCTTGACCATTATCTAGAAACAATTGCATGTGAAATATGTTTGGAACCAAAAGCATTTTTCAATCTAGATGTGTATGGTGTTCATTGTATCTGATGGATCACTCTCATTTTTAATTTGGGAGTTTGCAATCAACAGGGCAAGATTACTGAGTTTGCTTGTTTCATTTTTGATAGAAAGTGCTATTGTACATCCCATTGCTTTTCTACAATTCTCCTAATCCATTGATGGTAGCTCATCTCTTTTTTCCTTTTGTACAGGCAGCAAGCGGCTTGTCCCGGTGGGTCTTGGAGATGATGATCAATGTATTGAGGATGACTTTACTGCATGGTGTGGAGAACTTTCATATTTCTCAACATCTCTTTGATAGACTCTAACCCTTCCACACTAGATAATACCAGATGAACCTAACATTTGTAAAAATAGTTTAACTTACCTCATCTATTTTTCCTGCTGCTATTTATTTTGTATATTCATGCCTATTCCTTATTTTGGAGCTAATTTGTTCAATCTCCATTCGATAAATGGTTGTCATGGCTTTTCGTGGAATGCATGTGTCATATCATTATTCGGGATTGTCCCAGCTATTTGGCATTGGCTATTGAATGCGTCTGTTTCTCTGTGCTTGTGGTGGTGAGCATCTCCTTTGTTGCATCTCATATATGACGAGTGAACTGTGACATTCTATTTGAAGCTCAACTTTAGGGAACTATTCAGGACGACCTACAAATATTTAACATTAAGACAAAGGCAAAAACCATGAACTGAAATGGATCTGCTGCAGATGTTACTGTTAATGAAGGTGGTATCTATGATGCTCTATTTTGGAATTATTTCCTCCTCAATTATCTCTTAATAAAAATCTCTTGTTATATCTCATCATATTGTCAGGATTCTTGATAAAAAGAAGGAAAAAAAAGAAGAAGAAGAAGAAGAACAGATTGTTGTGTATATCTTTTCTCTATGTTCCTTAGAAGGGTAATTGGTTGACCTGCCTGGAAAAAGGATGTGTCTCATTATCATCTGTTTTGTAGTTTGGATTTTTTTAAAAAAAAATTAATTATGATCAATTCTGAATTTTCTTTTCTTTTCTTTGGATGCTTAGGACAGTTCTTGGAAGAGTTCGAGTGGCTGTAAGACTACGACCTCGGAATGCAGAGGAGTTGGTTGCAGATGCTGATTTTGCTGATTGTGTAGAATTTCAGCCAGAGATTTTTCTAATTGCACTTCTCTTTTGTTTGTAATTGCATATGCCTAAATTTACACCAGATGTGCAGCGTGTAATGCTTTCCAAAGAAAACACAGCTGTGTTTATGTTGCCTTTCAAAATACAAACAGCTGTGACAACTGGAAATGCAGCCTGCCATAAATCTACCTGCAAAACAGAAACAGTCATTTTTAAACAACAAAAATAAAAAAGAAAAAACAACAAACGACTATTAGAGGACATGTAATGCTGGAATTAAATGTATGGAAGTGCCAATAAGTTCTAGTAGCCTAGTCTGAGAAGTAGGGTCAGCATCCATATCCCTGGTTACTTGAATCTTAGCTCCTGACTGAAGTAGGAGAGTAAATATTAAAGAAAAAAAAAAACAGAGAATGCTTCTAATACCTATGTAAATTGCACGAAGCATGCCTTTGAGGTTACTGATTTTGTGATTCAATTGAGCTAGGAATCTATCAAGATCATCTCCATCAAATAAATCAGTTGCTGTTAGTTTGTGCTTTTGAAAAATATCATGCAGTGAAGACATGTAAGATTCATCCCTTGACTGTGCCTTGTTAATGAGGTTATACATCATATCTGTCACCTGTGACATCGCAGAAACCACTACCAATTTCCTTTCCAAAGAATCATTCAGAATTATAATACAGAATTGAACATGAGAAAGTTCTTCTATTAAAAGTTCAAAAACAGCAGTTTCAACAGATTTATGGTAACAATAAATGAAAAAGAGTGAAATGCAATGGAAATGTGTGAGGGTAGCCATCTACATCCTATTCCTACTCTCCACAAATGTGATACATAAGCGTGAGATCCATGTCGTTCATCTGGAGGGCCTCACCATGTCAGAAGTAACCATGTCAGACACACCTTTCAGACATTAAAAGAGTGTATAAGATCACCTTGGCAGTGTTCATAGTAGACTGTTGAAAAGTTATATAAGATCACCCTCTGTAGATCGAGTAGATACTTCTTCTCCTCGGTTTTGTAAAGGTGTACAACAAGATAGATTACATTAAGAACACCACTCAAAAAGGAAAAGAAATACTTTGATATTCTGGCAGAGTGAGATAGATGATAAGCAGGCACTTAGAAATTATACTTCGACACCACACATTTTTCATTCAAGTAATTCAAATTAAACCATCCAAATTATGTATAACAGTTTAGATGGACTGCAAACTAAAGAATTGTAGATATTTATTGGACAGTTAATAATGAAAAATATCCAATGATCTTTTTTCAACAAACAAGTGTATTCTAAAAAACTGTCCGTAAGGTTTTGTGGGCCCTAGATGATGTCTGAATGACAAAAAAAATGGTCCTGTTTTGAAAGCCTATTGATATAGCTCTCAAACAATCAAATATCATGGACTCTTTATGTCATTTTTCTTACATGTGAATGATGAATGGAATTTTAGTTTACTTCTTCCAACTCATTTTGTTTATGTTTCATTTTAGTCTACTGGCTTGTTTTATTGCTAGATGACAAGACAACTATGGCTGTACTTCAATCTTGAAATCTGATTCACTAGTCTTAGAATGTATTTACACAATTTTCAAAACAATGCCTTTTGGAAATCTAAACATCCAGGTCAGTAAGTTTTCCTCAAATCTGAGATCTTTTTCTTGCGATGTCTGCGTTTTCTACCCTTCTACTTTGATTTTCCTTGATTTCTTGTCAGATCAAAGGTTCTGATGTGATATATGGTATGGATATCTTGAAAAAATGAATGATATCTTTTTATAGATCACTGATAAAATGCTCTATACCCTGCCATTGTCTTCCTACAGGGATGCTAACACTGTTAATGATGTTATGGAATTTTTACTTCAAAACTTCACAGAGATGAATAAACTTTGGGTCCGAATGCATCATCAGGTTAGTTGAAATTTTAGAGAACTATCGCTATTGTGTTTGGGCACAAAAATCAAGTGCATGCCATAAATGAAAAACTGGACCATGGGGATTTGTGAAGGGAAGATACAGTGCAGGTTGAATTTCATGCTATTCTACATGTTTGACGAAATTCCTCCACTAGACTCTATTTCTCACCAATGAATCGTACCATCTCCAAGTTGATTTCCCCAAGCATTGCCTCATGGAAGCACCTCAAGTCAGAAAATTTTTTTTTTTTTTTTTGTGGAAATTGGTTATCTGAAATGTTGATCAATTGCTTGAAATGTCTGACAACATAAGATTTTTTAATATAAAAAAGCCTGACCAATTACTCAACTCTATATTGGATTGTTATTTCAGGGCCCCCTAATCTCTGATCAAACAGCTTGTGGGGCCCAGTCCTAGGCTTTCATGGAACCAACTCCTAGGCTGTAGCATCACGCGTCATCGAGTTCAAAATCAAAATGGACATTTCCTAGTACACATTTTTAAGTTGCTAATGTTTTATATTTAGAGTAGCTGAATAATTTTTAAGACCTACGACAGTCCACTCAAATATCTACATTTCCTACACATTCGGCTTGAGCTTTAGGCCATTCATGTGGGTATATTACTATAAACCTTAAGCTAATGAAATTGAAAATGCTGGAAAATTGCATTTACATGATGTTGATAAAACCTAATTCAATTGCAACAGTCAGTCCCAAGTTATTACTGTAACATTCAGATTCTAGTTTTTTCTCTAGCTTTTCCTGTTTGTGTTTTTGTTTATTCAGTTGAAGTGAGTTGATCATTCCTCAATGCCAGGGTATTGAATGTGCTAACTCTTTTAAACAGGGCCCAGATGAATCTGTTGGCGATTGGACCGTGGGAGAACACAAAGAAGGCTTCTGTGGAAGCTTAACTGAAAAAGATAAGAGGTAAGAAAGTTATGCTTTTGCAAGATGTAGAGGAATGATCCAATGCTAAACACTCATAGCTAAGTATGTTAATCAAGCATTCAATCTTCTTACTCGAGGGGCACTTGTACAAGATCCAGGCCATTCATTTATTTTGACCCAATGCAGATGGACCATGTTGCTGAAAAAACACGAGATGAGTGATACTAGGCATGTGCCGAAGAAGATCCTCGGGTGCTTTGGAGGTTAGAAATTCCCAAACATAAATTGAAAGAAAGTAGAAATGGTGAGTCTTTCCCTTCTTCACTATGTATTTATTTTCTTATGCTTTCTTCATTTAATTGCAGTTTAAGAGTGTTTCATTACCATGATATTGGTTGATCATGTATGTGTATAGTGTGATAGTTCGTTGTATATGTTTGGATTCTTTGAAAATCTTGGATGGTTTTGAATCATATAGCAGCACGACCTATGTTGCCTTGAAAGGAATTTCAATAAAAGACGGGATATGCAGATAGTTAAGTGAACATTTTTGAATCCAATAATTGTATCTGCATATACTTAATGAATATAACTTCTCTTACACACTTCAAATCTATTCTATTTTTTTTTCTTTCTTTTTGTGCAGCAAGTGAACATGTTTGTTTTAACTCTACAGCTTCTTGGTTCTAGAATTCCCATTCTCAGGCCTAACTGCTGGTGATGGATTTGTCGATGGCCGGCTGTTGGATTTAAAACAACCCTAGGGCAATAGCATATACATCCAAATGGGTGTCCCTCATCCAATGGCTGAAGAAGCTTCCTACTCAGAAATCAGTGCTGGGGACCACCATATCCGCGAATTAAGATTACTCGCCAAAGGGATGTATGCAAACATCTCCATGGTTGGGCTTAAAGAAGACCAGACATGAATACAATCAAGAGAGCTTTTGCACCAACTTGGTATGTGGCTAATATTACACTCAATTGCATGTGTGGCTGTCAATGGGTATCTAATGAATCCAACCCAATGTTAATACATCTGGGTCTCATTTATGGGACCCATTAAGCAATTGGGACTAGCTCAGGTCTCAACTTTAGGACCTGATTAAAAATCAGGTCTAGGTACTGTCCAGTTTGGGTCTAGGTGGTTTTAATAGTAAAAAATATATATTTTGTATGCATTTATTATTCTAATAAAAGAAATTTCACTTCTAGCACTTTATTTTTTGGTTGAATGTCATATCATCTCTTTCATTAGATTGGTTTTGGTCTAATCTTTCAATCATTCTCTAACTGTTAAAAGGAAATAAATTTCCATCTAGAGTTGGTTATGAGTGTAGTTTTCTATGTAACTATTAAAAGGAAATCAATTTCCCCCTCTTTTGGTGACTCAAACAGAAGAAGCCATCTCATAATTGAGGTTTTAAAGAGTACGGTGCCAGTGGCTACGGTCGTACTGTTTGATGTCATCTTAGCTACGGATTTTATCCGTAGCTTTTTACTATGTAGCGGCGGCCAGCACAACTGTCAGCAAAGGTCCTGACTGCCGGTAGAGCCTTTACCGACTGTCTGTTAGAGTACGGTAAAGCCATCTGGGTATTTACCGGCGGTTATGACCGCCGGCAAAGGCCAGTTTTCTTGTAGTGTCAATGTAGTTTCTATGTGAATTTTAAATTTCTCTACTACATTCACCATTTTCACATATTTGATGTGCTTTTGATACTTTTATAGGACACCATGACTGTAATCTACTTGGCTATTGGAGTGGGCTTGGGTGCATTATTCGGTACCTGGACATCTTTACCTCCCCACCTTTTCTTTTTCCTTGTTTGATTAAGATGTTAAAGAGATAGTAAATAACTGCTTAAAATACTTATCCATATTTAGGAAGAATGATAGATTTTGTCAATGGCAAATAACTGCTTAAAATATTTATCCATGATTGGGAATAATGATACATTTTGTCGATGATGATGATGATCTCAAATTTTTTATTTTGTGCTGGATCAAGCACTGTAGAAATATGCTAGAGAACCTACTTTTAGGATGGAAATCCAATCTCCTTAAAGACAGAAAAACCAAGAGAATTTCATTGTTGTAATGTCTATAGATCCATCCTAAGCTTCTATGTTAGGTCTCAAGTGACTAGTTGATTTTCATCATCAAATTATAAAAACAGAATACTGAGAATAAAAATGGAAACCAAGATTTTACTTTAAATGGAAACCAAGATTTTATCTCCAATGGTCGAGCATCTAGCTATCAAGTAAAGATCGAAGTCCAAAGAAATGTCATTAATGAATCCAAGATAATTAATTATTCATTTTTCCTATCTAAGAATTACATACTCAAATTTAATGAAGACGATCTCAGTATTAGATGTGTTGACCTAGTTTAGTTTACAATGTAATGAGTTTACAACTTAGATGATTTCGCATTCATGAAATGCCAAATATTGCATCTCAATATCTCTGCTTTCTTAGAAAATGGGGTCACAAAAGCCCACTTTATTGAATGTTTAGTTTATTATTTGGGTTCTTGACTTACTATAGGATTTAACATTTTATTTTGGAAAATATATTGATCACATATGCTAAGAGATGTGTCTTTATGGTTGTCATTAATCTCCTAAACCAAGAAAAAATTTTGGCACACCATAAATTTTCATCTTATGCATCTCACTGGATTGCATAACAATATACTCACCACTGTCATCTCTTGTAAATTATACAATTTCCATACATTGGAAGAAGTAATTAACATAAAAGAGTTTGCTTGATGAAGAATGAATATTTTTGAAAACTTCTATTAAAATTAGCTTTCTTCAAATAATTTTTTCAGAGCTCCTATTATCTCAAGTCCTACACAAATTCTTGTTTTAGAACACAAGTAACTTTCTGCAACCTATATACAAGATGTGGTAATGTTGAATCTTTATTCTTTGAATGTCATAAATAAACCTCTTTATCTAACTCCTCAAAAAAAATGGATTTAAAAAAAAATAAATCTAGTTGACCAAACATGCATCCAAAATATGGTAAAATAGAAAAGACACCCAACAAACTAAACAGACTACAGGTCTCATCGTATTGAATGTTATTTAATAGTCTTTCTTTATTACTTCTAGATAATTGATCATTTTAGACTTTGATCTTAGATACCCATGGATCTAGAAGCGCAGGAAGTAGAAGAAAATGTTTTAGGAGGGGGTGCATTCTATACAAGGTAGGGGAACAGTATAATATTGACATATTGTAGAAGGATTTATGGATGGGGGAAACTCACTGTTGTCTGTTGTCATATGCAATCGCATTAGTGATATTGTGATCGTATATGAGAATTTGGGAGGTTGGACTGCATATGCCATAGTGGCATATGCAATTTTGGGATTATGCAATCGCATAAGCCATGAATGTGCGATTATGCCATCACATACTCTAGATGCAATGGCATAATCATTTACCTCAGATAGGTTGGAACAGTGGAGTCTGTCTTTTGTTTATAATGAGATCAAAGGCATCACTTTGAGGCTCTACAACTTGTTCTCATCAACCCCCATATTCGGCATGCAAAGAGTTGTCGTCTTTGGAGATGCTCTCTCATGATGTATTTCTAGCGGATGGTGATCCCTCTATTGTTTGAATCATTCACCTCAGATAGGTCAGAACAGTAGTGTCTGCCTTCTGTTTATGATGAGATCAAGGCATCACTTTGAGGTTCTACAACTTTTTTTCCACCTCCTAATCTCATCAACCATGGGGCCACTATAATTTCCATATCTGGCATGCAGATGTCTTCTTTGGAGATGCTCTCCTATGATTTGTTTCTAGCAGCTAGTGATCCCTCTTTTCATTCCCTCCTTTTTCTTATTAAAAGTTTTTGTATAAAAAATATGAACCACTTACCAAGACTTGATGACCTAACTACGGTTATGGCCCTTGATAGAGTGGAATTGCAGAACAGGAATCATGTAGTTGACCCCTATTACTTACAATTAGGCTTCGATGGTGATGATCATCATCATTTGTAAAGAACAACCAATCCATTGTTCACTCTTTGTTATGTATTCATTTGAGTATTCTTTCAATTTTTTTACATATTTTTTCATGATTGTTTATATTCATTTTCATTTTTCCTTTTTTAAAAAAATTTCAAATAAAAACAAAAACAAAAAATTATTTAGGGGGGGCCGTGCAACAACTTATATGATTATGTGATCACATAAGCAAACATACCCCCTTGGTTCTCATGCAATTTCTTATGTAATTTGACAACACATTGGGGAAACCATTCTAGTTTCCCTGTTCCCTCGGCTTTCCTTGATGGCCAGTTGGAAAAATGTTTATATCAAAGAAAAGTTATGAGAATTTAGGTACCAATGTAATTTAGCAAATAAAGCTTTGGAGAAACTAAAGACATTGAGATTGAGAACCTCTCAAGCTTAGCATCCCTCTGAAATAAACTTCCAGGGCTTTTTTGGATGCTTGTAATTGGACATACCATTACCTAGAGGAGACCCACCAAATGTGCAGTGTCGATGTCCCACACATCATAGGGAGGTAACTCCCATATGTGTAAAATAGCAAGAGGAACGGAGTAGAGAGAGAGAGAGAGAGAGAGAGAGAGAGAGAGAGAGAGGAGAAGGTAGAGAGAAGAGATTTAAGAGAATGGGCGAAATTAAGGTCCCCCCAAATCTCTCTTTTATATTATAAAAGTTTCATAATTACATAAATGTCATTAATAACAAAAACAAAAATGCCCATTATGTCCTATACCAAAATAACCCAACTAAATGGGCCTATGTAGGCCCATATCACATTCATTAAGACTCCCCCTCAAGCTAGAGTATATATATTATCTATGCCAAGCCTGGAAGATATGTGTAGCCTGAGTAGAATGAAGAGCCTTAGTGAGCACATCAGCAAGTTGGTCATGAGATTAAACATATGGAGAAGAGATTTTGCCATTGGAAAATTTCTCATGTATGAAGTGACGGTCAATTTGGATGTGTTTAGTCTTTCGTGATAGACAAGATTATTTGCTATATGTCAAGCAGCTCGATTGCCACAAAATAACTATATAATTAGGTACACTATAAATCTCATTTCTTGCAATAATTTCTTGATCCACATCAACTCCTAAGAGGTATGAGCCATTACTCCGTACTCTACTTCAGCACTCAATTAGGCCACCACACTCTACTTCTTACTCTTCAATATGACTAGATTTTCCACCCACCAATGTACAATCCAGTAATCGATAGTCTATTTTCTAAGGACCATGTCCAATCTACATCTAAATATCCTAGTACCCGAAGATGACCATTCCTTTTATACAAAATTCCTTGACTTGGTGGTCCTTTCAGGTAACAGAAAATTTGAATAATTACTTCCATATGAGCAACTCTTAGAGAACTCATGCATTGGCTTACAACGCTCACTACATAGGATATGTCTGGTAGAGTAATAGTTTTCTAACCAATCTTCTATACCTCTCCAAATCCTCCACTGCATTTCCTTGATCACTTACAAACTTGTAATAGCATCCATTGAAGTGTCAACTAGCTTGGTCCTACGAATACCCGTCTCCATGAGTAAATCTCGTACATATTTTCGTTGAGATAAAGTAACTCCTTTGGATCTAGCTAATTCTATACCAAGAAAGTATCAAAGATGACATAGATCCTTTGAGAAAATGTTGTTGAATATACTTCTTTAGTTCTTCAATCTCCTTGGTATCGCTTTTAGTACTAAAAATATCATCAACATATACTACAAGCACAATGAGACTTGAGATATCCTTTTGTACAAAAATGAAATGATCAACATGACTTCAAATAAAGCCATAGTTTAATACAAGCTTATTGAACCATGCACATGGAGACTATTTTAACCCATAAATTTCCTTTCACGGTTTACACACTTTTTCGAACTCCCCCTTAACAACAAATCCAGGAGATTACTCCATATAAACTTCTTATGTGAGATCATCATGAAGGAATTTTTTACATCAACTTGAAAGAAGGGCTAGCCATGATTAACAACTACATAAAGTATAACGCAAATGGAATTCATCTTAGACACAAGAGAGAAGGTTTCACTATAATCAACACCAAGTGTTGAGTATACCCCTTAGTGCCTAGGCGAGCCTTCATCCGTACCATCAGGATAAAACTTAATTGAGCAGACCCATTTGCAACCCACAGCAAGTTTCCCAGTTGAAAGAGTGGTAAGTTCCCAAGTGTCATTCTAATAAAGTGGATCCCTCTATTTCTCCATTGCCTGCTTCTACTTCTTATGTAACATAGCTTCCCTATATGACTTGGGAACAAAATGAGAAGACAAGGACAAGGCAAATTTACAAAAATTTGAAGATAAGCAATGAAAGAAAACATATTTAGAAATATGATGAATAATACATGTACACTTACATTTTCTTAGGAACATACAAATATTATATGTATCTAAGAACTCACTGGACCACAATTCTCTAAAGAATATACATTGGGCCACACATTATAATCGATAGCACCATGATGCAAGACAATTAACCACTTGCTCTAAAAGCTCGAACTATTAAAGCATGGCGAATCAATCCCTTTATCTCATAGCCCAGGTCCCACATCTTATGGATTAGGACCTCAGCCGAACCCCCCTCGTGGGCCCTCAATCGCATAGGTACCATCTCACACGAGCCATCTGCCTCACATGGGCCGCCCACCCCGAGTGTGCCCTTGCATCCCACAGGTAACCCCACTCAAGCCCGGTGTAAAAATGCTCCTACATTACACCATCTATCTATTTTCATCATGAATAGACATTTAGCTGAGCCACCATGCGAATGGAAGAGGCAGTAGGTGATGGAGGTTGAATGTCTTCATTGACCACAACCAATATGGGAACAATTTCTATATTAAGAGATTTGAGATCTTTTGAGAAGTGCGGGGAAGACTAAAAAAAGTACCACTTGCACATAAATATTGTCTTCGAAGTGATGAACTATAATAGAACTATAACAATGATAACCTCTCTCTATGCGAGAACATTCAAGAAAATTACATTTAACTACTATTATAACTAATAAACAAAACAAGATATCCAAAAACCTTAAGAGGTAAAGGAAACAATGGAGTATCTGCGAACAAAACTTAATGAGATGATTGACCCTTCAAAACAAATGAGAGCATCCAATTTATCAAAAAACATGTTGTGACTACTGCGTAACTCCAAAAACTCTTAGAAACATTTATGTGAATTAAGAGAACATGAGTTACCTCAAGGAGGTAACAATTTTTTTCATTCTGTAATCCTATTTTGTTGTGGGGTGTGTGTGCATCATGTTTAATGTATGACCCCTATTTTAGAAAAAAAAAAACTGACTAAAAATTCGAGACATACTCCTTGCATTATCAAATCGAAACACAGAAACTTTCTAATTAAACTGATTTTGCACTTCCATGTAGAAAGTCTCAAAAATAGAAAACAATTTAAATCTATCTCAAAAATAGAAAACAATTTAAATCTATCTTTCATTAGATAATGTCATGTCATTCTCTAACAATCATCAACAAATGCAACAAAACGCCAACCCACACCTACTAGATATTTTAACTAGACCCTATACATCTAAATAAACTAATGAGAAACTAACTAAATGATACTTCTCAATACGTAGTGGAAACTTAGCACAGGTTTTGCTAACATCCTCACTTTCACGTTCATGAGGACATTAGCAACTTCCTAGAAGCTTTTAAATGGAACATGGGTTGACCTATCGTCGATCCGAACCATTCATTCATTCATACCACTATGAGTAACTCAAAGTGTAAAAATCACACCAATTTGAATGGAAAGACTACCAACCAAGAACAAACTGAGATCTCAACTCAAAATTGCACAATTAGAAAATTCATTTATAAATTTGACTCTATTCAAGCCATAAAATCTTAGAGGTCCTAAGTTATATAAATACCATGTAGATGTTGAAAACGAGTTTATCTCAACAGTTCACAGTGTACAAAGGATTTATATCATCAATCAATTTTAGCAAAGCCCATGGTATGCCAAAATAGTTACATAATTGTAATGATTGTAACCATTATGCGTTACAGGGCCGAAACGGCTATTAAAGAAAAACAACCTATAATTGCCCTAAACGATCCCAAAATAGGTTTTCACACACACACACACACACACAAAAAAAAAAAAAAAAAAGAAGTTGTAATGGCCGTTACGAGGGCCATATTGGCCTAGCGGTGATGGAGTTTTCCTCCTTAATTCAGATGAGAGGTAGTGCAATTTCCTTATTTGACTCTAATTCCTCCGATTCTCTATTTAAGTGGTTCCAAAATGGGATTAGGGTATTCTATTCTAGGGTATTCTAAGGTTTCCTAAAGGTTTTCTATGAGGGCTTAGGGCTATCAAAGGTGTGAGAGAGAGAGAGAGAGAGAAAGAGAGAGAGGAAGCTTGACCAAGGGAGGCTATGCTTGTAGAGGTGATCTACCATATCTCAGTGCTTCCACGTCCTCATAATCAGTGAGATCTCTCCATTTTCTTTATTTCTCTTATTGTTTATCCACTCTTGCATGAGTAAAGAAGGTTGTAACGCTCTACTTCATAGTGGATTGTTGATCTGGACGAGGTCCCGTGATTTTTACCTCTTTGAGGGTTTTTCACGTAAAAATATCTTGTGTTGTGTGGTTGATTCTTTGATTTATTTCATTCCATTATTATTTCATAATTCTGATTTATTTTAGGAGGCTAGATCCTAAGGTTTTGTGCAAGGCCCCCAACAAAGTGGTATCAAAGCTAGGTTCATTGAATAGGTAGGATCGGTTTTAAATTATGGAAGGTGGCTCATCAAGGATGATCAGCCTCAATGGTTCTAACTAGACCATATGGAAGGCTAAGATGGAGGACTTGCTTTATTGCAAGGACTTATATTCTTCAATTTTAGGTATATCAGCAAAATCCAAGGATATGTCTAATGATAATTGGAAGAAGATGAACCGAAAGGCGGTGGGGTTTATTAAACAATGGTTGGACAATTCCGTATTCCACCATGTGTCTACAGAGATCTCAGCTGCTAGCCTATGGCTGAAATTAAAAGGGTTGTATGAGAGGAAGATAGCCGGTAATAAGATTTTTCTGATAAGGTTACTTATGAATCTCAAGTTCAAAGATAGTGATTCTGTGGCCGAGCACATGAATGAGGTCAGCAATGTAGTGAACCAGCTCTCCGCTATGAGGATGGTCCTGGATGATGAATTGCAAGCTTTACTATTGCTTAGTTCATTACCTGACAGTTGGGAGACATTGGTGGTGTCTCTAAGTAACTCCGTGCCAGACAGAAAGGTATCCATGGAACAAGTAACCAGTTGTCTCTTCAATGAGGAGACAAGGAAGAAGTCTGGGGGGTCTACTCAGCAAGAGGCCCTTGTGATATAAGAACGAGGGAGAGGAAAGAATAGGAAGGGTGGGAAGGCCTGAGATAAATCAAGAGGCAAGTCGAGTAATAGAAAGGATGTTGATTGTCAGAATTGTGGCAAGAAGAGCCACTACAAGAATGAATGTCATGGTAAGAAGAACGACAAGAAAGGAAAAGGAAAGAAGATGGAAGATGAATTAGATTCCACTACGGTCGCTTCAGATGGTGACGTTGTAGTTATTCTTTTAGCAGATTATAATATATGTCTCATGACTACGAGTCAGGACACTGACTGGGTGATTGACTCAGGAGCTTCTTTTCATGCAACTCCACGTAGGGACTTCTTCACAAGCTACAAGTCAGATAACTTTGAAACTGTGAAGATAAAAAATTCTGGCGTATCGAAGATCGTAGGGGTCGGTGATATTTGTGTGAAGATCGATGTGAGCTGCAATTGGTTCTTAGGGATGTGTGGCATATCCCACACCTTCGCCTTAACTTGATGTTAACGAGAAGGTTGGATGATGATGGTTATGAAAGTCGATTTGCTGGTGGGCGATGGAAGCTCATCAAGGGTTCGTTATTGCAGTTAGAGGAAAGAAGTGTTGCAGCCTTTATAAGGCAAGTGTCAGTGTGTGCAAGGATGAGTTGAACGTAGTGGAAGATTCAGCTATTGACATGTGGCACAGGCGTCAGGTTACATGAGTGAAAAAGGGCTTCAAGTACTAGTAAAGAAGCAGCTCCTTCCAGACGTGACAAGTACACCTCTCAAAATTTATATTGATTGTTTATCAGGGAAACCGCATAGAGTTTCATTTATTAAAACTGCTTCTCACGTTAATACAGTGTATGCATTAGATTTAGTTTATTCTGATGTTTGTGGTCCTATGAAGATAAAAACCTTATGTAGGGCATTGTATTTTATCACTTTTATAGATGATGCATCTAGGAGGGTTTGGGTTTATACTTTGAAATCCAAGGACGAGATTTTTGGTGTGTTTAAATTATTTCATGCTATGGTCGAGAGAGAGACAGGTAGATCATTGAAGTGCATCCGCACTGACAATGGTAGTGAATACATTGGTGACTTTCATGAGTATTGTAAGTCCCTGGGTGTAACGCCCTGAAAATCGGGGGTCGAGCATAAACTCCACTCCCGAGTTCCAGAACATCACTTATGCAACATTTTCAGTGATGGATGAATGTCGGCTGTAGTAATGCATAAAACATGAAGTGGATTAAGCCAGAACAGCAAACATAATTCAGGGACAATCTGAAAACACGAGCGAAAGACTGAAATACATATATAAATCAACATAAGTCCCCAAGATATGTATGCTCTGCCAGGTCATAATTACAAGATGTGTCTCATAATACCTATATCAAAAGTGATAAATTACTACCAACATAGCCCCGAATCCCCGTCAATCAGAGCATTGTTCACATGAACCCCTCTGAGATCTGCATATAGGAGAAGCCCTCCTCATCGGCATAAAAGATCGGCTCTGCCTCGCAAGCATCGCCACCATCTGAAGCTAAAACAGGGACTGGTTGGTGTTTCCAACATCGTCCCGTAACGTGAGAGTGAGTGATCAACTCAGTGAAAAATATACAGCAAAGGTTAACATGTTATCAATTCAATCAAGCAGTAATGATAAAGTAGTACAATCAAACATGTCCTAGATACTCTTATTTATGCAAAAATTATATGATGGAATGATGCATGCCCTCACCAAAAACTCCCTCATGCGACATCATCTAACGATCGCGCATGTCAGTCACTTCCTCAGTGCTCTTACACCAACACTAATAGCACATGCAATGCGATGATATGAGCATGCTTACCAAGTTCTTATTAGTCCTTTTCATATAGCAGGATTGGGAAGTTAAGACACCTCCCTTATATTAATTCTCAAACATTGATCCATTCTAGGGTCGTCAATCCTAGGAATTCTCATACGATGTTATGGTTCTAGGTCACTGCAAGGGCTGTCAGGGCTGTTACACGCAATCATTACACCACTCCCTCATCACAAAATCAATATAGGCCTAGTTTGTACTCTTGTTGCTACGGAAGGGTCGTCGCCTCCACGTAGACTCAAAGTACGCTCGTGGTCACTACAAGGGCTGTCAGGGCTATTACACGTAATTGTTACACCACTCCTCCATCACCAATCAATGTAGGCCAACAACTCGAATACAATGTCCCATACCACCATATTCGGCTTGAGAGAATAAGGTGCTCACTGGTTACTATGGGGAGGCTCGTCGCCCCAACGTAGGCCGATAGCTCGACCACGGTATCCCATACCACCATGTCCGGCTCATGAGTCTTAGGGGATCACGGTACCACGGTTAACGGGAGTTTCACTAGTAAGCTCGGTATCTTAGATTCAAACAGTAGCGACCAAACATGATGAACAAACATCGGTCAATCGAGTTAGTTGATAAGCTCAACTAGGTCATGCGCATATTAAGTTGAACGATATGGAATGCATAAGCACTCTGTGTGGCCTAACCACTGCCAAACATCCCAAGTACGACTCAGACTCGTTAAACACATCCTGTGTGGCGAAACAAACTCAACTACCACTTGAAGAACAGTTACCAATTACCTGGACTAAACAATAGCCCCAATGATATAGGCAAAGCAGTAAATGGATCATATTTTGAATTATACAATCAAAGGTCCGATATTGTCCACTTTAGGGCTGTCAGGGCTATTGCACGGAATCGTTACACCACTCCCCCATCACCCTTCACGGCATTATTTCTGCATATTATGGAATACAATCTAAACATGAATCCAAACCTATGCAATATAAAATACATGGAGGAAATCATACACATCATTGATGTAGTTGAAAATCATATCTCAACCCGCATATAGGTACATCTTATTAACTACTAACTCATTCAGACACTTTTACATACACTTAGTCTACACATTACATCATACATATTATGTATTCATTAGCATACGTATTAGGGCAAATCCTTTCGTCAAAGGGTTATCGCCTATACAACAATCGTATATCCATGACAGTTAGCCATGGCGAGCATGAAAGCGAATTTTATACTCATTCAGTCATTTTCACAAACACTTAGACTACACAATATAATATAAACAACGTACGTTGAAAAAACATGTATTAGGCTAATCCGTTCACCCAGAAGTTGATACATATACATCTAACATACATACACAGTAATTAATCATGGAAAGCACAAATCCGAATTTCATACATATACGGTATTTTTTACAAATACGAGGAATACAGTATATTCAACATAGTTAACGTATAACTGAAAAATGAAACGGACAACACTTTATACATGTGAAATAGCATCCACGTCAGTAACATATCATTAACCAACATTGAAAGTCTTGAAAACCATAACCTAAACGTATATAGTCTGCACCTTAAACCAGAAAATGCGGAACGGATATAATTTAGACGACAAGTCTTCATCAACGGCGGATAGGCAACCTAAGGCCTGACTATGGGTTAGCTACAATAACACTTAACTATTCTAAGCTCCAAAACAGGTTAGGGTTAGGATTTTTTACCCAAGAATGGAATCAGAAACGCCGTAATAGCGATACGGATTGGTGGATTAGGCACGTAGTAAAGCTGGGAAGAATCTCAGGAAGAATCACCAACTTCTCTCTCACTTTCTCTCTCTTTTCTCTCTCTTTCCTATCTAGGGTTTGAAAATTCGTATGGGATTTGGGAATGAGGGTTTAAGGCCTTTTTATAGGCTAAAAACTCACCAAATTAGACCCAAGTCCAAGGTATACTTATGTTATAACCAAATCGGGTTTGTTCCGATCCAACGGAGCACTTCTGGAGGTCCTATTACTAAATGCAGTCGGACTTAAGCTCTCTAATATTGGATCTAGTTCAAGCTAAGTTTTCAGTCCGGTCAGATTTCCAGATCGAACGTGGCAGACCAATTTCAGGTCAACGGTTACTGGAACTCGATCAGAGCTACAAGTACTATGACATGTAAGGACCACCTATCCTGATCCGAGGATGAATTTGGGTCGAAATCTAAGGGTCAGAACGCTTAGAAATAATGCGCAAGTGAAACGTTCCAGATTACTTAAAATTATATTTAATTTTCTAAAAATCTTCATTTTCTCACTTTCTTTACTTCGGACTCAATAAAATATTCTCAGGACATCGTTTGGGCTTGATTTTTAAGGTGATTGTCAAGTCCAACTAAGCAGTCATAATGGTCTAAGTTCATCGTAATCGGACTTTCGACGTGTGGTCTAGATCTAATACCAAATTACAAAGCATTCGTAGGAACAACTAGGTTTAGAGTTGGATCCTAGATTTCAGGGTAACATAACGGTAATAAGTCTATAGGTTTTGGGTCTTACAGATCGTATTTAAAGTGGTTGGTGCTAATTTTGCAGGAAATCTAGTATAGCGCTAGTTCATACACGTTAAATTTTTAAAGAATTTGGTTCTAAATGATTTCTTTGGCTTTGGAATTGAGTTTTGAGAAGCTACCAAGGTGTTATGGTTGGCCCATTGCCTAAGGACGTATAACTCTAGGTTGGCAAAAATTTAGGGTGTTACATTGAGTATACGGGATGAACAGAAGGTTCCCAAGATCCCCCAGCATAATGATGTGGCTGAGCGAATGAATAGCACCATTGTAGAGAGAATCAGATACATGTTATCTCATGCGAAGTTGTCCAAGATGTTCTAGGAAGAAGCAATGCACACAGCAGTGTATCTGATAAACAGGTCTTCATCAGCCCCATTGAATGGAGAAGTACCTGAGAAGGTGTGGACTGGACAGGATCCATCGTACAGTCATTTCAGGGTGTTTAGATGCAGGGCATCGGTTCACATACCAAAGGACGAGAGATTCAAGCTCGATATGAAGATCAGGAAGTGTGTGTTCTTGGGATACAGTGATGAAAAATTTGGTTACAGATTGTGGAATCCGACCAAGAAGAAGCTCATTAGGAACAGAAATGTGGTTTTCTTTTAAGATCAGTGTATAGAACACATTGGTAAGCCAGAGAAGAACCAGCCTAGTTCAGGTGAGCTAGAGGACATAGATCCTATTATTCCTCCCGAGGTACCTGATGATGGGAGAGCACAGCAAGGTGTAGAGGACTAAGGATTTTCTACAGAAGATGAACCAGGGGAGCAGCCCCCACTTGATCCACCTGTTGATCCACAGGTGAGGAGGTCGTCTAGGGACAGACAGCCTTCCAAGAGGTACTCACCACATGAGTACATTATACTGACTAATGGGGGAGAGTAAGAAGATTATTTTTAGGCCCTAACCGACGAGTATAAGGGGGAGTGGTTGAAAGCTATGCAAGAGGAGATAGAATCCTTACATAAGAACCACACCTTTGATATGGTGAAACTACCTAAGGGCAAGAAAGCTTTGAGAAACAAGTGGGTGTTCAGAAATAAGGTTAAGCATAAGAGTTCACAGAGAAGGTTCAAGGCCAGACTTGTGGTGAAAGGGTTTGGTCAGAGGAAAGGCATAGACTTCGAGGAAATATTCTCATCAATGTTGAAGATGACATCCATACGGGTGTTTCTTGGGTTGGCAGCTAGCACGGATCTAGAGATAGAGAAGTTAGATGTTAAAACTGTCTTCCTCCATGTTGACCTGGAAGAAGAAATCTACATGCATCAACCGGAGGGGTTCGAAGTCACGGGCAAAGAGCATATGGTATGTAGGCTGAGGAAGAGCTTGCATGGGCTGAAATAAAATCTATGGCAATGGTATAAGAAGTTTGACTCATTTATTTTGAAGCATGGGTATGACAAAACGGAGTCGGACCACTGTGTGTTCACGCGCAAGTTCTCATATGGTGATTTCTTAGTTCTACTGTTATACGTTGATGACATGCTCATCATAGAAAAAGACATCAAGAAGATTGACAAGCTGAAACCGGAGTTGGGCAAGTCATTTGCGATGAAAGACTTGGGTCCAGCTAAACAGATCCTAGGAATGGAGATAACCCGTGACAGAAGCAGCAGGAAGCTTTGGCTGTCACAAGAGCAGTATATTGAGAAAGTCCTAGAGCGATTCAATATGAATGCAGCGAAGCCAGTCAGTACTCCACTGGATGGTCACTACAAATTGAACGATAGGCAATATCCTAAGACTAAGGCAGAGGTGGATGAGATGAGGAAGATACCCTATGCGTCAGCAGTAAGAAGTTTGATATATGTTATGGTGTGTACACGCCCAAACATAGCATATACAGTTGGTATTATCAGCCGGTATCTTACCAATCCTGGCAAAGAGCATTGGGCAGTGGTGAAGTAGATACTACTGTATCTAAGAGACTCATCCAGGTTGAGCCTATGATATGGTGACACAAAACCTGTGTTAGAGGGCTATACAGATGCAGATATGGTGGGTGACATAAACTTCAGAAAGTCTACATCAGGGCCATGTTCATGTTTGTAGTGGGAGCGGTCTCTTAACAGAGCAAGCTATAGAAGGTCATAGCATTGTCAACAACAGAAGCCGAATACATTGTGGTCATAGAAGCATGTAAAGAGATACTTAGGATGAAGAAGTTCCTAAAGGAACTTAGCCTGAAGCAGGAGCAGAACGTGGTCTATTGCAATAGTCAAAGTATTATACACTTGAGCAAGAATCAAAGTCAGCACTCTAAGTCGAAATGCATAGAAATTCGATATCACTGGATCAGAGATACTTTGGAATAGAATGTGTTACAGCTTGAGAAGATCCATACAGACGATAATGGGTCGGATATGATGACCAAGGCATTACTCAAGGGCAAGTTTGAGGTTTGTAGAAACCTGGCTGGCTTGAAGAATACGAATTCCTCTTAAATCGAAAAGAGGAAGATTTGATGAGGTTTTCCCCCTCAGTTCAAAGGAGAGGTAGCGTAATTTCCTTATTTGACTCTAATTCTTCCGCTTATGCGCAATTTCCTTATGTGACTCTAATTCCTCCGGTTCTCTATTTAAGGGGTTCCAAAATGGGATTAGGGTATTATAAGGTTTCCTAAAGGTTTTCTAAGAGGGCTTAGGGTTATCAAAGGTGTGTGTGTGTGTGTGTGAGAGAGAGAGAGAGAGAGAGAGAGAAGAAGCTTAACCAAGGGAGGCTATGCTCGCAGAAGTGATCTACCATATCTCAGCGCTTACACGTCCTTGTAATCAGTGAGATTTCTCTGTTTTCTTTATTTCTCTTATTGTTTATCCACTCCTGCATGAGTGAAGAAGGTTGTAACATTCTACTTCATAGTAGATTGTTAATCTGGACGAGGTCCGGTAGTTTTTACCTAGTTGAGGATTTTTCATGTAAAAATCTCTTATATTGTGTGATTGATGCTTTGATTTATTTCATTGCATTATTATTTCATAATTTTGGCTTGTTTTGGGAGGCTAGATCGTAAGGTTTTGTGCAAGGCCTCTAACAAGTGGTGGTTGTTATGGAGGCCACCATTACCATTATTGAGCACCTTGGTAGAGCTATTTCAGGTTGGTGTCACAAGTCTCATTTCATCAATTCTATCAAAAAGCATTAATCCTTGGTAAGTGAACAACACTCCATATTCCTTCTCACTAGCTCAATCAAAGCATTCCACGAATTTTTTTACCTCATCCTCCTTTCAAGCCCCATCAACCCTAAGCAAAGAAAAGACTCTAACATACAAGTGAAATAAATAAATAAATAAATAATCCCATATTCGTGCCATAAATTAATCCAACATCTATGAGTATCATGTACAACATCATTAGTTGACCATGCATTAGTTTTATTCGTTCATTCTGGTCAATTTGGTCCATCACATCCAATCGTATTGATAATAAAACAATCCTATAGTCAACAAGCATCTCCAAGTACTCCGTTACACAGTAATATAACTGCTCTTCTTCATCACCATGTGTTATTATGGTGGTGCAATAACAGAAGGGTTGTGTTGGGCTCGGACTGCGGAGAGGCAAATATCCCGTTTAAGAAAGAAATATTTAGCTGCCCAGTTAAGGCAAGACCCCAGTTTCTTTGACATGCAACACGGTGCTTCGACAACATACCAAGTGGTTTCCAGTATTACAACTGATACTCTCACTATACAAGATGTTATCAGTGAAAAGGTAATCTGCCTCTCCACAGGGATATTCTCCTATTGTTGGTTCAGGCCACTACTTTATTCTATGTTCTAAGTTCTAAGACAACACATCATGTGATTATAGATAAAGCATGGATTTCTTCTAGCTTCTGTTAAATTCATATTTTTATTTATTCCCATCTGACATGGATGTTTTTTTTAAACATCTTCCACTTGACATCTTAAATGGTACCATTTGGAATTCATGCATCCAATGGTTTGAGCATCTACCATCTCATGAGGATGCTGTTTTTCATGGCCTACAGCAAGTGGCATATGCCATGTTGAAAATATCTATACCCTACTAAATTCTTCTTCTTCAAACTTCACTCATTAACGTATGTCCTGAATTTCCTTATGAAAATAAGACATCCGTAACTGCTCAGGTGGTTTATTCCATAGACTACAGCATATGGCATATGTTATGTCGAAAATATCTACACACTTCAATTTAATTGTCCTTCAACCTGCGCTCATTGATGTAGGTCCCAAATTTCCTTATGAATATTGCGACATTCTTAACTGCTGAGATGGTTTCAATATATCTCCGTTGGAGATTGGCTGTTGTCGTCATTCCGGGATTGTCTCTATTCATTATTCCAGGGATAGTATATGGTTAGCTATTAGTGGGAATTGGAAGGAGGATACGGGAAGCTTATGGAGCTGCAGGTGAAATAGCAGAACAGGCACTATGATCAATTAGAACTGTCTTTTCGTATGTTCGAGAGCACCAAACTGGAGAAAGCTTCTCAGCTGTGTTAGAACAGAGCTTGAAGCTTGGGCTTAAACAGGGACTCATGAAAGGCATGGCAATTGGAAGCACTGGTGCCATCTTCGCAATTTGGTCATTTCAAGCCTGTTATGGTAGCACCCAAGTGATTCACGAGGGTGCTAAAGGTGGAGATGTTTTTACTGCAGGTGCCTGTGTTGTACTTGTTGGACTGTAAGTCAAGATGTTTACAACTAAAGCAAGTACATAAGCTATGCTGTTACAAGAAAATGCACTTTACAGATGCCGATCTAGAAAATGCAAGTACGGGCACCCCACAAATGCCACATGGCATGTCTGACTAGGGCATTTTATCAGGCAGTCCAATGGTAAATGTTCCCCAGCGCAAAATTAGCTGGTCCACTTACCATGCAGGACACATGTTGTAAAATGGATTGTTAATAAGGGTGATAAATTATCTAGATACAGTGTGACCCAGTTAATTAGATTTTTGACCTATGAAGCATTCACAGCAGCTCCTTAATGAATGACAAAGATCTCAAGCACATGGGCCATGTTAGCAATTGGCACATGAGGGGCACTTGTGGCAGGCCTTTACAGATGCACTTCTGTAAGAAGCATTCTCATCAACAGAATAATTAGATGTAATCTTCAGGCATCACAGCTAACTCATGATGGCTAAAAAGTTCACAAATATGAGAACTGTTATTTCATAATCTTGCAGTGCGATAGGGAGTGCTCTAGCCAATTTGAAGTACCTCAGCGAGGCATCTCTTGCAGCCTCTCTGATATTCGAAATGTTCGAAAGGGTCCCAAGCATAGACTCTTATAATCAACAAGGGAAAGTCTTGGAAGTTGTTAAAGGTGACCTGGAGTTTAAGGATGTTGATTTTGCTTCTGTCAAGACCTGAAAGCATGGTACTGCGGAAATTCAATCTCAGAGTAGAAGCCGATCAAACCGTAGGCTTGGTTGGTGGCAGCGGTTCAGGGAAATCCACGGTCATCTCATTGATCGAAAGATTCTATGATCCACTTGGAGGAGAAATCCTCTTAGACGGAAACAGCATAAAGACCCTTCAGTTGAAATGGTTATGACATCAAATTGGTCTTGTCAGCCAAGAGCTTATACTTTTTGGGACCTTTGTTAAGGAGAATATAATGCTTGGAAAAGAGAGCGCCTCCATGGAGGAAATTATCAATGCAGCTAAAGCTGCAAATGCAAACGACTTCATTAACCAATTTCCTGGATGATATGATACCCAAGTACGTAATACATCTCCTTGTTGATGTTGACATTGTTATTGCTACATACAACTGATCTTTCATATGAGATTTAACCGAAGGTAAGTGCGGAAGATGAGCCCTCAAGATCTGACAGTCTATATGAAGTTTGGGACCCTCATAAAGCAGAAGAATGGTGTTCCAATGGCCCGCCTATTTACTACTGGAGCAGATTGAACTATTCACACTTCTGATCCTACGGTATATAGTGGCCCCGAATTGCGATCTATAGATCAGATCGTCCCAAGGACAAACCAAAATAGACAGACTATAATGCACTCTTTTTCTCTCTTTATACTCTCATGTTTCGTATGATTTTATGCTTTATATGAGAGAAGCGCACTCCTTTTTATAACAGAGGAAGGAGAGTTTGGGTGGGATTGGGATATGGCCACATAAGCCAATCACATCCTAACAGAGGAAGGAGAGTTTGGGTGGGATTGGGATAAGGCCATATAATCCGCTCACATCCCTATATTCAATTAAAAATTAAATTGATATTTGAATTTGAAATTTAATTGAAAGTAATCGTACCCACTAATGATTGCTCACAAGTGGGCCCCATCGGTCTACGTCCAACAGCTCTCACTCAATCACATTGTGGGATAGGCATATAAATCTGTCCAACTAACTTGCCTCCTTATAACAATCAAATATCAAACATCGTGATCAAAAGAATCAGAGGCGTGAAACCAGCTAGATCACCGAAATCTTCTCACAGGTATTTAAGTACTAAGTGACCACCTAACTAGTACTCAACATCCAAGCTTTACAATGCCTGTCCTAGTCCGCATGACCACACCGAATGGAGTTAACTCCCGATCTTGAGTACTCAGCCAACATACACACTTATCTAACTTAGCGAGTTATTCTGAAAAATTGATTTTTCACAAACTTCGATTAAAACCAATTTAAAGCAATACTTATATATATATATATATATATATATATATATATATATATATATATATATATATATATATATATATATGCTTTTTAAGAAAAATATTATTTGCAAAAGTCTAATAAAAACAACTCGATACTGCCGGCGGATAAGTCTTCAAATGCGTATTTATAGTTCTAGAAACTTGGTATAGCTGTCACGGGATCTTCCCCACGCAGATGTGTAATTTGAAATTAATCAAACCACTTTCCTAGCGTAACTAAGTCTCGCCAATCAAGGACCTTTCGTCATTATAGACTAAAGTAGCGACACTCAATCTCATCCTCATATACACTAGAGGAGGGTAGCTAAGGACATAAAGAGTCACCTACGGGACTGGCTACTCGCACGTTGTAATGATTAGATCGAATCAAAGCAATCTATAGGTAATAAGTCCCAGCACGTGGCTACAATCCACGTTGTAAAGTAGACAATACTAGGTGTATGTCGGGTCTACAGTACGTAGGTTATTCTACATGAGGTACGACTCATCTCATAACCTCATAACTTAGCTTTAAATTTAGGCCATAACATTGATCGCATGTAAAGGAATGATGCGATTATTATTATTCACAATAAAGGGAAGTTCATACCTCAATGTATAAATATGGCCCCAAATGTACCTCTCTTGTACATTCAAGGTTGGTCTACTCGTGCGAGTAGGTGACCATCCTGCCGACAAAAATAGAAATCCTACATGATCTCAAGGTAAACGCTGATGATCTTCATACCTATTTATATTAGTTTTCAATACTGAATAAATGGAATGTATTATTCATGAAAGATCAAAGGTATTACATAAAAGATCAAAGGTATTACAAAAATAAGGACATCAGTCAAGCTTTCCTCAATCTCATTTACCTGACGTGAACCTGAAATAGATCTCTAATTATAGGTTTCGTCATGGGATCAGCCATCATCTCCTTGGTAGGAATGTAGCTTAGGGCGACCTTCTTATCTCTCGCTTGATCACGGACATAATGATATTTAATCTCAATGTGCTTAGATTTCTGGTGGCGTTTAGGATCCTTTGCCAAGTCAATGGCAGAAGTATTGTCTATCTTCAGCGATATAGGCTGACGAACACTCGGTACAATACCCAGACTCAATAAAAATCTGTGAATCCACACACACTCCTAAACTGCAACACAACATGCAATGTACTCGGCCTTCATAGATGAAAGAGCTGTAAATGTCTGTTTCTTCCTCGACTATGAGATAGCTCATCCTCCGAGTAAGAATACATAGCCTGAAGTAGACTTTCACTCGTCGACATCATTACCCCAAGCAGCATCAGAATATCCTTGGAGCTCGAGGCTTGTTCCTTCATAACACAACATTAGGTCTTTTATTCCTCTGAGATAACAGAATATACGTTTGACGGCTTTCCAATGAGACTGTCCTGGGTTACTCTGATAACGGCTGACTATACCAACTGTATAGCTAATATACGGTCTGGTGCAAAGCATAGCATACATTAAGCTTCCTACTGTGCTTACATAAGATACTGAGGACATAGTCAATTTCTCGGCTTTAGTCTAGGGACACGATTTTCTTTTTAGCTTGGTAGCTTTATTCATAGGAGTTTCAATAGCTTTTAAATTTTTCATTCTGAACCATTCTAAGATCTTTTATATATAGGTTGCTTGAAACAAGCCTAAAAATTTTTTAGAGCGATCCCTGATGATTTTTACCCCAAGAATAAAGTTGGTTTCACCGATGTCTTTCATCTCAAAGTTCGAGAATAGCTAATCTTTAATCAATATCAACAATTGCATGTCATTACCAGCTAACAGGATATCGTCTACATATAGAGATAGTATCAGAAAGGATCTTCCAGACCATTTCATGTATACACAATGATCTTCTTCACTCATCCTAAATTCAAAAGTGGTGATGGCCAAGTGGAACCTCATGTACTACTGTCTTGAAGATTGCTTTAGCCCATAGATAGATTTTAATAATTTGTAGACTTTCTTTGGATGCTTTTTGTCCACATAACGCACGGGCTGTTGCATGTATATTCCTTCATCTAAGTCACCATTTAAAAACGCGGTCTTTACATCTATCTGATATAACTCTAAGTCTAAACTTGCGACAATGGATAAGATCATACGGATTGAGGAGAACTTTGTAACATGTGAAAAGGTCTCCTCGTAATCAATGCCTACTTGTTGTGTAAAACCTTTAACAACTAA
Source organism: Magnolia kwangsiensis (assembly GCA_037074715.1). Taxonomy (NCBI): domain Eukaryota; kingdom Viridiplantae; phylum Streptophyta; class Magnoliopsida; order Magnoliales; family Magnoliaceae; genus Magnolia; species Magnolia kwangsiensis. The sequence continues at coordinate 112,919,057 of CM073573.1, read as the reverse complement.
TCATGCTTTAAACTTGTCCACTGTACCATCTACCTTTCTTTTGATCTTAAGTACCCATTTATTACCTATCACTTTGCGATTGGAAGGCAGATCAATAAGTTTCTAGACTTTATTCTTTTCCATGGAAGCGATCTCTTCGTCCATAGCAATCACCCAATCGGTCGAATTAGAAGATAATAATGCATCCTGATATGAATCAGGTTCATCATCATCAACCGCAACACAAGAGAATGTTTGCCCCTCAATATCGAAATATCTTTGGGGAATCAATCCTCTTTCGCTTCGACGTAACTCAGGAGCCTGCTGAGATGTATTCCCACTGTCCTGACGAACTATAGGAGCATCATCATCGTGAGAAACAGAACTCCCACTCTCCTGAGATACATCGGGTATTTCAAAAAATTCTATAGGAACCTTTTGTTTCATTCGGCTTGGGTATCTATCTTCAACGAAGGTCACGTCCCAGGATTCTATCTCAATCCATCGTCCATGGTCCTCATAAACTAGAATGTATCCCTTTGAATGCATAGGGTACCTAATGAACATGCATTCAATGATTTTACTGTCAAGTTTACCTCTATGCGGAGTAGGTAGCAAAACATATCCTAAAGATCCCCAAGGGCGTAGGTTGGCTAAAGAAAGAATCCTCCCAAACCACATCTCATATGAGGTCTTAGGAATGGATTTAGATGGGACTATATTAAGGACGTAAATGGCTGTTAACAGTGCGTCTCCCCAGAATGTGGTAGAGAAATTGTCCTGTGCCATCATCGATCTAACCATGTCCAATAGTGTCCTATTCCTTCTCTCCGCAATACCATCTTTTTGTGGAGTGTAAGCCATTGTGTACTGCCAAACAATACCAACGTTTTAACAATATGATTTAAACGTATTAGATGTATACTCGCCACCTCTATCAGATCGAAGGATTTTAATCTTTTTCTCAAGCTGATTTGCACCTCAACTTTATATTTAAGAAAATAATCAAAAGCCTCAGATTTGTGTGAGATGAGATACACATATCCATAGCGCGAGTAATCGTCAATGAAAGTGATAAAATAATGACATCCGTTTCTGGCATGTACATTAGGGTCCACAGATATCTGAATGGATTATCTCTAGTGTGCCCTTGGACATAGCCGCTTTGGAAAATGGTTTCTTCGAAGTCTTCCCGGACACACAATGTTCACAAAATGGTAAATCAACTTTGGATAAGGAGTCCAACAGACCAGAACGTACTAGTTTTGTCATACGATCCTTTCCTATGTGACCTAACCTCGCGTGCCATTTTTGAGATTCAGATACTACAGTTTTATTCGATATAGTAGATAAAGCAAGAGGGGCATTATCACAATCTATGTCAAGAATAAATAAATCTGAAATTAAATTTTTTCATGAAACGATGAGGTTATTAAGTCTCAAAGAAACTCTTGTCCCATAAAATCGAATATCAAAACCATCAAATAATAACCTAAAAACAGAAATTAAATTCTGACGCATCCCCGGTATATAAAGAGTATCACGGAGGATTATTGTTCGCCCTATGCGCGTACGAAGATGGAGGACGCCAATCCCTAGTACGTCTTCAACAGTGTTATTGCCCATGTACAACTTGTAACTTCCCTTGGCTACAGGCTAGAATTCCTCGAGTCCTCGATGACTCCTTGTCAAGTGCTTTATTGCACCTGAATCCAAAATTCAGTCGTTAGATATAGTATCAACGGAAAGAATTTTAGGACGAACGTCTACATATAAAGTATCTAGTGACTGAGAAATTATCATCTTTTTATGGGCGCACTGTCGAGCATAATAGCCGAAATTTCCACAGACAAAGCAGACTACATTTGTCTTTTTTCTGCTTCTTCTTTCCATTCCCCTTCTTGAGATTTGGAGCAGGTGTTATGGTCTTCTGTTCTTGATTATTCTTTTTCACCTTCTTGCGCGCTTTGGACCGTTTGTTGTTAGCTTTCCGCTTATGGGTCTCTGCTAAAAAGGCCTTGGCCGAACCTGGCTGAATTGCATTCATTTCAACCTCACGTAACAAGTGGCCACAAAAGTCTCTGAATGTAGTAATAGAATAAGTATGGTTCAGAATTCTTTTGATTTGGGCCCAAGATTCAGGTAAGGAACGGTGCATGGTTATAATCTTTTAATTTTCAGTCAATTTACACCCAACATTCCTAAGGGCACCTATCATTTACTCCATCTTATAAATATGATCTTTGTTGGGGCAGCCGACAGGCATCCTATACTCCTGAAATTCTAATTTCATTGCCTTAACTCTCACATCTGACTTCTGTGCCTAGGCATTTGTCAGTGCTTCTCAGATTCCCTTAGCGGTTTCATGCACTTCATATGTAGGTATGAGTTCTTTGTGCATAGTGCTAAGAAGAATATTACGGGCTGAACGATTTTATTTTTGTCACTTATTATAGCGAGTCATCGCAACCCTATATTCTTGTAAATTCTCATTTTCAGCTAATATGGGTTCTTCTTGAGCTTCATCCAGTGTGTGCGATATATCGTCTTCGTTCAGAAGGCATCGCACAACGAGGGACCAGTCTTCGTAGTTGTTGCCGTCGAAATGTTGTCCTTTCAGCTGTTCAGCGATTAACGCTTTAGTGGTCATCTCTACATTGCATGAGTATCACCACTTAACTAAGATATAAGGTATTGACACTAATCATCAGCATTTCTACATGTTATACAAATTTTCAGAATATAAAAGTAATCAACACATCTTAATGAAATCTGAAAGTCCACATACCCGAATGGGCGGTGTAGAACAATCAAGTTTTCAATTTAAGATGAAATTGGTACTTTTATAAAATTATAATTGTATAACATGCAACCTTTCATTATTGGTTGCATGCATCATTTGGTGGAGGAGAATAAACTCTCACTCAGGTTATGCACAACCTTTAGTTTTAGGGAGGATTTTAGCACTAAGTTTTTCTATATGTTCCAATGAAAAATAAAAAGGGCTTAAATCTAAACACATCAAGGTAAATTATATTTTACACATATAAACATCATCATCTGAAAGAAAAATGAAGTGCTAAATATGAAGAGAGTTCAATCTTCACTAGTGATCATGTCCATTAGAGATGGATCCGATCATCACCGTCAATGATCATTGTTGAGGATGGATCCTTTCATCAACATTGATCATCATGGTAAATGATCATTTCGATCACTAATGATCTGTAGATCAACAATAAAGACAATATCATGAAGGAAACAATATCATCTCATGTATATGATCAAATCCAAAAATTAAGATAACAAATTCAGGTTGCAACATATCTGAATGTGAGCCACACCATTGATTTGTAGATTAAGCATTAATTCATGTGTGCTCGGTTTTCTACAGATCTACACATGGAATTTTCAAAAATAAACATAGTTACTGCACGTGTACATCAGCCAATACATGAGATGTACATCAGCCAATGCGTATACACTTGTATATTGACCAAGTGCTTATTGTACTTCTCTAGCATAAATCTAAGCTCCTAAGTTGGATGGACGGTTTGGATTCAACATATATCTAGTGAAGAGATCTGTGTAATACACGGATCAGATCCACATGTGCGGCTAATGTTTTATACAGAACAATATTTTTATTTTTATTATTTATTATTTTTTATTATTATTATTATTTCAGATGTATGGTTACTGTACACATTATCATATCACATGTTTTCTGTTTTTTATATCACACGTGACATATTGCTGTTTTCATATCACACTTGATGTACATCACAGGTGTACAGTAACTGGTATGTGGATTAATCATAGTACATGAAATAGTTACAGCAAGTGATCTCATGTATATGAGATCTTATATTTACAAAATGTACAACGACACATGTTTACATAATGTACAGCAACACATGAAACGTGTTGTACACAAATTTTCAAAATGTTGCTGTACGCATATTTATGTGATGAGATATTGTTGCGGAATACATATTTATAAAATGTACAACAACACATGAAACGTGTTGTACCAAAACACGTTGCTGCTGTACAGCAACACATGAAACATGTTGTCCCAAAACGTTGCTGACGTACATATTTACAAAACGTGTTGTACAGCAAAACACGTTGCTGTGGATTTATAATAGCAACATGTACAGCAACGTGTTGTACATCAACAACATGGTTTGAATGCGGTACATCAGAATGCATATGGGAAATATGCATCTCACATGTTTTGGTTCATCACACATGGCCTACATGCATTTGAGAGGCACTTTGGTACACGTTGCCTACAACACGTCAGCCAACGTGTTATAGTGTATGCACTAATTTGATGTTAATCATGGCCACCGTGAGATCCATGCCGAGTATTAGGTGGGGCATCATTAAATGCACAAGGGCATGTTTACAGTAGGTTGTCTACATACACACGCTTACTGCACGTTTACAACAGGTTGCTGGTTGCCTCCAGCAACCGTTTACAACACGATTATTGCACGATTTTCAGCAGGCTGCCTACAACAACCGTTTACAGCACGTTAACTGAAAATTATGGTGTGATGCATATGATGCTGTAGTGGTGTACATGCATGTGGTACATCACGTAGACCATGCCTTTTGTAATCAATCTTTTTCTGCGGAAAGATTTCAGTAAATATGCATCATACCATCCATTAAACATAACGTATATTGTAATGCATCATACCATTATCTGGTATAAGGTATACGTGTATATTAAATCTAAATCTAATAGGACATAGATTCCAATCCAAAAATAAAGGATGGACCACTTACCTTTTTAGATGGAAATAATCAGAGATCCGCCGTTAATTAGCTCTGATACCACTAAAGGGAAGTGCGAAAGATGAGCCCTCAAGATCTGACGGTATACACGAAGTTTGGGACCCTCATAAAGCAGAAGAACGGTGTTCCAATGACCCGCCTATCTACTACTGGAGCAGATTGAACTATTCACACTTCTGATCCTACGGTATATAGTGGCCCCGGATTGCGATCTATGGATCAGATCGTCCCAAGGACAAGCCAAAATAGACAGACTAGAATGCACTCTTTTTCTCTTTGTATACTCGTGTTTCGTATGATTTGATGCTTTACATGAGAGAAGCGCACTCCTTTTTATAACAGAGGAAGGAGAGTTTAGGTGGGATTGGAATACGTCCACATAAGCCGATCACATCCTAACAGAGGAAGGAGAGTTCCGCTCACATCTCTATCTTCAATTAAAAATCAAATTCATATTTGAATTTAAAATTTAATTGAAAGTAATAGTACCAACTAATGATTGCTCACAAGTGGACCCCATTGGTCTATGTCCAACATTAATAATATAACAATTTATCTAATGTTGTTGTTTCATCTTTTACTTCTACCTTCTTTTCACTACTGATACTGCAGGTTCTGCTAACTCCGAACTCCTGAGTTCTGACTACCACTAGGACTGCAACAGCTGCTGCGGCTATTTCTGCAACTTCTGTCACTACTGTTACTGCAAGCTACAAATTAATATTGTTACCGTCTACTAGATGTTGCTACTATTGTTAATGCTGCTAGAACTAATGCCACTACTGCTACTGTGGTTGCTATTTCTATTCTCTAATCTCATTACTATACCTTCCTAGTAATTCCTAATAACCTACTATTCTTGTTGCTATTGCTTCGACTGACATAATTACTACAGCTATTATCTGTATATAGTGCTACATCATCAACATAATCACTGTTGGTGTCGTAGTTGTCAAATAGCATAAGCGATTATATGTGACCCAAGGGGCCTGTGCGCATATGCCATCGCACAGCCCTCCGAAAAATTTACATTTTTTCATTGCATAAGTGATGGCATAACCACATAAGTGATCACATAATCCCATATGCCATCGCATAATCGCATAATGCCTAATAGTCATAAAACTGCTTATGCACCTATGGCATATGCAATCTGTGCTCCCAAAATGACATATGACAACACATTTGTCGTCAATGGATATCATATAATGAAAAGCTAAAGGTTATATAAAAAAAAAAAAACATGTATATTAGTTTCAACGATACACTCGGCAAAACATGCGGACACTTTGACCAACACTTGCTGTTTTCAAGGGAGGGCAATTTGGAGTTCAAATATCTGGAGGACAGAAGCAAAGGATTGCCATCGCGAGGGCTTTACTCGAAGACCCAAGAATCCTATTGCTTGATGAGGCTACCAGTACATTGGATTCACAATCAGAGAGAACTGTGCAGGATGCCTTGGATCAGGCCTCTGTAGGATGAACGACCATAATTGTCACTCATCGTCTCTCTACACTCTGTAATGCCAACTTGATCATTGTTCTTCAATCAGGACAAGTAATGGAATCCGGTTCCCACAATCACCTTATTCAAAACAAGCATGGTGTGTACTCGACAATGGTGCAACAACAGATGACTATGGACAATGATGAACCCTCTATGGCTCTACAAGAATCTGACAGTAATGATTCACCCACCTCAACAATGAAGACCAAAAGCAATACCAAGATATTAAATGAATCGAGCCCACATCAATCTTTTGATCATAATAACCAGACCAATCAACACCAAGAAGATATCTATAGTCCTCCATCTCTATGGCATCTATTTGAAATGACAGCTCCTGAGTGGAAGAGGATTGTACTCGGTTGCATTGGTGTTGTTTGCTATGGAGCAATTCATCCAGCACACTCTTTCTGCATAGCTGCAGTTCTTTCTGTTTACTTTCTTATTGACCATGACGAGATCAGGTCACTGACAAGATTGTACTCTTTTGTGTTCCTAACAAATGTTGTCCTAGCTTTTGTGACTAGTTTGATCCAGCACTACAATTTCAGTGTTGTAGGTGAGCACTTAATGAAGAGGGTCAGAGAGATGGTGCTAGCAAAGATCTTAACATTTGAAATTTCATGGTTCGATCGTGAAGGCAACACTAGTGGAGCTGCATGTTCAAGGCTCGCGACAGAAGCAAGCATGGTGAGATCTCTCATTTGTGATCGATTGTCATTGTTGGCTCAGGCTCTCTCTGCAGCAACCTTAGCAATCATATTGGGGATGTCATTGGCCTGGTGACTCTCAATCCTAATCATTGGTTTGCAGCCGCTCATTATTGCACTACAACAAATGGGAATTTAGCGGCGCTTATGAAAGATTATAAACGCTAGTCAAGCGCCGCTAAATAGGTATGTCGCTAAAAGTATTAGCAGCGCTAGGTAACTTTTTGTGGCACTTTTCTGAGCGCCGCCCGTTGCAGGTTTTTAGATGCGAATAAGCGCCGGTAAAAATCACTCAGAGCACCGCTAAAAGTGGTTTATGGACACTTTTTCTTACGTAAAAGTGCCGCAAGATTTCGATGCAAGCACCGCTAAAAGCCTTTGTATGGATTTGAGAGGCACTAGCATGCCAGTAATTTTTATTATTATATATAATTCAATCAAAACCTGTATTTTTTTAATATTTGAAACATAAAAATAATGCAATACAAATAAAACAAATATTAAACAAAATTTATATTAATACACAATAAAAAAATTTTATTACAATTATGAAGAGAAGAAAAATGTCACACAGCACAATTACAGGTTTAACCATCTCTCAAAAAATTAAAAAGAAAAAACAAACAAATAAATAAAGGATGGGGCTTAACAGAGCATTCTATTGTGCAAAAATTTTCTATCATACCAAAAGCTTTCATGAACAGAACTTTAAAAAAAAAAAATTAATAAGAACTTTAAATAGATAATAGGAAATTGACTTCACTACATGACAAATTATTACAGAACCAATAGTTAATAGGAACTTTAAATACTTGGCATTGGCAGGACATGGAATATAATATGGATTTATGGACATTGCATGAGACACACAAATTGAGAATTCTAAATTCTATAGACCACACCTGTTTTGATTACATATTAAGGGGCTCAAAAGGATGAAGTCTCCAATTGCCAAATATGAGTGGAACTGCAACTGCTTGACACTAAACAACCAACCCAACAAAACTAAAAACTGGATGGGATTTGCATTTTGAGAGCAGAAATATAGTAGCATCAACAGATCATGTGGCGTATTGCAGATCACAAAAAAGTCACCAGCTTAACATGTCCTCACTCTCCGAACTTAACAACTCCTTACATTGGGAAAAGGAACAAATATACTTGCACGAACTTTTAGAAATAATCAATACCAAGCAGGTAATCAGTATAAAAATAAAAAAAGCGTAACCACATAATGAAATGGATATGCAGAAACAAGCACCGGCACTTAAAATCTCAGTGAAGTAAATTGAGATAACTAAGTAAATGATTTTGGCTACTGAAGCATCCATGACATCCAATGATGATGCATACGCCATGAGTCCAAAGCGAGAGACGGCCATAGGTTGGCTTCATTCCCACAACACCACAAAAGGATGTTAGCTACCTGACACTGCCCCCTGATCATCTGCTAGCAATAATGGGCAGACAAAATACCTGTACTCAATTGCTAAACTCTTCCTTATCAATAGAATTGATGATACAAAATACATGCCCATGATCTCAGACAGGAAAAGAACAATGTTAACAATCACATACCTTGCTCAATAGTAACTAACTGTGTAAAACCAGGTAAAGAAAGAACAGATGATAAAGGGATGAGCATAATTTGGTCAGAGAAAAGATTGGAAAACAAATAAAGAAAAGATGCCTAAGGTTTCATATGCATACCTTAATCATTTTATACACACAGTACACAGAGCAAGCATAGCCTAGCAAATTCTGCAAGTGCCCCGGCCAGGTTCTCTTATCGACATTCAATTAAGACTCTGGGACTGAAGTTTGTCTGCCCACCCAATCCCAATCAATGCTTGGAAGAACACAGTTTGCATTTTCAACTCGAGGAGCTTTCTCTGTGGAAATGGATCTCAGCCACATGGCTTCTTGACTTGGACCAACCATTCCATTACTTCCTTCTCTTGGATTCTTCTGTGAAAGTTCCCTCACCAATATGAATGGACAATGGCATGCTTGGAAAGCAATATGCAATTAAGCATGATTCAAATGGAAATACACGTCTCTGACCTTACAGTTGTTGACGTGTGTAGTATCAATAAGAAGGAATCGAGATCCATGTGTGTGAGATTAGAAAATGCCAGTAGTCCAATGTTTTGCCTTTTCTCGTTCATTGTGGACCACTGTCATGTTCATTTCTTTTATGTCTATCGAATAGCTAGGAATTTCATCTCAGGTAGTTCTCTAACAACTATAGGGATCAGAGGAAGTATGGCAGCCCCCTTCATTCAAAGTTGGTAAATAGAAAATTCATACCTTGGCAAAGGATGCTATATATCCATTGGTCCAGGATCATATAATTCTTAAATGAACAGAAACCCTTTCACCTTCTATGTCAGTTGGCAGAGCTGAGATTCAAACCAGATTTTCCATTTCCTCAGGTCATCATCATATTCTGCAGTGATCAGAAAATGATGTCAATCTCCAGATTGTTCTTGTATGCATCAAAGAAAGGGTAGGGCTCAAAAAGAGCTCGGGTCTAGGTCTTACTTTGCAGACTGACTTGGATAGACCTTGCATCCAAACTTTTTTTTTGCCATTTATAGGACATGGTTTTAACCAAGCTGAGTAGATTCAACCTTGTTTGTTAGTGGTGCTTAGCACTTCTTTTTCTTAATAGATAAACCCATTTCTATTATTTGGAAATATAAACCTGTCCAGTAACGCTCTTCATTTGCCCATGCTTAACCTATAAACCAGCTCATTTTCAACCAAACATGCCCATTCATTTCAGATCTAACCCAGTCCAAAAAATGTCCTCAATCTGCTCCCTTCAGCTTACAAACCAGTCCTAAAACCCATAACCACAGTTGCCCATAAAAATAGAAAATAGAAAGTTCCAGACTTTGCCCTTTTCAGCTATATAACTGGAGTTGGCTATAATTGAATGGTTATAATCACCCCACTGGAGTTGGCTACATCAAATGGATTGTCCAGATTGTTTGATCAAACTTTCCACATGTTCAAGAGCACTACATAATGCTAGACCATTGCATCACTTCTTTACCTATTTGGAATTAGAGAAATGAGATTATGAATTTTCTCATATCCCCTTAAAAAATAAATCCTCCAAGAATAACATACATACATACATACATACATATATATATATATATATATATATATATATATATATATATATATATATATATATATATATATATATATATATATATATATATATATATAATAAGTTATTTATTGTCATTCACAATCACAAGTATTATTCATCATCCAGCTAACTATTAATAGCATTTACAAAAATAAAAGACATCCAACCAACTCTATATAATAACTTGCAACTTAACCTGCTGGGAACCGTCATACACCGTAATATCTTACGACAGAGTGGGTTATGAGGAGTTACAAGTTGGGCCTCTAGGAAAGCATATGAAGCGACAAAAATATAAATTAAGCAAGATAAATTATTTATGAAAGAGATTGATGAATAATACCTGGAAATTTTCTTGATTTTCTTTACAGAAAAAGCAGCAGAAAATGTATTCATAAAGCATCCCATTTAATCGATAAAGAAAATTTAAAAATAGGTTAACCATAACATCAATCCACAATCAATTTAACAATCTTAGTCTTTTAAAACTAGAATATTAAACATCAACCGTTGATTCTCAGACAATTCCAATAAACATATATATATATATATATATATATATATATATATATATATATATATATATATATATATATATATATATATATATATATAAATTGAAAAAAAAAAAATTCAAATTCAGAAAAAGAAGTGGAAAAATACAAACTCAATCGAATTCTAGAAAAGAATGCCCATTTTGATCTGTAGCTGATTGAAACTTTCAACCTACTAATGTATGCATGATATTAAGCAAATGTGCCATGTTTGAAGTTATGATAGAAAAAAAGCTGTTAGTCATAAGGGCAAATATGCAAACACATATGCATGCATGTGCAACATGTACATGTACACCTCTGTATATAGTATGAGGATCTGCATGTACATATGCACACAGAAAGATATATGCAGACAGAAAGATGATCAGCTATTTTAATGCAAGATAAAATCTTACTTGTGGAAAGAGCAAAACGAGAATTTTTGTGATCTGTTTCCCGTTTTTCACCGAGCAATGCAACTGCAGTTTGACAAGCTTAAGTGTAAGTGAAACCATACCAAAACAAACATAAGAATCATGGGACTCCATCAGTTCAAGGTCATCATGAACTGATACATTTTCAACACTCCAGTACATAAAGTGGGGGCAAAGTTCAAACCTACTTACCAACCAAATAATAGTAACAATAATGATGATAGTAATTTCTACTGAGTTAACTCCATATTCTAATTTACAAATCAGAAACTGAGAACACAGGGAGCATAACATAACCAATAACCAAAATAACATGGAAGAAAACCAGTTGAGACATGCCATCACTTTTGTGCAATAAAAACTTCATCAAGCTAGGCTCTTAACATGTCAGGTTAATTACCTCTTTAGATAACTGTTGAGATTTTTATCATTTCCAATACAATTACCTCTTCATCAAGCTAGGCTCTTAACATGATTGTTGAAAGCAAAGCCATAGATTTAGGAATTTATAGTTGAGATGTTGATTTTCTAGTTTATATAGTATTGTCTCATTTCTAATTTATAGCAAGGTCAATTGTAAAGCATGCATATATAGGAATCAGTATATTATGGTTTACATACCTACTAGATGAATGTTGTAATGCCACAAAAAGTGCATATAACAGATGGTTGAGAGCAAGTGTTGTTTTGTCCAACATAACCATGTATAGAGGTGAAAGTGCCACATTACATATATCATCTAACAAATTAAATCCTATCTAAATAGGTTTATAAGGCAGCTGATATAGACAACCATGAATATAATCTACTCTAGACTATTAACAAATTAAATCCTATTGCTGTAGGGGCCTTTTGCTTGACCTGGCAGAGTACGTTGATTGCATGCACACATAAATTGTACACATGGCATACATGTATCTCATACGAAGCCATCCAAATCGTCAGCCTTAGGGGTTATATTATATCCCAAATATCACTAAGGTATGATTGTAACTGGCTGATAGGTGGACATCTAGTGGGGAGTTTTTAAAAAAAAAAAAAAAAATTCAATTGTCCAAATTCAACAAACAAACGCCCATTAAACAGAGGTTAGGATTGTCCTATGAATCTGATTGCTAAGCTATAACTGATCCACAGTTGCTCGTAGGATTTCATTGATTAGCTACCTTGTGTCTTTTTGCACACAAGTAGAATGCAGTCGCTGTGAAAACAGGCCGACTGAAGTTAGCACTTGCTCGACGAGGTGCTGGCAAAGCAGCAAGAAATCGGTCCTTGTAGCTGAAAATCAACATTATTATTCAATTACATACAGAAGAAAGATTACACAAAATTGCATACATCCAAGCAGGCTGACAGGCAAGCATGAGTGATTTATGTTTGTTCACATCTTATATAAGGGTGAACTCACTCACATAGACAATGAGAACACCAAAAAATAATAATAATAATAATAATAATAATAATAAATAAATAAAACAAGGAGATATCCAAGAGGTGAATCATCACACATGTTCCAACATGACACATTTATGTGACATCCTTCATCAGGTTGATCCCACCAAATGGAGTTTTGTAAGCTCACTTGCCTGTAAATCCTATTTCATGCACACAACCTCCTTAGCAAAACCATCTTGGCAAGATTAATACATACATATAGACAGACAGACATTAATTCTGCTTTTGACAGATACCTTGACCAAGATACCTTGACACAACTTCCATTAATTCTGCTTTTGACAGAGAATTGCTGTCACTTCTTAATATTTCTTTCAAAACAAATTACTAAATGACAGACAGTTCATTTAGTAATGCAGAACTTGCAAGATCTCATAAAACTAGCATAAAACTAGCATTTGCATATATTTGTAAACTGAAGTGCATAATAGAAAATGCATTATCAATAAAAATCTCGAATGATTAAATTAGGAAGCACTATCTCGATTCTCAGAACATACAGTAACAACCTCATTTATAGACTAGCAATTAGAAGGATTCAACTACACTAGATAATTTTCTTTGGTGGAAGAAGTGGCAAGCATCAAATTGCTTGCTCACCTCAGTTGCTCCCGAAAGAAATATTCCTTGTGTCTTGCCCTCCTTAATCAGTAGACCCTTATTTTGGTTGTTTCACTACCATACCATTGGGAAAATCCTTTTAGAGTTCCAGTACCTTATAATCTAATAAGTTACTTCCATACTCGTGTCATTCATGATATCTAATCAATATTTTGGTGAAGATCGGCACTATCTACTGAGAATACATTTTGTAACATCCCGAAAATCGGGGGGTCGAGCAAAAACCCAACTCCCGGTTTCAAAATGTTATTTATGCAACATAGATATGTATGATTGAATGTTGTCTGTGATAATGTATTAAACATGAGTGAGATTAAGCCAGAACAGCATATCATACTCCAGAGACAGTTAAATTTGCAAGCGGAAGACTGTAATAGTATGTATAACATACATAAACTGTTGTATGTCTCCAGAGTGTGAATATATTACCAGGTTATACACATACATGTATACTTCAAAAGTAAACAAAATGAATATACATGAGGGCGCTAAAAATATAAAATGACAAGTGTCAATGTATCTAATCAACCTCCCTGTAATCCCGTCAATCAAATCACGCCTAAAGGAGAGATCCTCCTCATCATCATCAAATCCAGCTCCGCCTCGCATGCCGCGCCATCATCTGCAATCACAATAGGGACTGGTGGGTGTCCGGAAACACCATCCCGTAACGTGGGAGTGAGTGATCAACTCAGTGGGATGAGAGAGCAGAGATTAGCATTTTATCAAATCAATCATGCGATAATAGTAAAGCAGTAAATCAAACAATCCTAATACTGTTGTTAATGCAATATGACATGATGTGATGTATGCCCTCACCGACGATCTCCCTCATACGGCAACATCTTATGACCGCGGCATGCCACACTCCCTAGAGTGCTCCACATCTTCCAGGCACATGCAATGTTATGGTGATATGATTTCCAAGTTGTTATTAGTCCATTCAAACAGCAGGATTGGGAAACTAAGGTACCTCCCTTATATCAATCCCAACACAGATCCTGTCTAGGGTCGTCACTCCTAGTAATCTCATACGATGTATATTTTGTAGGTCGCTGCAAGGGCTGTCAGGGCTGTTGCACGCACTCGTTGCACCGCTCCCCCATCACCTTATCAATACAGGCCTACTGTACTCTACTGCTACGGAAGGGTCGTCGCCTCCCGTAGACTCAGAATACGCTCGCGGTCACTACAAAGGGCTGTCAGGGCTGTTGCTCGCACTCGTTGCACCGCTCCCCCATCACCTTATCAATGTAGGCCGACAGCAAGAATATAGTGTCCCATACCACCATAATCTGCTCACGAGACAGGTGCTCACTGGTCACTACGGGGAGGTTTGTGGCCTCATCGTAGGCCGACAGCTCGACCACGGTGTCCCATACCACCATGCCCGGCTCATGAGTCTTCGTGGATCAAGGTACCATGGTTAACAGGGTTTACAATGGTAAGTTCAATACCCTAGGTTCAAGCAGTTATGACTCATGTAGGGTGAACATACAACGGTCAGTCGGGTTACTTGACGGGCTCGACTAGCACGATCGCACCGCAAGTCGAACGACATGAAGTGCGTAAAACACTTCGCGTGGCCTAACCACTGCCGCCAACTCCAACACGACTCGCGTTCATCGACACGTCGTTTGTGGCAAATATAAGCCAACCACGAATTCGCTCGGTTACCGACTGCCTGGACTAAGTATAGTCCCAAACACATATGAATCCACGTTAGCGATCATGTGAGAGTATTGGAAATGAAACACAACCATGTGAGCATGTTAAGACATGTTATATCGTACAACTTAAGTAAATCATCTAACACATGCCTTTCGTACATATAATGAACTTATGCATATCGCCAAGATATAGGAAATCATTTCCATCAGCATATTAATTGAGAATTCAATCTCAAACTAAATCAAAATGAAATCATCAAGCACATGTTATAACATACAGCTTAAGCGAATCGTCAAGCACATGTATTTCATTCATATCATGAAATCATGCATATGGCTAACATGTAGGAAACTATTTACACCAGCATATTAATTGAGAAATCAATCTCAAACTAATTCATAACACCATTTAATTCAATACATACTAATACAAGCATTTATACAAACACTTACACTACACACTTAAGTCTACATATAGTATGTCGACCCGAAGTGCGCATTTAGGCGAATCTCTTCGCCAAACTAATTATGCACGTATTCCTAACATTCTAATGCGACAATAAACCATGTCAATCACATCAGGAAAATATGAGTAAAAACAGTACTTCCTACAAATGACTAAAATGCCCTAAATCTCATATTCTTCGTTGGTTTACGAAACAGGAAACGGACAGCATGTTGTACATGTCAAACGGCATTACCGTCAAGAATCTACTATTAAACGACATTGAAAGCTTTGGAAACAGTCAATCAAAGTGTCTAAAATCCACACCTTGTCTCTTATGGATGTGTAAATTCGAACGGAGCGTATACGCTTCGTCTACGGTGAATAGGGAACCTAATACACAAGCTACATAAGCTACATCGCTTATGAAATTGACGAAAGCTTAAATCAGCAAGTGTTGAAGGTTTTCCTCACCTAGAAGTGCGTTGGAATCGCCGGAAAAGTGATTGGAGTGCGTTGCTTAGGCACTTGCAGCAGGTGGCACGAGCAGCAAGAAATTCTCTCCTACTCTCTCTCACAAACTCTCACCTTTTCTCTCCAGATCTAGCATGTATTAAGTTTTCAGTCCGGCTGGGTCCGCAGATCGCACGTGGCGGACCAGTTTCAATTCAGCGGTCACCGCACGTAGATCAGGGCTGAAAGTCTCATGATATAAAATAGAAATTTTTTCTGATCCGAGGGTGTAATCTGACTGAATTGTGACAGTCAGAACGCTCAATACTGACGCGTCAAGTCGTGTGCCAGATTTGAATTTGAAATTCCAACTATGTCCCTATTCGCACTCTCTTCGGTCTAAGCTCAATGAAATAGCCTGTGATTATCGGTTTGACTTGATTTTTAGAATGAGTGTCAAGTCCAGCTAGGCGGTTCTAACGGTCTAAGATAGGAGGTATCGGACTTTCGACGAGCGGTCTAGATCCAATACAAAGATTCAAAGTGGTCCAGAGAACAAACCTGCTCAGAGTTTGGTCCGAGGTTATAGAGTATTATAGAGTCGTCGGTTCTACTCGATTTGGGTCTTGTAGAACGTATTTAAAGTGATCAGGGGCTATTTTCCAGCTACTCCAGCGTCGCGCTAGCTAACTTACACTTATTTTTCAAAGGAATTAATCCTACGTGATTTCTTTGGCTATGGAATTGGGTTCTGAGCGATTTCTCAGGTGTTTTAGTTAACCCATTGCCTAAGGACGTCTAATCCCAGATTAGCCAAAATCCGGGGTGTTACACATTTGAGCATTGTAATTATAAGTATGCTTTTTATGCTGGCTCCTACTTGGTTTGTTATTTGGAGAATCCTTTGTTGCTTCAAAGCTATCTTCCTTTCATGCTGCCAAGCATTGAGTATTCTTCTTGCATTCATCTTGTATTTTTAATGTGGCATTTGTTTATGGAGTAACTGCTTCATTCTTCAATTCCATTCTATTAAGAACTTACATTCTGCGGGTGTGTAGAATTTTGGACATGGAGCTTGGCACTACGAGAAGAATTTCAAAAATATATCAAGCATTAGCCACAGGGATAATTGATGAGGATGAGGTAAAAGACCTATCATGGTAAAACAAATTTTCACCAGCTATATAATTGGACTGTAGTGCTCATTTGTTGCCACTAGTTTTTCTAGTTTAGTCTTCTGTGATAGAAAGCCCATGCAAAATGGACTCGGAATACCTCTGGCCTTCCACAATCTTACAGACCTGTAACAATTCATAGCAGACTTGTCCAAAAGATTCGTACATAGAAAACAAGGGAAGGGTCCAGAAGATTCATACATAGAAAACATGGGAAGAGTGTATGAACGTACTGACCTCCATAGGCAGATAGTTTGGTCTATTCTGATTTCCAACTTGAAGACATGGCCACGTGGTATGTTGGATAACAAATCCATAGGTCTCTTGGAAGTATTGGACAACCGACTTCATTGTGCCTTTCTCATCAATAGGGAAACTATTGATGTTTCCAATTTTCCATAAATAAGACAATTCATGATCCATGTCAGCAACACTGACATAAAAAAAACTTAAACAGACACCCCATAAGACAGGATATATTGGTAAACAAAGACTAATGGTTTTTTAAAAATTAAAAAAAAAAATTCAAGATAAAAAGATCCTTACGTTAGCTCTTTAGTTGCCTACGATGTTAAACCTGATATCCGATATTTTCGGCGCATGTTCCCTCGATGTGTAACCTCAACCTTCACACCTCTAAGAGCCTTCTTAATCCGTCAATACCACAGTAGAAAAATCAATTTAAGAACAGTGAAAAAAAAAACCCACAATTTTAAAAACTCCACCCTGAGACCACCTGCCTCAATTTAGTCAAAGAAAAAAAATTGAGTTTCGTTGAAAATAGAACAAAACAAAGTCCTGCTCTCTGGAGGTCAGATTAACACCCAATTCAGTCCAGCCGACAAAGCCCTACTTTAACTCTCAGACTAAGTAGAATCCAAGGCATTCGCACAAACAATATTAAACCCAAATTTCATTATTTACCAAGTTCATAAGAAGGGAACAAGTAGACTAAATTCCATAAAATTAATTGTAAACCTTCCAATATGAAAAGTATTTTAATTTTAAACCCGAAAGTACTTATAAAATGCCAAATGCCAAAGTAACTAAAACAGATAAACATAATTCATAGAAGACTGTTTAGTAATTCTCTTCATAAAGAATAGAAGAAAAGAATAATAGCTAAAAGAGTCCACATATATAGACCTCATTGATAAAGGAACCGGCTCCGAGTTGGGTGCGGTCGAAGTGCACTTTCACAACTACTAGTTTTTCATCTGGAAGCTTTCTTAGATAGACAGATCCAAAACTACCATGACCTATGATGTCCTTAAAGTTGTTTGTAGCCACCCCTATCTCTTTGTAGGAGAAAATCTTTGCAGCATTCCAGTTCTTCATATCCGCCGCAGTACCTGAGCATTTAAAGATAGGCGACGATCTAAGGAAGCCATCTTAACCTTGTAACAAAGAAATTGGTAGGAATTTCAAAATATGAATACCTAGTGTGGATGTGACCTCATCTCCTTCTCTTTTCCTTCTGTATAAGAAACCCAAAAGTATGATCAACAGAATTGTACATAAGGCACCACCAAGTGCACCAGCTAAAATTGCCCTTCGATCCATGACTCTTCTTCATGTTGGGGACTATAACCTGTGGTATCTGAAGTGGTGGATGGTTTGGAAGAACATCACATGTTGAGGTGGAGAAGGAAAGGCACAAGTTCCCGGATGTTCTGCCAAAAAAGAAAAAAAGACTCACAAAGATGTCTAAATTTGAAAATCAGTGATAATAAACTAAAAACTGCAGACCTAACTTCTAGACTCTCCTTGTTCAAAGATTGTGGTAGGATGCCTTGTAGTTTATTGTTTTCCAGGTTTCTGCAGAACAGGATATCATATGGATCGAGTGTATCAGAACTGGACAAGATGATTCAGATACAGCAACTGATGGAAATTATTAAGGTGACTTACAATAAATGAAGGTTCTGTAAACCTCCCAAACTGTCTAGAATAGTTCCTTTTAAAATATTGTTCTGCAAATCCCTACATAAGGTTCAAATAGAACTCAATGATTGGGTCTTTCACTACACATAAAACATAAACATCTAGCATTCACCTTACAAGATATGGCAGCAGGATGCAATTTGGGTAGTAGCATGGAATTTTGGATGCAGATTTCACAACTGATACCGAATCATTGAGGGGCGTGATGATCAACGAAATCAACTAAGCTTCCTCTGTTAATCCCTAAAAATGGATTCGACCATGCATTCCAGTTCTTCTACTGATACCGAATCTTTGCAGCATTCCAGTTCTTCTAAATTAGGGATTTGACCATGCAAATCCCTAAAAATGGATTCGACAATGCAAATCCCTAAAAATGGATTCGACAACGCAAATCCCTAATTAGGGATTTGTATTCAACAAAGCATATTCCAAATCAAGTATTCTAAATTTCAGAAAGCAACAACAAGAAGAGAAAAGAATTACATCATACCTGAGAATCTGAGATTCACCAGTAGCAAAAGAACGAACTGCATCAGAGTGCAGAAAATAGATCCAAAACCCTAGGAAACAAGAGAGTAGCAGATCTAAGCAGGTTGCTGCAGCTGGAGAGATCCCAAAGCGATCGTGAGAGAGAAAGAGGACAGAGAGAAGGAGAGAGTCGTGGAGTTGCAGAGAGAGAGAGAGAGAGATGGGTAGGAAATAGGAGAGTCGTGGGGTTGCAGACAGAGAGAGAGAGAGAGGGAGAGAGAGACGGGTAGGAAATAGGAGACGCGGCCAGTTGTTTTATATATATATATATGGTGCGATATCCGTCGTTCGGTCTCACATAGCGCCGATAGACAAGTAGCGCAAGTGTCGTTTATACCCTTTTTTGTTGTAGTGTTGGTTCCTTCTATGCAAGAGGTGTTCTGCTGAAGAGCATGTCAAAGAAAGTCTCAAACGAGCTATTGAGGAGTAAAAATATGAATAAAAAAAGGAACAAATGAAGATTAAGGGATGGAGAAAGAGAGATTGAAAGAGGAAAGAAAGTTGTAAGGGGGTTTGCGCAAGACGCAGGCTTTGCGCAGAACCGTGCAGGGCATACACTTTGCGCAGGCAAGCGCAAATAAAGTACTTTGCGCGGAACCGTGCAAAGAATGTTGCACTGATACTACCAAGATGATTGAAGTTTGTTTTTGTCCCACATCGCTAAGGATGGGGGTTTTCGCACGTGTGAGTGCCTATAAATACCCCGTTCCTTCCTTGATTATGGATGGATCGAAGATTACGAAGAGCAAGAAGAGTAAGAAGAGAAGACGAGGCGGAGCAAAGAGATCGAAGGTATGGGCATTGGCCCAGAAGACTTTGTGGAAGGCAGTGTAAGGTTATTACAACCCAGAAGATGTTGCACAGGATTGCGCAGGGCTATTACAGCCCAGAAGGCTTTGCGCATTACTAGTGCTGCCAGAAGGCTTTGCGCCGAACCACGCAAACCATGTGGTTTGCGCAGTTCTGTGTAAACAGTGTGCTCTGCAGTTTATCATGTTGGAGGGTAGTTGTGCTGTTGGAATAGAAGAAATCTCTGAGTTATTTGGCCCGAAGACGATAAAACATGAGTCTCTGAAGTGCATACTCCTCTTAAGTTTGAGAGGATGACTGAGATAGCACCGGAAGGCTGTCGAAATCTTTACTTCTCTAAAGAAGGATTGATTCGATCTACAATTCCTTCTAAGTCCTCGGAAAAGATCAAGATCCAAGCTGAAATGCTATTGAATTTACTATTTGAATTTAATGCTTTAATTTCTGTACATATATCTAAGTGAATGTATCTTAGAATCAAGGGAGATTAGAGGATGTTAATGAACTTGGAATCAAAAGAATGTGATGATTGTTTTGCACTTTTCCTTTGTTATATTTAAGTAAGATAATCCCCTGAGAATCGAAACGCTTTTGTTTTCTTGTTAAAACAAAATGGCGACTCTGCTTGGGAATTTCTTTTATCTTACTTAAACATTAACCTTTGAAAAAGGTGTGAACACGATCGTCACATTTTGGCATCTTCCAGGCGCCAAAATGGCGACTCTCAGTGGGAACATCCTCCCCTTCATCTCTAAGACTGCTCACACTACGGCCCTTTATATACTGACTTTACGTATGTTTCGTTATCAAAGGTACCCGACTTTGACTGCAAACATACAACTGATGGCTAGCTTTATGAGAAAAGTGAATTTTCGCTTCACTCCCACGGGATTCGTAGTGGAATACACGACAACTGGTGCCCTACAGCGTAGGAGTTTGTCCCACCGGCAAGGATACGGTGACTCGAATGACGGCGGGAGTCATATCTGTTTCACCTCAACCACAGGAAAGTGACGGAGACTGGACCATGGTCCTGTCACGTAGGGCAAGAGCAAGGAATACGAAGGACCATAAAGCAAACCCATCTTTGCCAAAGATCAGGGGGTCGATAACGCGCAGTACAGTCAGGAAGAACCCCGAGCTTGCTCCTCCTGCGATATACCCTGAGCAGGTAGGCCCACAGTTTACGTCGCGCGATTTCCCAGCATTGGTTGCTCCGAGGAGCAAGTGGACAAAAGAACAGAAAGGTAAGGCACCGTTAATTAGTTCACCAACGCCCGTGTCAGCTGGGGAAAGCATACCGAGGACTATGTCACCCCGGTTAGTTAGCAACACGGAGAGCACGTAAAAATCGAATGGGACGCTGATTTTTCCCTCCTTCCCAAGCCCCGTTGTATCGACATACTCTCATTTTACCCCAGCAACGGCTTCGGTAAACAGTAAAGAGGCCACGGTGCATATGGCTGAGACGATTCGAGAAAACATGCCAACGACGGAAGATCGCGTCAACCAAATGGTCGAAGCACAGAGAGCATTGATGGAGGAGTGCTGGAACCTCAGGGAGGCTTTAGCTACTTTGGCACATAATGTAGCTCGAATAGTAGCCCCACCAATGATGGGGACAACGAATGGACAAGGAAGCCAACAGGAAGGTCCTCGTCCACAAGGGGTTGGATCGCGAGAATCTATTCCAGTGACGAGAGCCATAACACATGATGACATAAGGCAGGTCGTCGAAGAAACTATAAGGACAGAAAGGGAATGAGAAAATACAGGCCGCTTCAGATATCGAACACCGTATCGGAGAGAAGTGGAAGACATTCCGTTTCCAGCCAATTTCAAGCACCCGGACTTTCAGAAATTTAACGGGGAAGGATCACCAGAAGAACACCTGATGCATTTCATTACCAGTATGGAGAATTTCTCCACGGTACCACAATACTTCCTGAGATTGTTCGGGTCATCGCTAACCCACAAAGCATTCTGGTGGTATTCCAGTCTGGTTCTGGGATCGATACGGACTTGGGAACAAATGCAAGATGCTTTTATGTCAAATTTCTTCTCGTCAGAACGCGATGTTAGCATTATGGAGCTGGCCTCTATACGACAGCGAGAAGGAGAGCCAATAGAAAAGTTCATCGACAGATGGAAGACACTAGGAGCGTCATGCAGACAGTTGCAAGAGGAAATAGAACAGGTAAAAATGTGTTTGAACTCTATGAAAACGGGAATTATGTTTGGAGTCACCAGCGCTGATATCCGAACATTTCGTGACTTGGCCACTAAAGCTCACGCGTTGGAATTAATGACACGCAAAATGCCAGCTTTTCATCACGAAACTGTCAAAAGGGCCTCCGGCCGAACAACCGTGAATACTTTTGATCGTGATAAGAAGGATAAGGATAAGGATACGAAGGGTTCAAAAGATAGAAGGCCGGGACAAAAGGAGAGATGGAATCAGTTAAAGTATAATTACAGTAAAAAAAGGTTCAGAATGCTCGACTCTCACAAAGAGTTCGACTTCGATAAGGAAGACGTGGTTCCTATGATGAAAGAATTGCTAAAGGCCGGGACCATAGAATTGCCAGAACCCAAACGCCCAGAAGATATGACAAAAACCACAGAAAGGAATTTTTGCCGATATCATCGCCTTGTCGGACACCCGACAGAAAATTGTTATAGGCTAAAATGCATCATACAGTAATTGATAGAAAAAGGTGAAATAATAACCGGTGGAGGAAAGAGAAAGAATACAAGAGCAATAGTAAACATGTTCACAGCCTAAGAAAAGACTCGAGAGAGGGGAAAGAAAGAAAGTCAGAAGTCGGCAAAGAATATGGCAATGCTTACGTTGCGCTCGGGGAAGAAGATAATAAGTCCTGCAAAGCAGAAAGCGGGGGTCACAAGGAAAGAAATGATCCAAGAATAGAATAACGACGCTAAGGAAGAAGACGGGGGCGAAACAGTGAAAGTGGCTTACGATGTAGTTAGTCATTTGAAAGGGATACTAGCACGTTTAAGCATTTATGACGCGCTCAAATTATCAGAAGAGTTTCGACAGAGTTTAATACAGGCGTTATCTAATCGCAATGTCAAGGAAATTCTCCTGACAGAAATGAAGCAAGGAATACATAGTGAACAAGCAGATTGTCTGCCAGTCATTTCATTCTCCGATAATGACTTGATTAGCGAAACGGATCATAACAGGCCCCTTATGATAGAGGGTTATGTTTGCGGGACAAAGGTAAAAAGGGTCATGATAGACAATGGGTCTGCAGTAAACCTCTTACCGCTTTCAATGGTAGGCAAATTGGGCTATCACCATTTTGATATGCGCCCTAGTGGAATGATGATATAGGGCTTCAATCAAGATGGGTAGAGTACACTGGGTAAAATCACAGTGACACTAGAAGTGGGAGAATTAAGTACTGACGTCGTATGTCATGTCATAAACGCCGTGACGACATACAATCTCCTTTTGGGAAGACCATGGATACATCAGTATGGTATCATACCTTCTACTTTGCATCAATGCTTCAAGTATTGCAAGGATGGGGTACAATATAAAGTGATAGCTGATGTAAAGCCATATACAGAAGCCGAGTCTTTCTTTGCAGATGCCAGTTATTACAAAGGGTTCTCCGAGGAAACGAGGCATGGTAATAAGAGCAAAGTCTCGAAAAACACTCAAACAGACAAGGCTCGAGAAGAAAGAGGAGAATCTTCAGGGATGGCGAAAGTAAGAAAGAAGTTCTATTTTGTACCAAAGCACTTGAGACAACCTGGGCAGCTACCATTAACATTATTGTCACCAGAGCAGTTGAGAATTCTGCAATCTAATTATACGATGCCACTACCTAATGCTGAAAGGTGTAGGCCATTTTTAGCTGCTTCAGGGAGATTTCAAGTTAAGGCCAATACCAAACATCCCGAGCCGATAGAGTTCAAAACCGCAGTCAAAACAAAAGCAAGAAAGGAAAATGAGAACAATGCATACCGCGGCAAGCTGACATCACAGAATCTGGAGAGGTATAGTTTAGCTAGCAAGCAGATTATAAGAAACATGGGTTTTGATTGTAACAAACCCACTGGACTAAATCATGGCAAGGGAATTCAAATCCCTCTTGGGGTTGAACCGAAAAAATGAAAAAAATTTTAAGGGTTAGGAGCAGAGGCGTCAGTAAATATGATTATGGTTACACAAACACTAGAAGAAAATCCCGAAACGGTCAAGTATCCTGAGACAGCTCCGAAACAGATGGAGGACGGGGGGCAGCCGACGATAGACAGCCTGAGGGAAATAAACTTGGGTACAGAAGAAGAACCTCGAAATACATTTATTAGTAACAGCCTCTCTGAGCAAGAGTCCGGGAAGTACCTTCAACTACTCCAAGAAAATAAAGATGTGTTTGCTTGGACGATCGTGTTCACGCCTTTTCCAAAGGTTATTGGCACAAAGGCGGTTTCACCCAGACCTAATACCGCTAATTGAAGAGGAAGTTAGCAAGTTGATCAAGGTCGGTTTCATTCGAGAAGTTAAGTATCCCAAGTGGATATCAAAAATTGTCCCGGTGAAGAAGAAAAATGGACAAATTAGAGTGTTCATTGATTTCAGGGATTTGAATGAGGCCTGTCCGAAGGATGATTTTCCTCTTTCAATAACAGAGTTATTGATCGATAGTACAACTCAATATGTTGTCATGTCATTCATGGATGGCTATGCCGGATACAACCAGATTAGAATGGCACCTGAAGATGAAGAAGCAATAGCATTCAGAACGCCATTGGGAATTTATTGCTATAAGGTCATGCCGTTCGGCCTCAAAAATGCTGGGGCGACGTACCAAAGAGCAATGAAAAATATATTTCAAGACATGATGCATAAACATGTCGAGTGCTACGTCGATGACTTGGTGGTTAGATCAGGAGATCATCAGGAGCATCGTAAATATTTAGAATTGGTCTTCTGTCGATTACGAAGGAAACAATTAAAGATGAATCCGGCCAAGTGTGCGTTTGGGGTATCTTCAGGAAAATTCCTTGGTTTTATTGTACGGCACAGAGGTATCGAAATCGATCCAAAGAAAATCAAAGCCATTCAGAATATGCCGCCACCGACGACCTTGAAGGAATTGAAAAGTTTACAAGGAAAACTGGCATACATTCGTCGTTTTATTTCAAATCTGGCAGGGAGGTGCCAGCCATTTTCACATTTAATGAAAAAGGACGTCAACTTTGTATGGGATCAAGCTTGTCATAATGCATTCGACTCGATAAAAAGGTTATTGAAGCAACCGCTAGTGTTAGCAGCACCGATAAAAGGGAAACCACTTATTTTATACATATCAGCGGCCGAAAATTCCATAGGTACTTTGTTGGCTCAAGTAAATGAAACTGAGAAAGAAGCCGCCCTTTATTACTTAAGCCGAACATTGATGGGAGCTGAATGCAATTATTCTCCGATCGAGAAAGAGTGTTTAGCGTTGATATTTGCGGTCCAAAAGTTGAGACATTACTGTCTCTCTCATGACATAACTCTAATCTCAAGAGCAGGCCCGATCAAATTTTTAATGACGAGGCCAATGTTGTCAGGGAGGTTGGTTAAATGGATGTTGTTTCATTCAGAATACACCATTACTTATAAACTGGCTAAAGCAATAAAAGGATAGGCAGTGGCAGACTTCCTTGCAGTGCATCCCGTGGCAGATTGCGAAGCCATTACTGATGATTTTCCAGATGAGCACGTTATGCTAGCTGAAGAACAAAGCCCATGGCAGATGTACTTTGATGGCGCTACGCAGGCATCAGGAGCGGGGGTAGGGGTGATATTCATTACTCCTCAAGGTGACTTGTTACCATATTCCTTCACAATCGGTACCGCATGCACAAACAATGAGGCTGAATACAAGGTCCTCATCATTGGGATGGAAATAGCTCAGCAGATGAAAATAAAAAGGCTACACATCTTTGGAGACTCCAAATTAATTATAAATCAGTTGACAACCGAGTTCGAAGTAAGGAAGCAAGAACTCTTGCCTTATTGTCAGAAAGCCCGACAATTATTAGAATGGTTCTGCCATGTAGAAATTAAGCATATACAGCGATCTGAGAATGTAAAAGCAAACGCTTTGGCTAGCCTAGCAGCTGCCCTTTCATGTCCTAACAGGAGTCCCTCTTCAAGTAACTATAGAAGAAAGAATATTCTTGCCATCTCCAGAGATCATAGAAGAAACAGTTGAAACACTTCCTATCTCATGCCTAGAGGTAACGACAGATGATTGGCGTCAACCTGTTATTGATTATCTTAAATTCGATATCCTGCCAGAGGATCAGGCAACGAAGCAGTAAATCAAATAGCAGTCGGTCAGATTCATCATATGCGGCAAAGTATTATATAGAAAATCTTACAATGGAATGTTGTTACGCTGTTTAGACAAGCAAGAAGCCAGGCAAGTATTGCAGGAGGCACACTCTGGTGAATGTGGAGCACATCAGGCAGGCCGAAATTTATTCCACAGAATACAGCGGATGGGTTATTATTGGCCCACCATGTTCAAAGATGTTATAGATTATGCAAAGCGGTGCCACGAATGTCAGATTCACGGAGACATTATACACGTTCCCCCAGAAGACTTGCACCAGTCTGTTACCTCTTGGCCTTTCTTCGCCTGGGGCTCAATGTAATTGGTCCTATAAACCCGCCTTCATCCAGAGGAAAGTAATATATTCTAGCGGCAACGGATTATTTCTCCAAACGGACTGAAGCAGTCGCTTTACGTAACGTTAAAGAAAAGGACGTGGTTAATTTCATCCGGCATGCCATAATATACCGTCACGGTATTCCGCAGAAGATTGTTACTGATAATGGCACTCCCTTCAAAAATAGAGGCATGGAAAAACTGTGCCAGAAATTTGGCATTCGTCACTCGTTCTCTACACCTTATTATCCCCTGGCCAATGGGTTAGCGGGGGCATTTCATAAAACAATCATCAAGATACTGAAGAAGATGGTTACTGGCAACAGGCGGGATTGGGATGAAAAGTTGCAAGAAGCGTTATGGGCATACAGGACTACTCAAAGCACAGTAACAGGGGCAACACCATATTCCTTAATCTATGGCATGGAGGCAGTTATCCCAATCAAAATACAAGTAACATCGCTCAGAGTAGTGGTACATCAGTCCATAACAAATGATGAAAATGCTAAAATAAGGCTGAAAGAGTTGGACCTGCTTGATGAGGGACGTCTGGCCGCTCAACAGCGACTGCAATCATATCAAGCTAGGATATCGGCTGCCTTCGATAAACAAGTTAAACATCGCTCTTTCAAAAAAGGCGATATGGTGTTAATGTTGAAGAGACCTATAGTGGTCACTCGTCGAACAGGGGAGAAATTTGAGTCTAAATGGGACGGGCTGTATGTTGTGAATGAAGTTTATTCCAATGGAGCATATAGAATCGTCGATCGAGATGGGAAAGGTATCAGCATACCGATCAATGCTCGCTTCATCAAAAGATATTACCCTTAAAAGAAGCAACAGATTTTGATCTAGAATATTATCGACATAATGATTCTAAATCAAAAGGGGGCAAGAAGGAATGGAATCATGTCTACATGTTAAGGGAATCTATAAAGAAGAAATTCACGAGTATATCAACTATATTTAGCAAGTATTTTGAATAAAAGCGATCATTGTCATCACCAAATGAGTCCTGCGAGTGGCAAATGAGTCCTGCAAGTGGGAAAGTTTGGTATCATCAAAGTTTGGCGGGTATCATCATAAGAATATTCTTGAAGATATCGATTTCAGTCAGACATACTTGTTACCTTGGCGGTATCATCAAAGTTTGGTGGGTATCATCATAAGAATCTTCTTGAAGATATCGATTTCAGTCAGACATACTTGTTACCTTGGCAGTATCATCAAAGTTTGGCAGGTATCATCATAAGAATCTTCTTGAAGATATCGATTTCAGTCAGACATACTTGTTACCTTGGGGGTAACAATGATCGCAAATTTCAGTCAGACATACTTATTACCTTGGTGATAACAATGATCGCAATTATTAATGGCCTGGCACAAGGCATGATAGAGAAGGCACCCTAGCCAAGCTAAATCCTCAAAGGGTCAAAATCCTAAGAGGGCAGAAATCCTAAAAAAAAAAATTCATTATGCTCTAAAAGAAGGGCTAAAAGCTCTAAAAGGATCAGGCCCTGAGAGGATCAAAACTCTAAAAGGACCAAGCTCTAAAAAGCCGGCTAACTACACGTAAGTCCTACCATTTTCGCCATTCGGGCAAGTGGACGAGAAGTCAGTGGCCCTAAAAAGCCCATTAAGGCTATCGTACCCACTCATGTGGGCAGCTGATGAAGCCTATGACTAATATGCCTAAAAGGCTAAAAAGTAAATGGCTAGTCACGCGTAACTCCCATGCCGTCTGTATAGTTGCCTGGCAGCGTCACGGGGAATGGAGGAAAATGCCCTCCTGTGAATGGGCTCGCTCTTGCAGACGAAGAAAATAAGGGCCGCAGTGTGAGCACTATGCCAACCATGCAAAAGACCCTCCAGATTTATGGTTCGATTTCAGTACTAACTCATGAGAAAGGGCTTAAACCTACTCATCGATGGACTGGCAACCATGGATTTGGTACCCCAAAGGTAGCCTTGCGAGCTCTGTGAACTCTGGAGAGTTACTGTGGCCAACCCTGTGCGTAAAACCAACCGAGTTCACCACCCCGGTAGCTTCACTAGGCCCCTCTGATGGATCGCGGTTTGTGAACTCCCTAGGCAGTGAGAAGTCCAGTGAACTCATAAGAGTTACAGAGACCATCACGTGAGATCCGACTCTTGCGTGAGTCTAAGTTGCTCCAACTACTCATAAGCTTAAACTGTGTGTGACTGACTAAATCGAAATATAGTACCGCCAACTTAAATACCCACATAGTAAATCCCATACTAACATGCATAAAAGGTTAAAATTTGCCATCATAAATATAATTGCAACGATACGCGGTATGATAATATGAATGAGTGAATATGATTACGATAACATGACATATGATAATACTTTTTAAAAAAAGAGGGAAGGAAATATTTTAAAATGCTGTCATAGATATATCTCTTGAAAGTTAAATGAGTTACTTGTTTAAAAATAAAAAAATAAACATGTGAATAAAAATATATGTTTAAAGTTCCTCTGTCATTCCTAATGCCTCCATGTGTCTGCGCAAATCTCCTTTTAGTTGTGTTCCAGCTGCATCATGCTTTGATCTTTCTTCGAGAATAATTTTTGCATGATCAGGAAGGGCGGCCAGCTTACTCTCCAGAGATGTGATCATTTCTCTACTATGTAGTAGCACGGACTTTTCTGCATTAACGGACTGAACATTAGTTTGCATCTTTTCCTCAATATCCTGGATGGATGATTCCTTCTCGTGATTCTTCAACTCTAGCCGAGAGATCTCTTCTTTTAGAGCAGTAATGTGATCTTGAATAACTGCTCTTTCATCAGTATAAATCGTTAATTGATCTTGAAGAATTGAGTACTCTTGCTCAAGCTTAGAAATGGAAGAAGTAATCAAGGAAGCTTGTTCTTGTGATGAAGTTAATTTTTGACCATACTCCAAGACTTCGGGTGGGATTGTAACATTTTCCGCTGACGTTAAAGAAATTACTGAGTCGCGGAATTTGAGAAGTGAATCTTGCAAAGAGGATATATCAATTCTGTCCATCCTTGCAGAACTCTCCAAGATTTCAATAGCAAGATCCAAGTCAGACCATTGTTCAGGATCTTTAAAGATATGGACTATTGCTAACAAAGAATTCCTCATGAAGAGCATTTTGTGAGTAGGGATCTTTGAGAAAGATGAGAACTCAAATGTAGTGGCTACTGAATTAGAACTGGCTGATCCACTACGAGGGGTCCCTGTACCACAGAAAAAAAAAGTATAAAGAGATATCACTAGAAAGTTACGTGTTGTTGTGAACAAAATAATCTAATAAGTGTACATCTGCCTGTACCTGTCATCAAGATACGATTAGCAGAAAGAGAGCTTCCTGAATTATAGGAGGACTAGTCCCCACCATATCTGCAAGTGAAGGCGCTCTGGCCTCTATACTCGAGTCCCTGGTAGTCGGAGTTGGCAGGTCTGTAGGTTCAGTTGGAAACACGATCTCACGAGCCACCATTTTTGGTGTAGCTAATGGACTTAGGGGGATTCTCGGTGAGATCGCTGATGCGGTCGCAGGAGGATTCGAAGGGGAAATCTCACCTATCTCTATATTAGCAACATGAGCACCTAAGAAGGGAGAAACACAATAATGATAAATAAATAGTTGATATTAAGAAAACAAATAAAGGGATATGTGAAAGATAAAGCCCCTTTACCTGGTGAGTATCCATATTCGCCATAATCTAAAAGTTCCTCTTCTTCTTCTACAGCTACAGGAGATTTGGCAGGAATTCTAGCATTAGGAAGAGCTTCAGAGATTGCAGGGTGCACCGTTGCGGTATCTTCTGCAATTGCTGCCTCTTCTCCATCAATATCAACTTCCCCTTCCTCAAGATCATCATTTGTGTCGTTACTACTTTCACCATTTTCATCATCATCATGCTGAGAAGCAGTATTCTCTGATGATGAGGCTGAGCTTTCGTCCTCTAGAAGTTCCTCGTCAATTTCTCCAGTAGCAATTTGCTTTCCTTTTGAGGAAGCAGCTTGATTGATTTCTGGCACGGGATCTTCGATCAAAGGAGAGACAGGCACTTATCCAGTCTCTATGGGAGAGACATGTGGAGAAGGTGAAGCTTGCAAATGGGCTCTTGATCTAGTCATCGGAGATGATGGACTAGGACGAGTGGGAAGCACCGGAGCATCATGAATTGGTTCATCTTGAACCATTACAGTCTCTGCTGGAGGAGGAGAAGATGTACTTACAATGTTATCTGCAGCCCGATGCATGGAATCACGAGGAGCTTGTTCAAATTCTCTTAAGACCCCGTGAGCGAACCATCCATCTAAAGTATTAATGGGTTTTATCTCACGGATGGGTTCTTCTAGCGATATTTTTCTACAAATTTCTCCGCTATATGATGCATGACTCTTCTCTGGGATAAAGCCAATCCCATTCTCTAGCTTACCTTTCAATCTAGGTGGATGAAGAAAGATGGGAGAGTCCACCGAGAGACATTTGGCAACTAGATATGATTGATGAACACACCATCGCATCCAGCTGTATGAAGTTTGAACTATGCGCTCGCAACTAGGAATTATGAAGGACGAATCGACGTGGTCATTCAAAAGTTGCTTCCATATCATGGCCCAGTTGAGAGGACCCGTGCCGTAACAACGCATTTTTTGGGTGACTAGTCCGCAATCTTTTGGTATGGTCTGATCGTAACCAAATTGGTGAGCAAAACGGCTAGGGTAATAGGGTTCTCGCCAAAATTCCATCCCCTCTCGAAAAGGTAGGCTGCAAGAACGAAGAGAAAGAAAGAACATCCTTTCTGCTGAAGTGAGTGTTCCTCGATCTACCATATCTGTGTCCTCAATATAGCGATGAAGGCAGAATTGGAAAAAATCTATCTGGTCGTTGTCCCGAATCTTATTAGCTACCCAATCATATGCCCTCTTGGCCATGGTTCTTTGCTGAAAGAACCAAAGTGGGAGATGTGCCGGATGAACGTATCCTTTTTCAGGAGCTTCAAAAGTCCAGGGAAAGTAGACTCCTAGCCAGCCTGTAATATAATGCCAAGAAGTGTATGCCGATGAAATTCCAAGAGTAGGATCCTTTATATGGGAGGCTATCTCCCCAAGAGCCGTATAATTGGAACATAATACTGGAGGAGCAAGAGAATATCTGTGGCCCTCTGCCAAGGCACCAGCTACGACAAAAACTGTAGGACGAACAGTGTCTGCCCATTTAGAGCTAGAGAGTACAACAATGCTTATCCAATAAGCCAAGAAAGCTGCAAGCTCCCCAAATGAACTATACTCTGGTCTTGCCTTCATTGCATCACGGAGCCGTGTTAACTCCTTAGAACGGCAATCGTGAAATCTACAAAAAGGAGAACCCGTATATGTTGAAACTGCTAAGAAGGGGAAAGAAAGGGGAGGAGAGTTGAGTTATGGATTCATAAATACCTGAGGGATCTGGAGAAGTACGCAAGCCATTGTAAAGGGGAGATCTTGTGAATATTGGAGAATTTTCCCATTTCCTTGAATAGTTCAATAGTAGTTTCAGATATGGAAGGCTTGCGATCAGGAGAAGAAACGAAGGCAAGCTCTCTGTTGGAGAGGGTGAATTCATCATAGAATTTTCCTATGATGGGAAGGCCGGCGATACGATGGAGGTCCCAGAGTGTTACACTCATTTCATCATATGGAAGGTGGAAAGAGTTGGTAGTTGGTGACCAATATTCGATGAAACCTTTTAACACGTTGGGTTCCTTGAAGAAGTATTTGGACGTGACTTCTATAGCGTCATAAAGACCAACTTTGGCTAGTGTAGTTGCGTGCTTCAGTAAAATTACCTCTGCCCAGTCAGAATAATAACGTCGAGCAGTTAATAGACCTCTAGTGCGGAAGTCTTCTGATCCCCAAAATTAAACGCGATCCCGAAAGCGTTGATGGATGGTCTCATAAAAATGAGAAGGAAAAAGGTCATGAGGACTGTGAAAAGGTGCAAGGAAAATCATGGGGTAGATATTTCCAATTTGTTGTCACGGCTTTTCTGTCCGTATTATCCCTTCAAGGATGCGCGGTTCTCTCGTCACCCATGACTCGGTGTACATCAACCTCTCACCTTGAACGTGGTCTTTTGGTTCACAGTCGAGCATAGATTGATGGCGGTAGACGTTGATGGGTATTATAGTCATGCCTTTCGAGTGAGGGTTATCAAACTTCATGATACCCTCGATGACTCGCACCGAGTCCCATGAGTTCTGGAGTCTCTTCTTCTTGTGCTCAGCAATTTTCTCTTCGAACTCTTTTGCCTTGTTTCGACGGGCCTTCTTCGAGTGAGAAGTAGGAGGAGTGTCTTCTCGGAGAGGTGGCTTCAGACTATCGGTACGGATGTGGGCAGTGGTTTTCAACCATTCATCCCAATTATAGTCTCTGCCATGCCTGGGAGGGCATTTAAGGCTCCCCAGCGCTATTGCACGATGGATAGGGGATGGTAAAGATTTGATACGATCAGTAAAGTCGAAAGTAGGCAGGACGGACTCTTTGAAGAATGAAGGAGTCTTGGGAGTAGTTTTTATCCGTTTAGCAGGAGGTTGATCAGAAGAAGGGGAAGGGCGAAAGGTAGATGAATCAGGTAAGTCAGGATGAGAGGGTTGTGCAGTAGGAGAAGTGATGAGGCGAAAGGTTCTCTTAGTGCGAGCCATTGAGAGAGTTGCTAAGTCAGAAGGGTTGGAAAAGGGGTGGAAAATCGCTAAGTGCCAGAAAGAACACTTTGCGCGAAACCACACAAAGTATATGCTTTGTGCAGACAGGGAAAGACTTGGAGAATTTTTTTTGTAGCCACAAGGGTTGCGCGGTACCATGCAACGAATATGGATTGCGTGGAGAGAAGTGTCTTCGGTGAAAATTCGCGGTAGCAGTAGGGAGTTCGGAGCAAATGGAGTGTTTGGGCTATTTATAAAGTTATTGGCCGAGTACGGTACATGGGCTGATTCAAAAGGAAGGAGAATATGATTGATCCTTTCCTTTGTTTTTGAGGAAAATAAAGGACGGATCAAGGGGGCATCTGTTGAGGAGTAAAAATATGAAGAAAAAAAGGAACAAATGAAGATTAAGGGATGGAGAAAGAGAGATTGAAAGAGGAAAGAAAAGTTGTAAGGGGGTTTGCGCGAGACGCAGGCTTTGCGCAGAACCGCGTAAGGCATACACTTTGCGCGGGCTAGCTCAAACAAAGTACTTTGCGTGGAACCGCGCAAAAAATGTTGCACTGATACTACCAAGATGATTGAAGTTTTTTTTTGTCCCACATCGCTAAGGATGGGGGTTTTCGCACGTGTGAGTGCCTATAAATACCCCGTTCCTTCCTTGATTATGGATGGATCGAAGACTACGGAGAGCAAGAAGAGTAAGAAGAGAAGACAAGGCAGAGCAAAGAGACCGAAGGTATGGGCATTGGCCCAGAAGACTTTACGGAAGGCAGTGCAGGGTTATTACAACCCAGAAGACATTGCGCAGGATTGCGCAGGGCTATTACAGCCCAGAAGGCTTTGCGCATTACTTGTGCTTCCAGAAGGCTTTGCGCCGGACCGCACAAACCATTTGGTTTGCGAAGTTCAGTGCAAACAGCGTGCTCTGCAGTTTATCATGTTGGAGGGTGGTTGTGCTGTTGGAATAGAAGAAATCTCCGAGTTATTTGGCCTGAAGATGATAAAACATGAGTCTCTGAAGTGCATACTCCTCTTAAGTTTGAGAGGATGACTGAGATAGCACCGGAAGGCTATCGAAATCTTTACTTCTCTAAAGAAGGATTGATTCGATCTACAATTCCTTCTAAGTCCTCGGAGAAGATCATGATCCAAGCTGAAATGCTATTGAATTTGCTATTTGAATTTAATGCTTTAATTTCTGTACATATATCTAAGTGAATGTATCTTAGAATCAAGGGAGATTAGAGGATGTAAATGAACTTGGAATCAAAAGAATGTGATGATTGTTTTGCACTTTTCCTTTGTTATATTTAAGTAAGATAATCCCCTGAGAATCGAAACGCTTTTGTTTTCTTGTTAAAACAAGAGCAACAAAGAAGCAGCGAACTAGCGACTGAGTGTGTTGTCAACCACTGAACCATCACTGCATTCTCCTCTCAAGAAAAGATCATGAAACTGTTCGAGGATGCTCTACAAGGCCCGAGAAATGAGAGTCAAGAACAATCTATATATGCAGGTTTTGGCCTCTTTGTGTCACAGTTCCTTACTGCTGTTAATGCTAGTCTAATTTTCTGGTATGGAGGGAGACTATTGTACCATGGACAGATCGGTTACAAGCACATTTTTCAGACATTCTTCATATTGATGACAACAAGAAGAATTATAGCAATGGCTGGGAGCATGACATCAGACCTATCCAAGGGAACGAATGCCATAAAATCAGTTTTTATGATTCTAAAGAGGAAGAGTAAGATGGAGCCAGATGACCCTAATGGGATCAAACCAGGAAAGATAAATGGATGCATAGAGCTCAAAGAGGTAGATTTCCCTTATCCATCAAGGCCTAAACAAATTATATTCATTGGCCTAAGCCTCAAAGTTGAAGCCAGAAAAACTGTCTCATTGGCTGGTAAAAGCGGGTCTGGAAAATCCATAATTATTGGATTGATTGAGAGATTCTATGATCTATTGAAGGGGTCAGTAAAAATAGATGAAGTGGACATCAAGATGTATAATTTGAAAGACCTAAGATCACATATTTCATTGGTCAGTCAGGAACCTACTCTATTTACAGATATAATCCATGAAAATATTATATATGGAAAAAGGAATGCAACCGAGGCCGAAATCATTAAAGCAGCAACTCTTGCCAATGCGCATGAATTTATAAGGTATTTAAATGCAAATAGTGATGTTTGCAAAAGATTAAATCTTTTCAATTTTATTATGTTCACATTAGTGGTCTTTTTTTTCTTTTTTTTTCTTTTTCTTTTTCTTTTTTTTTTTTCTTATTTTCCTTTTGTACTTCTCAATAACTCTGTCTCAAATGAACTTAGCCAGCTTACCGAACATAAGGGCAACCTGAGGTATGTTGTCAGAAAAGAGCCCTCCCTACACCCAAAGATCCTAACAAAGGCTTCTACCTCTTCTCTTGAAAGGCCTTCTCCCAATAGTTCACTTCTGTGAATATTTATCTTTAATCCCAATACCACCTCAAAACAAACTCAAATCATCCATAGATTTTCAATCGTTTGCTCGTTGGCCTCACAGAAAAGCAGAATATCATCCGCATATTGTAAATGTAATACTAGAAAGTAAGAGTTGTCTACTCAGAAACCTTGCACTAAACCCAGCTGTGTTCTTCCCGAAATCATCCTACTTAACATTTCCATGACTAGTATGAAAAGATATGGCAAAAGTGGATCCCCTTAACGCAATCCTCTAGTCACTTGAAAGAAACCAGTTGGTGAACTGTCAACCAGAATCAAAAATTTTGCCAATTGAACACAAACCTGAATCCCCGACCTCCACTTCTCCCCACACCCCATACAGCGTAACATGTAGCCAAGAAAATCCCAGTCCCCAAACGGCCTATCAGTATATGTTTAGGGACTATTCGGATGGCAGAAGCTATTAGTCATTGAATAGTTAAGAATCCTAGGAGTAGCCAGTAATGGATTTGCTATACCTGGAATTAATAGATCTGTTGTTTGGATGACATCTGAACTAACAGTCATAAATCCTGGTATGTATAAAAATCTTGTTTGGTTGACAACTTTAAAAAGAATGACAAAACCTAAAACTATTAAACAGAGGTTACTTGTGATAGGAGATCAGATGCAGGTTGGACGATGTTTGTACGACAGCTAGATGCAGCCAGAGATCAAAAAGGGCATCAATCTGAGTTTGTGTGCATTTGTGTTCTTTTTTAAAGATAACGAGATTCTATTAAAAAGGAAAGAGAACAAGGGAGGCAGCTGCTGAGATAGCAGTGAAGCCAAAGCAAAAGGAAAAACAGAAAACAAAACTAATGGCCTAGAAACAAAAGATCCACGTCCTTAAGCCCATGAACATTAACTACCCATTCGATAATCTTCTTTTTAGCTTTAGAAATCACTACTTGAACCGAGGACTTGATGTCATTGAAGCATCTGTCATTTCTTTCCTCCCAAACGGACCACCAAATGGCTAGAAGAGCCATTCTTCAGATGCAATTCTTGACTTTACCCATCTTGAATCCATGCAGTAAGGTAACATAGAAGAGGAGGAGCCCAGAATACACCCGCTGATATAAAATCTGAGGAAAAAATCGGACCAAATTGTAACACCCCGGATTTTGGCCAATCTGGGATTTGACGTCCTTAGACAGTGGGTCAATTAAAACACCTGAAAAATCGCTTATAACCCAATTTCATAGCCAAAGAAATCACTTAGGGTTAATTCCTTTAGAAACTAAGCATAAGTTAGCTAGCGCAACGCTGGAGTAGCTGGGAAATAGTCCCTGATCACTTTAAATACATTCTACAAGACCCAAATCGAGTAGAACGTATGACTCCATAATACTCTATAACCTTGGATCAAACTCTAAACAGGTTTGTTCTCTGGACCACTTTGAAATTTTATATTGGATCTAGACCGCGCGTCGAAAGTCCGATACCTCTTATCTTAGACCGTTAGAACCGCCTAGCTGGACTTGACAATCATTTCGAAAATCAAGTCAAACCGATAATCACAGACTATTTCATTGAGCCCGGACCGAAGAGAGTGCGAATAGGGACAGATTTGGAATTTCAAATTCAAATCTGGCATACGACTTGACGCGTCAGTATTAGGCGTTCTGACCGTCAGAATTCATCCAGATTACACCCTCGGATCAGAAAAAATTTCTATTTTATATTATGAGACTTCCAGCCCTGATCTACGTGCGGTGACCGCTGAACTGAAACTGGTCCGCCACTTGCGATCTGCGAACCCTGCCGGACTGAAAACTTAATGTGCGCTAGATCTGGTACGCATGAGCTTAAGTCCGATCGCATTCGACCAGGGGACCACCAGAAAGCATCTTTTGGACCGAAACAGCCCCGATTTGGTAACCCCTCAAGTGAAACTTGTTCCCGAGTCTATTTCGGGCAAGTTTAGGCTTATAAAAGGGCTTGAAACCCTCACTCCTCTCTCCCATCCGAATTTGCAAAAAACCCTAGATTGGGAGAGAGAAAAGGTGAGAGTTTGTGAGAGAATGTGTGAGAGCTTTTCCTGCTGCTGCTGCACGTGCTTAAGCGGCGTATTCCAATCACTTTGCCGGTGATTTCTCCGTGTTTTCAGGTACGAAAAATCCAAGAAAGTTGCTAATTTACTGATTCCTTGGTTCCATAGAAAAATAGCTAATAGATCTTGTGTATTAGGTTGCCTAGTCGCCGTATACGAAGTGTATACGCTCCGTTCGAATTCTCACCCCTAAAAGGAAAAAGGTGCGGATATTAGACGCTTTGATTGACTGTTTTCAAAGCTTTCAACGTCGTTTAATAGTAGATTCTCGACGGCAACGCCGTTTGACATGTACAACATGCTCTCTGTTTCCTGTTTCGTAAATTAACGAAGAATATGAGATTTAGGGCATTTTAGTCATTTGTAGGAAGTACGGTCTACATGCATATTTTGCTGACGTGATTGACATGGTTTGTTGCCGCATTAGGGAGTTAGGAATGCTTGCATAATCAGTTTGGCGAAGAGATTCGCCTAGTTGCGCACTTTGGGTCGACATACTATATGTAGACTTAAGTGTGTAGTGTATGTGTTTGTATAAATGCTTGTATTAGTATGTATTGAATTAAATGATGTTATGTAGTAGTTTGAGATTGATTTCTTGATTAATATGCTGACCTAAATGATTTCCTACATGTTGACCTTATGCATGATTGCATTACATGCATGGAAAGTATGCCTTGAAGATTTGCTTAAGTTGAATGTTATAACATGTGTTAGCATGCTCACATGATTGTATTTCAATTCAATACCTTTACATATATTGTTAATATGATTTCATAGATGTGTGGGACTAGACTTAGTCCAGGCAGTCGGTAACCGAGCGAATTCGTGGCTGACTGGTCATAGCCACGAACGACGCGTCGATGAACGTGATTCGTGTTTAGAGTTGGCGACAGTGGTTAGGCCACGCGAAGTGTTTTACGCACTTCATGTCGTTCGACTTGAGATGCGATCGCGCTAGTCGAGCCCGTCAAGTAACCCGACTGGCCGATGTATGTTCACCTTGTATGTGTCATAACTGCTTGAACCTAGGGTACTGAACTTACCATTGTAAACCCTGTTAACCATGGTACCTTGATCCACGAAGACTCATGAGCCGGGCATGGTGGTATGGGACACCGTGATCGAGCTGTCGGCCTACGCTGGGGCCACAAACCTCCCCGTAGTGACCAGTGAGCACCTAGACTCGTGAGCAGATTATGGTGGTATGGGACACTATATTCTAGCTGTCGGCCTACACTGATCAGGCGACGAGTCCTTTGTAGTGACCGCGAGCGTATTCTGAGTCTACGGGAGGCGACGACCCTTCAGTAGCAGTAGAGTACAGTAGGCCTGTATTGATAAGGTGATGGGGGAGCGGAGCAACGAGTGCGTGCAACAGCCCTGGCAGCCCTTGCAGCGACCTACAAAATATACATCGTATGAGATTACTAGGAGTGACGACCCTAGACAGGATCTGTGTTGGGATTGATATAAGGGAAGTACCTTAGTTTCCCAATCCTGCTGTTTGAATGGACTAATAATAACTTGAAAATCATATCACCATAGCATTGCATGTGCCTGGAAGATGTGGGGCACTCTAGGGAGTGTGGCATGCCGCAGTCGTAAGATGTTGCCGCATGAGGGTGATCGTCGGTGAGGGCATACATCACGTCATGTCATAATTGCATTAACAACAGTATTAGGATTGTTTGATTTATTGCTTTACTATTATCGCGTGATTGATTTGAGAACATGTTAATCCTTGCTCTATTATTCCACTGAGTTAGCTACTCACTCCCACGTTACGGGACGATGTTCCTGGAGACCCACCAGACCTTTTTGTGATTGCAGATGATGGCGCGGCCTGTGAGGCGGAGCTGGATTTGATGATGAGGAGGAGGATTCCTCCTATGTGCGTGTTCTGATTGACGGGATTACAGGGAGGTTGATTGGATGTCTTGACACTTGTCATTTTATATTTTCAGAGCACTCATGTATATACTTTCTTTATATTTTGAGGTATACATGTATATGTTTAACCTGGTAATATGTTCACACTCAAGAGACACACAACAGTTTATATATGTTATACATACTATCACAGTCTTCCGTTTGCGAATTTAACTGTCTCGGGAGTATGATATGCTGTTCTGGCTTAATCTCACTCATGTTTAATACATTATCACAAACAACATTCGATCATACATATCTATGTTGCATAAATAACATTTTGGAACTCGGGAGTTGGGTTTTTGCTCGACCCCCCGATTTTCGGGATGTTACACAAATGGTGGTGATGAATGGGCAATGCAGCAAGAGGTGATCTACTGATTCTTCATTATTCATACAGCACAAGCATATATTCACTCGCTGCATACCACGTTTGTAAAGATTATCAATTGTGAGAATGCAGTTTTTCCCTACCAGCCAACCAAAACAGATGAATTTGGGGGGAGGGGCGCTGAAAATTTCCAAATGGAAGGGAAGGCAAATGACGCTGGAATGGAAAGGGGGAGCAGGAAGGAGTAAAGTGATTTAACCGAAAATATGCTTGATTTCTCCCTGGTCCAGATGAGCTTATACGCAGTCGACAGATCAGGAGCCACCTTAGACACACAATCAAGAAGAGCTACAAATTCTGAGACCTCCCAATCGTGAAGATTTCTAATACACTTCACCTCCCAGGTTACAGAGGAGCCGATAACAGGTAAGCAGTTAGAAACAGAAATCATCTTATCTGGAGCCAAACGATATATATATTCATGAATGAGATTTTGAGAGGCGCATCACCAACCTACTGATCTTCCCAGAATCTAATCGAGGAGCCATTACCAATCTTGAAGCTGATGTTGTCGAGCATGGCTTGCTTGGAACATAAGATACCTCTCTAGACAAAGGATGCCTTGTCTGCTGTGGAATTTTTGGTCCACCAACCCCCTGATGACCTCCCGTACTTTCCTTTAACAATATCATTCCAAAGAGCACCATCTTCTGTGCCCATCTTCCAAGTCCACTTACCTAGCAGAGCTTGATTCATTACTTGTAGATTTTTAACACTAGCACCCCCATCTTGAATATGCTTGCAAACTTCTTTCCAGTCAAGGAGAAGTAACTTCTTCTGATTCTCCTTTCCAGTCCAGAGGAAATCACGTCTGAGGTTGTCAATGCGCACCAGGACCGAAGACAGGCATCTGAATAAAGACATATAGTAAATAGGAAGGTTGGATAGGGCAGCCTTGATGAGGGTCATTCTACCTCCCATAGACAGGTACTGGCATTTCCACGTGGCTAAGTATTTTTGGATTTTAATAGCGATTTTTTCCCACATGGCTTTCGGTGGAGGACCAATGTAGAGAGGGAGACCCAGAAATGAGGTAGGGAAAGAGGCTGCTGGACAACCAAGAGAGGCAGAAAATCTACCGAGATCGTCATCTGATATGTTGTGTTTGTGGTCAGGTGAAGTGAGAGTGGTACTTTTAGCCCATTATGAGTGGTGCTATTAGCCTATTATGGCAACTAGATGACCATCAAAGATCAAATAGAGTGTTGCTATGGGGTGGGTGAGAGGTGATGGGAGTGATCAATCCCTGTATTGTGCAATAACACCTTTTTGGGAGGGCTCATCAGTCACTACTTCCGGGAATTTGAGGTGGTGCATGAGCTCATCAATCCTAAGATTTACCAATCACAGGAGGCTCCAAACATTGAATTTGAAGCTAATGCTTGGATTCTCGAATCTAGAATTGACAAATGGATGGATCCAGATGGCCCCCTAGATTATAGACATTTAGTTACTGACAAATACACATTTTCAATTTTTCATCATGCAAGCACTCTTCTAGCTTATCTCCTGATCATTCTTTTCATTATATATTTCTTACAGATTGATAAACTGAGATATTTTAATGTGGGTGGTTGGTTAATGACTTTTTTCCCTTCTTTTTTTCATTTGTGACAAATAATGACTGGTTTATTTATGATCATGGGGAGACAGTTGCATGAAGGATGGATACATGACCTATTGTGGAGAAAGAGGCGTGCAGCTACCAGGTGGGCAAAAGCAAAGGATAGCTCTTGCTCGAGCCATTTTGAAGAACCCTGCCGTATTGCTCCTAGATAAGGCAACAAGTGCATTAGACAATGCATCTGAGAGCCATGTTCAAGAGGCAATCAAAAAGATGATGGTGAGTAGGACTTGTGTAATTGTAGCTCATAGACTATGCACAATACAAAAAGCAAACTCCATAGCAGTGATTGATAATGGGAGGATAACAGAACAGGGCTCCCACGGTGAGCTAATTGCCAAAGGAGAAAAGGGCGCATACTACTCTCTTGTTCGACTCCAGCAGAGCAACCCCTAGGAAACAAGGAGTCCTCAAACTAATGAGTAATAGAAAGATCTCAACGGCAGATCCAGTGCTTTCTTTGACCTATTAGCTAATCCATCAGCATCCATGAGGGCCTAAGACATTCTAGTATTAAGTTACTGTCACATTCTATCCATCATAAAACCAATGCCACCCAAGTAAAAGCCCCTACTGTCTCTGGAAGCAACAAGAAACCATTAGTTTTTATCAACTACAATGTTTAATGCATGCTCTGAAGCAACTAGAAATATGAAAGGACCATTACACCAAGAAAGATTTAAGAGGGTATAGGATACATGGGAATGTTCACTCGTAACAGTACCGTTGGCAAACGTTATGCGTTATAGGGTCCTAACGGCTGTTATGGAAAAATGACTTGTAACAGACCAATATAGGTTTTCTTTTTCTTTTCTTTTTTTTTTAAAAGAGAGAGAGAGAGACCATAATGGCCATCATAATGGTAATGGTGGTGGCCATTGCAGCCACCATTACTGTTACAGAATACCTAGTTGTCCATTCTCAAGACGTAAAATTGCTCCATCCAATGAAAAAGATTTCCATCAATACAAATTTACGAGTCTATCAAATAAAAGATTTGAACTAGATAGAATTGAGGCATGTAACGACAAGGAATGAGCATTAAATGGGGAACATATGAATTGGTAAGCAGCAACCATCTATAGTTTTCTATTATATCGGACACATTGTTATGGAATCTAAATTAGAGTGGAAAAAATTATATACCAATATAGAGTCATGCTCCCCTACGCACCTTTGCACACATGCTATGGGTGTCTAATCTAAACGGTCCATGTAATGCAAAATCCCATGAAACCCCATATCACAAATTTTCACCCCGGTCTAAAATTCTAGTGGGCTATAGTAAAGAGAAATGCAAATCACGGGAGGAAACTATTTTCATTTTTCATAGCCCATCAAAGTTTTAGATCAAAGTAAACCTTGGGCCTGGGAGGTTTCACGAGGTTCTTCTTCACATGAACGGTTCAGATTTTGGATCCACATCACGTATGTTGGGTTCTCAAAAAAGTTGGTACGTAGTATGTACGAACTGGTTCGCGGGTGAGCGTTTCCATACCAATATAATGTATCATTTGCTAAAAACATATCTAAACATCAGCCTACATTTTAGGTGAACCCACGATTCAAGAGTTCCAGCTACTGGCAAATCCAAGGGTCTTTAAGCAAGACCCAAGACTTACTTGGCCCCATTTATCCTATCAATTAGCAGATGAATGGATATGGAAAACTTGTTACAAACAAGGAGAGTTAAATAGAAGATTATTCTTTTCTCTTGAAACCTAGATGAACAATTACAAAACTAATCCAATGTCGTTGAGGATGAAGTTTGTAAGACCCGAGGCCCC
Organism: Magnolia kwangsiensis; assembly: GCA_037074715.1. Taxonomy (NCBI): domain Eukaryota; kingdom Viridiplantae; phylum Streptophyta; class Magnoliopsida; order Magnoliales; family Magnoliaceae; genus Magnolia; species Magnolia kwangsiensis. The sequence goes on along the minus strand of CM073573.1, from coordinate 112,875,142 downwards.
GAAATCTAGTTCATACACTGGATAGTCGTTGGCTGTAAGTCCATTGGCCCTGAGAATGTTTTGACTTTATCATAATGTTGTTCTGTTATCGATCCGCAAGCCGTATTTCAAACCGATGTCCGAATTTTAAGATATGGACTTAAAATTAAACAATCTGAGAAATGACAATTATGTCCTTATTTTATCTGGCGGAGCCCCACCATCAAGTTTTCAAAATTCGTTAGGTCCGAGAGCCTAACTGTTTTGGCCGTAGTCAAGTTACGGAGCTACTAGCGAAAACGGGGAGCCTAACCGTTTTGGCCGTAGTCAAGTTACGGAGCTACTAGCAAAAATGGAGAGTCTAACTGTTTTGGCCATAGTCAAGTTACGGAGCTACTAGCGAAAACGGCATGTCAATAGGACACTCGAATTGTAAGTTATGCATAGACATGCACATGTATATTTTGAGGAATTATACTCAAATGACCTCGATGTTTTTAAACTCCTTAGAATACGTTAGTTCAAATTACTTAAATAACATTGTTTTATTGTTACCATAAGCCTAAACTTCTCAAAAACATCACAAAATACCTCCCAAACATAAATATAAACATAAAAACATAAAAAAACTCTTTCAGTATCCCATTTCCAGCACTCTCTGTCTTGTTGAGTGTGAAGTAGATAAGAAGAAGAAAAAGAAAAAGAAATAGAAGCTGAGGTTGAGAACCAATCCTCTGATACTTATAGGTAATTGCATAGATTAGGAGCATGCATATATGTACATTGGGGTTTCCTTGAAAATCCTATTGCTGAATTTTCTAATTTCGGGATAAGTTATTACTAGATTTTCTGTTTTAGGATTAGGTTATTGCTGGATTTTCTATTTTAGGGATAGATTATTGCTGGATTTTCTGTTTTAAGATTAGGTTATTGTTGGATTTTCATTTAGGGTTAGGTGATTGCTGATTTTGTGTTTTAAGCTTAGATTATTGCTAGATTTTATACTTTAGGGTTAGGTTATTGCTGGAGTTTCATTTAGGGTTAGGTGATTGCTGAATTTTCTGTTTTAGGGTTAGTTTATTTCTAGATTTTCTGTTTTAGGGTTAGGTTACTGTTGGATTTTCATTTAGGGTTAAGTGATTACTGAATTTTCTAATCTAGGGTTAGGTTGGATAATAGAGATGATTTAGTTTTGTTTAAATTCATACGTATTGCCATCGGTTTCTTTCTGTTCCTTACAAAGTCCATCCGCTACCGGTTTGACAAAACGTTTAAAGGAATTATCCATCCTCCTTTTGATGTAGTTAATTCTTGAGAAAAAGCATGCTTGTGGCATGAAGTCTTATAGTGAAATGAATCCTGGATTGGCATTAGATTGGCTAAGTCATGTGCATATCATATACATGGTTTATCGGTGTTGTATCATTGTATGATTTAGAGTGAATGATTCATATCATGGTATCGTGATCATAGTGGGTTGTTGTCACACCCCAAACCCGGAAATCGGATTCACAAGAATCTCGATCGTCAAATCCGGTGCCGACAGCCTCCGCAAGGTTATCCAATTCACAAAGGCAACATCATCATCACATATCCACTAATATAATTATTTGAGTACAATGCTAAAAGGAAAATACATAAATCGAAAATCAAGCTCCAGAAGACCGCTGCATGCTCCAAGCTCAACATTGCCGCAACCTAACGTCACCTGCACGCATCTATCGTGCATAAGCTTACAGAAAGCTAGTGGGTGGTATAAGTGTGTGCCCAAGGTGAGTGCCAAGAATTCAACACCACGCCATAATCATATAATGCTGAAATAGGTGCAAGATCATGGATCATACGTTATTAGAGTAAACGAAAATGCTGACAAGTCCATGAGTTAAACAATATCGGAATACGCAATACAAATCAACTATACAAATGAGGAACAATATCAGAATACGTAATGCGGATCAACTATACATATGAGGAACAATATCAAAATACGCGATACAGATCAATTATATAAATGAGGAATAATATCAGAATACGTGATACAAATCAGCTATGCAAATGAGGAGTCATGGAGAGCCAAATATCAGATGCAGAGGATGCAATGCAATATATATTCCTGATGAGTAACACAAATAGTGTCAGCCGTACCTAGACCATATAAATGTTGAAACACAATAACCAAATTTTCATATGTCGCGGATGTAGTGCAACATGCGGTGCGAATGGAATGACCATGCTGGAGTGTGAGGTCGGGATGATAGTACGTAGTATCATAGGCTACGGGGTCCACCACAAGGACTTCTATCCAAACCAGTCTCATACTTAATTTGGATAGTCAAACTCAATGTGGTAAACTCCTAATCTCATGTTAGTCGCGTGCCCCAACTGAAATCCTGGCCATTGCGAAGGTACATGTAACAAATAGTTGTGCACCACCGGCTTGAGTGGATAGTGAATGATGAATGAATGAATGAGTATGCAATTCCTACTCAATAAGTTCACATATCAGTACGGTTCATCTCTGAAATCATCACCAGAGTTTAGTACACTCAAAATGGCACTGCCCCTCTCTCAGCAACACAGTCGAAGTGAGCGTAAGAAATCTCACTATCCACCTGACCAATAGTCTGTCAATACCTATCCGGCACGTCGATAGTGGATTCATTCATGAGCTGGTCAAACTCAACCTAGTAATGCCCCCTACTCTCAAGCGGATAAGGCCACACCCCCTCCCAACCGACCACGACATAGTGAGAGACCCAGCCTCCTAGTATTCGGCACTCGGGCGCTCATGTATCCACTTAGTCTCGACGTTGGGGCATCCTCTGGTATGAAGAGGGTTTAGATATTTTCACCCAAGGCCATCTATGGTAGCTCAATGCTAGAATAAATTTTTGATGTCCCGTCTGGCCATCCACAGTATGCTTGTGGAGGCTACGGCCTTGATGTCGCTAGGGCATACAGTAATCATAATGCAATATGCATGAGTCATACAATCCCGTCATGCATCAATCCTGTGTATACCGTGCGCTCATATGTTCCGCCTATCAGGGAGTCTCATATCATCCTGCCGAATGACATATGCAATGGTCAATCACATCTCATAACAAACATGCAAATGATGCGTATGGGCATGTATAATGATGCTATGCTGTCACATACTCATAATCGGTATCAACGATCAACCTCGACAATGTGGACATTTAACCAACATTGCCCCCAAGGAATGGCCCACATAGAATCAAACATATAATGGGCCCACGGCCTCACACAAAGGCCTAATATACAACACAATGGGCCTTACTAAAGAGCTACATATACACAACAAGTGGGTGATGAGGGTCAAATATTGCATATCAGACCTCAATTATTGCCAGATTTTACATATATGATAATGCTTAATGCCATATTTTAATTGTATTTTTATTACAGGATGAAATCAGGAGCATGGATTGAAACATGATATTAAAAGCAAGGATTTGACGCTCTGAAGTCACCAGAGCAAGGGACGAACTCCAGAAGACCAAGATCAACGGATTTACATGCCAGAGATCTGAGGAAGTCAAGCCGTTCACGTTAAAGAGGCCCAGAAAGTAGCCAGAATGCAAGATCACATGGTTCCAGCCATCTGATTGGCTCAAAACTTCATACATGGGATTAGGGACATAAATAACCGTACATTTCAAATTTTAGCCCTCGGATCACTATGGAAGTGCCCCAACTGACAGATCAACCCATAAACTGTTGATTCTGGGCCCACCTGATATCTGGAACTGCCTCAAATTTGGAGTCAACGCCTTAAATGGGGAGACAAAACATATGGTTGGAGTGGATTTCTGAGTAGCATCACAGTGGACCCTGTATGTATAGCGTTTGTACATAGTGTACACACGTGCCCACTGTGCACCACACCGTATCCTTGGTCAGCGCAAGCACTGACCCGCATCTTTCCAAAACAGTAATTATCATTTTTGGCTTTTCGTGTAACGGACGAAAAGTCCCTTTTTATGGACCTCTGTGGGGCCCACCCACTGCTCGTACGACTAATCCAAGTCGTCTATCTTATAGATGGGTTTTCAAAATTCAAAACCATGCTGACTGTTTGTATCCATGCAAGTACACGTGTGAGATACGAAGGCCACAAATGGGCTGCCTTGTGACGTTCAAATTGATTTTAGTGTAATTTCTCTCTGGGTCGTGTCAATGGACATTCAAAACCATTCATCTTTGATCGAAATTTCATCCTGGATCTAATGGACAGGGTGGATTTCCTCGAAAACACTTCTGTGGGGCCCACCGATCACGTTAGTGATGGACGTGCATAGGCTTACGCACGTCCGTGAAAACTAACTTTTGAGGTGGTTGTGGCCCACCATCTTTGATCAAATGGCTGATCCAAGCCGTCCATCGTGTAGCACATCGAAAACAGTCCCAGGGGACGTTGAATTTACGAACAACATGCGAAGAAAATGGGAGATATGAAAGCCCGAAGTTTCTGTAAAAAAAACATATGTAGTTATTGCTGCGACAGCTGTACGACCGATTCCAGCACTCCACCACCCTTGGCATCTATAAAAGGGCTTGAGACATGCAAAGGAAAGGGGAGCCAGAGCCTGGGGAGAGCCAGGGAGAGGAGAAAGAGAAGAGAGAGAGAGAGAGAGAGAGAGAGAGAGAGAGAGAGAGAGAGAGAGAGAGAGAGGAAGGAAGAAGGGAGATGTTTTTATTCTTTTATTCATATTTATTCTCCTTTCTTTTAATCGATTTCATGGATAGCTAATTTTCTTAGCTAGGGCTGAGATGAAGCCCCTAATTTGAATAACTCTTGTCTATGTTGAATTTATTTTAATCTGATTGATTTGTTTCTTTCGCTAGTGTGCTTAATTGTAATTTTCATGCTTCTTCATTTTATGAGCTCGAACAAAGTCTAGATATGGATGTTGTTTGGAATCTTAACTAGGTGCTTGTGTCTGACCATGAACAGGTTTCCTATAGAGGAAGAAATAGGAATCTACATCTCTTCATGCCTGACCATGGATGGAAAGATGTGATCCATATGCTTTAAAGGATTTTACATTCTATGTGCCCGATCAAGGACATAAGGTGTGCTTTGTTTATTAAAATTTATATCAATCTGAATTAAGGTAAATCAACATGTAAAATAAGGGTTAGGATAATTAGGGGTGGATTCGAAAGTCCTAGTATTCTCTTTGATTGGATTTTACTCATTACTCTCAGTTATCCTATTAGATTATTTTTCTTAATAGTTTGTCAAACCATTTGTTGGATTAGTTAAGAAGAGTCGTAAATTTCTAATTATGACAACCAGTTCACGTGGAAACGATCTTGTAATTCGTACCATTTCTACATCTGATTCATATACTTGTGAGTTAAAATCATTTAAATCAGATTGGTTTAAATAAAACATTAGTGGGCCCTGCTCATGGGCCTTAAATACATGACATGTGGGCCCTACACATGGGTCTCGAATACATCCAATGGGTCATGCATCTTGGGCCTAATAAATTTCACAATGGGCCTTGCCCATAGGCCACTAATACACCACAATGGCCTTACCATAGGCCTCAAGTACATCACAATGGGCCTCAACTATGGATCGCATATACATCATATAGGTCTCAACAATCAGCCTCAATAATCGAAATCGACACTCAGAATCTTCCTCGATAATCGGTACCGATAATCAACATCGATAATCAGGACCAATAACCAACATATCTAAGCAAGGCGGGGTCCATAGATAGACAACCAATCAACCATAATGCAAAGATCGGCTCTCGGCTGTGGTTATATCAAATCCGATAACACAGAGTCATCCGTCTATAGTGAATGAGGCCCACTTATTTGGGTTAACCCACAAAGAGAATGGGCCTAACAAGGCCTAAGGGAAGGTCACAATGAGGACATTTAACCGTCATTGCCCATCAATGTAGACATCTAACTAACATTGCTCCCAAGGAGTGACCTACATAAGGCCAAACATATAGTGGGTCCATGGCCTCACATACAATCATGATAGGCCTTATTTACGTCACATCGACCTCATCATATGAGCCAATATACATCACATCAGGTCTCGAATACACAACAGCTGGGCCTTGCACTTAGGCCTCAAATATATCATATGAGCCTCAACGCACGGGCCTCAATACTAGGCCTCATATATTGAGTGGGCCTTATCTATATCAAATCAGACCGCGCCAATGAGCCTCATGTACATCAAAGCGGGCCGCATCCCAAGGACCATAAATACATTACATTGGGTCGTACCAAATGGGCTTCAAGTATATTACAATGGGCCATGAACCATGGGCCTCAATACGTGATAGGTGGGCCCCATCACCTGGGCCTCAAATATACAAAACATCGGGTCGCATCACATGGGCTGCAATTGCATCAAGGTGGGCCTTAACGGATGGGCCACAAATACATTAAGGTGAGCCTCATGAATAGGCCACAAATACATTCGGGTGGGCCCCACGGATGGGCCATAAATACATTAAGGTAGGGCCCACTGTATACTCCCCACCCAATCTGATTATGAGGCCACAAAGACCTTAATAAGAGATAAAACAAATTTCATACAGATCCAAAGCTTCTGTGACCAAAAAGGGGTTTCAAGGGTAGCTATTCAATTCACCACTATTTTCCCACTGTGTGGTCCACCTAATAGCTGGACGGTGTGGATCATAAATGCATCATGGTGCTCCCCACATAGCCTGTCAGATGGGCGGCTGATACAAAATACATACAATCAAGGCGGGCCTCATGGATGGCCACCAATACATAAGGTGGGCCTCATCACATGGGTCGCACCAAAAATCATTTCAATATTTATAGGTGTAACATGTGTACCACCGCGCATTATCATTCTATGGGACACATGGCCCACTAATGATGATTAGCATTGTTCAAACATTGTCCACGTAAATCTGCACCGTCCTACACTATATGGACGGTGTGGATGAAATGAATACATCAAGGTGGTGTCCATGGTTCAGATGGGACCCACATAACTTACTGACGTCATTACATTAGCCATATAGCTGATGTAAAGTACACCAGTCGGTCAGTTTCTATCCCAAGGTGGGTCTACACGTGTGGCCCACCAGTCCAAGTGAATGGATAGAAGGAGCAGATTACACATACATTATGGTGTGCTGCACCTACCACCATCCAAATACCGATGGTGTGGATATAAGATACTTACACCAAGGTGGGCTCAACAATGGGCCTCATACACATCAAGGTGGGCTCAACAATGGGCCTCATACACATCAAGGTGGGCCTAGCAGGTGGATGGTGTGAATAAAGCACATACATCAATGGGAGTCCCACATCCCACATGTGGATAGTGAGGATATAACATATATATCACGTGTGCCCCACCGACCTATGTTGTCTGAATGGTGAGGATGTAACACGTTCATCAGGTGGATCCCACCGTCCCATATATCTGGGTGGCAGAGATCAAATACATAAGTCGGGGTGGGGTCCACTTGAATTTTAGATCTAACTTATTTTTAGTCTCAAGCCAGTAAGACAAGCTTGCCAAATGGTTGGACGGTTTGGATGCAACACATGCATCATGGTGGGTCCCACCGTCCAGGTGTGGACGTTGCAGATAAAACACATAAATCATGGCGGTTTCCACCGTCCACTACTGTGGACGGTGTGACTAAAACATCATAGTGGGTTCCACCGTCCACTACTATGGACGGTGTGGATAGAACACATACATCTTGGGGTCTCACGTGGGGCCCACCGTAATGTTATATGCCGTCTAACTTGTTGATAAGGTCACGCTGACCTGAATGGAAGGAAAAACAAATTTCATATTGACCCAAAACTTCTATGAAGACCCAAATGGGTTTCAATAGCAGTCATTCAATCACCATTGTTTCCTATGATGTGGGCCACCTGAGTTCCAGATAGGGCTAATATTTGGGAGGCCCATCATCCCAAAGGGGACCCAACATATGCACGGCATGGATGTTCAAAATACATCACGGTGGGGCCCACATATGGTACCATAGTCCTCGCCTGCCCGCCAGCCAACACAGCAGCGTCCTGCTGCAGTGTCAGCAGCAGCTAGCATTGCATGCATATACATATTATATTTATTTATTTATTGAAAAGGGGGTTTTTTCATGGTTTTTCATATGTGGGGCCCTCATAAGTTGAATCTGACCCAACCATTGGTCGTTGTGGCTCAAGATAAGCCAAACGAGCCCAATATTCGAGGTATTTTGGGGTGTAGAAACATCAGGTGAATTTCAACGATGAAAAACACTGTTTTCTATGCTATGGCCCACGAGAAATTCGAATCAGCTTCATTTTTCAGCTCAATGCCTAAAATGATCTAAGGAATGGAATGGATGGCTTGGATTAAAAATATACATCAAGGTGGGGCCTACATGGATAGCCCTTCCCAAAGACCCTTTTTTTTTCCTTACTACTGATGTTAGTACACCCACTATCAGCTCAACCTCCACTGTTTGGCAACATCCAACATCCTTGGATGTTGGATGGTTGGGTCACACATATATTTAAGGTGGGCCCCACCCATATACATGCTATCAGGGTGGGCCACCAAATGGTTGGATGGTGTGGGTGATCCATACATCAAGATGGGGTTCATCTGGGTGGGCCACACGGTTACATTATCATGCCAAAATAATGAAAGAGAGGGAGAGAAAGAGAGAGAAAGAAGCACCCACTTCAAGATCTTGAACTCCTTCCTCCAATAAGTCTTAGAGCTCCAAGGAGGTTGATTTAATGGTTGAGAAGGGGTTTGGTGGGTTGGATTAGTAGGGAGAATGGGTGGGAGATGGCTTGATTTTGGTAGCTTGGACATCCCAAGCTTGCAACGTTGGAGGTGAAAATGAAGAAGAAAGAGGAGGGAGAGAGAGAGAGAGAGAGGTGATGGTTTCTATGCAATTAATGAGTTTGACTTATGGGGAAAAGGGAAGGGGTGATTGCTTGAAAGGAGTTATGGCTAGGGGTAGGGTGGGGTGATGTCACCCCTAGGGTGACATCATAGTAATTATGTTTTTAGGGAAGTACAACAACAGGGATAGGTGGGTCCCGCGATCAAGCGATCAACGGCCGAGATAATGCACGGGCCAGATGTCATAATCTGATCGTCGCATTGATGCACGAGACATGTCATAGGACCCGCGGCAACAGTGCGGTTGCAATGACATAGGTCTCTGCTTGATTCAGCTCGGGTTTATAGGATGTGACTTGAGAGCATGCACAAATGCTATCTACGCGTCACAGGTCGTCGAAATTCGATTGGGAGGACTGCGAAAATTTATGAAATGGTACGGGCTAGGATACAGGTCTTACAGTTTTGTTGCGATAGATGTGAACTGTCTAGATACAGGATGCATTACATGAAACCTCAATGAGACACTTAAACTTCATAAGACGACCACATGAGGAAGGTCATCCTTTGCTTGTCTTGAAAAATATATATATTATAATTGTGTATGGACTCATGCATATGATGATTGTAAATGCGATGAAACATACTTTGTTATGACTTGAGTTGGAAATCACACCGAAAATGTGAAATTCAACAGGACATGATTAGAGGGTCCGTGGATGAAAGTCCCTAAACCCCGATTGGTACCATTGAGAGCAACCAATGCTTAGACCGGGTGGAAGAATAGAGTGCTGGAATGCTGAAATACCAAAGTAGGCAGCGACTCCCACCGACGCATGTCAATTGGTTGAGAGGTTTGACCTGATCTACTTATGGGCAAGAAAAGATAGGTTGTGTGTGACGAGCTCATAAATTATCCGCTATCGTTTTACTATGTGACTTATAACTTCTCGCTGTTAGGCAGATAGTGAGGTTCAACACAAGTAGGTTAGACTAGTTCGGCCCGTGAACTATGTAGTCCCACCTCTGTAGTTGACCATGATGGAAAAATCTATACAAGTGGGTAGCAATCATATGCGAGTCCCACCTCTATTTCAAACTTTGGTGATCCAATTGGGAAATATGGAAAGTTGTGGAAACGTTGAAAGAGTTTGTATGTTACAAGTGGGTAGAAGTCCCACCTCTGTATATAAAAATTATTTGAAACATAAAAAGTGGCATAATGCATTGTATCTTTATTTTATTATTATCTATCTAGAAAGCCTATGCATTCCTATGCATTATATGAGCATGACATGAAAAATGCATTTTCACTGCACACACGCACTCACTAGGCTTAGTAGCTCAAGCTTTCCTTTCTATTTATTTTACAGGTAAGAGTAGGGAGTTGGAGTAGAGGCTACGGACTCTAGTTGTCCTTTTTATTTTGCACATATCAGTGTATATATATTTTTTTGTAATACTCTGAATATGTACATTAGGTATAGTAAATATGACATGGTTTATGTTTTGGTTTTGCCCTAATGTACTCAGTTGTTGACAGTAATATATGTTGAATATGATGAAATTTTGAGAAATGATACGTGTTTGTCGGATTTACTTTCAGAAATCCTCCTTGTGGAGCTCCACTTATGGGACTTAGTATGTGATAGTTGGAAGTCCCAAAATCGGAGTTTTACAGAGGCTATCAACCAAAATTTGGTGTATAGTAACATGGATTACCAACACTAGATTTAGAGTCGTGACAGAAAATGATATCAAAGCATGATCTAGAAAATATCTGCATAAATTATATAATATATTTACTATATGTTGTTTTCTTAGAGCTGTTAGGTTCATACTTTGTGAAGTAAAGGATTTGTATGGTTATTTACTATTGTGTATATTGTATTGGGTTACTTGTTCTTTTTAGGCTAATTCGGTGTTTTATCTCTAGGAGGCCGCCTAGAAAGAATCCTGTTCAGACTCCTCCACTGCAACCCAAGTCTAAGTCAAAATCTACATCAAAATCTATTCCAGATCCAGTTATACCTGTTCTTACAACACAACTTCAACAACTGTTGCAGACTATGTCAACTATAACGGCTAATCAAAAGCAGTGATCTAGTTATACTCTTGAGACATTAGCACAGGAGCGGGCCAGTGCTCTTTTTGTAGAGTTTAGATGTCTAGATCCACCTTATTTTTCTGGCAAGCCAGATCCTATGGCAGCCGAGTTATGGAAGTCAGAAATAGAGAAACTTTTTCAAGTTATGGGTTGTACTTCCAAGCAATGTATTACCTTAGTGACTTATCAATTGCAAGGAGAGGCAGAACAATGGTGGAAGTCATTTGTTCATTCAATAGATCCAAAATTTGTCTTGACATGGGAAGCATTTAAAGACTAGTTCGATCGTAAGTTTTTTCCCGTAGCTGTTCGTCATCAGAAAGCATATGAATTTGATTCTTTGGTTCAGGGTGAGATGTCTATTGCTGACTATGAGGCTCGTTTTATAGAATTTTCTCATTTTGCTCCACATTTAATAGACAATGATGATCTGAAGGCGAGGAAATTTTAGGATGGTTTGCGTCCTAGTTTGCAATCTCGAGTTAGAGGGTTTGAGTTGTCGACTCTTGAGGGAGTAGTAGCGAAGGCACAGATTTTTTAGTCTGATTGTAACCAACAACAAAGTACGCATCCATCTACTTCTAATCAGCAAAGGAAGAGGAGATTTATTTCAGAGAGTGGTAGTAGTTCTCAGCCCTTTTCATCCCCAAAGAGGCCTACAGTCAAATATGATAATGCAGGCAAACCTGATGTAAGACCCCCAGTATCACTATCTGCTCCTCAATGACAGTTTTTAGCCAGACCTAATGTCAGACCTCCAGTATCACCGTCTGTTCCTCAACAACAGTTTTTCGAAGCGTGTTATAATTATGGTGGTGTAGGGCACCGTAAAAAAGGATTGTCCCAATCCACAGAAACAACAGCCATATCAACCACCTAGACATCAGCAGCCCCAACAGCAAAGGCCACCATATAGGACACAGTATAGGCCCCAACAACAACAGTCTCAACAGCAGTCACAGCGACAACAAAGTGGACAACCCTTACCCCTTCAGATGCAACCTCATGTTTATGCAATCCAGAAGAGAGATTCTCATACTAAGGGAGGAGTCATAGAAGGTATACTTGTAGTATCATCCCTTTTTGCACGTGTCCTTTTTTATTCTGGCGCATCACATTCATTTTTGGCAGATAGTTTTTGTCAGTCATTGGAATTGCCGAGAACATTGTTGACAAAGGGATTAGAGCTCTTGACTCCTTTAGGGAAAAGAATGGTGTTGAGTTCTATATGTCAGGATTGTCCTATTTACATAGCAGAGTATGCCCTTCCAATCGATTGTTATGTGTTGGAATTGTTAGAGTATGATGTGATTTTGGGAATGGACTGGTTATCCAAGTACAATGCAGTTTTAAACTGTACAACTAAGACAGTCCACCTTTTCTATACTTAACCGGCATCGATTTCAGTTTGTGGCTGATTCTAAAGATAAGTTTATAGAGACTTTGATGTCTTATATTCATAATGAGTCCAAAGGTGTATGTATTGAACAGTTGCTAGTAGTATGTAATTTTCTAGATGTTTTTCAGGAAATTTCAGGTTTGCCACCTGTTAGACGTACAATATTTTGAATAGATTTTATCCTTGGCACTGCCCCTATATCTAAAGCCCCTTATCGTATGACACTGTTAGAGTTGCACGAGTTGCAAAGACAGATAAATGAATTACATCATTTGGAGTTTATTCACCCGAGTACTTCACCTTGAGGAGCGTCTGTGCTTTTTGTAAAGAAGAAGGATGGTTGTTTACGGTAGTGTGTCGATTATAGAAGACTTAATAAGGTTACGATTAGAAACAAGCATCCGCTCCCAAGAATAGATGATTTATTCGATCAGTTAAGTGGTGCACAGTATTTCTCGAAGACGGATTTACAGTCTAGGTATCATCAGATTTGAGTTCGAGAGCACCTTGGGGAGCGCCTGTGCTTTTTGTAAAGAAGAAGGATGGTTGTTTACGGTTGTGTGTCGATTATAGAAGACTTAATAAGGTTACGATTAGAAACAAGCATCCGCTCCCAAGAATATATGATTTATTCGATCAGTTAAGTGGTGCACAGTATTTCTCGAAGACGGATTTACAGTCTAGGTATCATCAGATTCAGGTTCGAGAGGAAAATATCCCGAAGACAGCTTTTGTGATTCGTTATGGACAATTTGAATTTCAGGTCATGTCATTTGGTTTGACTAATGCACCTGCAGTATTTATGCAGTTGATGAATGATGTATTCGGTCCTTATTTGGACCAGTTTATTTTTATTTTTATTGATGATATTTTAATATATTCAAAGACAATGGAAGATCATGTGTGTCACTTAGAGATGACGTTGCAAACCCTTTGTGCCCACCAGCTATATGCTAAACTGGAAAAATGTGAGTTTTGGCAGGAAGAAGTGAAATTTTTGGGACACATAGTTTCGAAGAATAGAGTTTCAGTTGATCCTGCTAAGGTTGAAGCATTTTTGTAATGGAAACAACCGAAGAATGCATCTAAGATTCAGAGTTCCTTAAGTCTAGCAGGGTATTACAGATGTTTTATTAAAGGATTTTCTCGTATAGTTGCCCCACTGACTCAATTGACTCAAAAGAATGCAATGTTTGTTTGGAGTGGAGCTTGTGAGCGGGCATTCGAGGAACTAAAAACTCGTCTTACAACGGCACCGATTCTCACTCTTCCATCTGGGAGTAAAGGATTCGTTGTTTATACATATGCCTTGCTTATAGGTTTGGGGTGTGTCCTAATGTAATAGGGCAAGGTAGTAGCATATGCATCTCGTCAATTTAGACATCATGAGCAAAATTATCCCGCACACGACCTAAAGTTAGCAGCGGTAGTTTTTTCCCTCAAAGTATGGAGGCATTACTTGTATGGGGTTATATTCGAACTCTTTTCGGATCATAAGAGCCTGAAATACCTCTTTTCCAAGGTGAATTGAATATGAGGCAGAAACGTTGGATGGAATTGATGAAAGACTATGATTTTGATCTTCAGTACCAACCAAGGAAAGCTAATGTGGTGGCAGATGCTTTAAGTCGTTGCCACAGGCCCAAGTGGCACAATCAATGATGCAAGAGTGGAAAATGGTAAAAGATATAGCTAAATTTGATTTTGAGATGACTCTACAGTCCTCAGTTATACAATTAGCAAACTTGACGATTCGGCCCTCTTTAATATCCCAAGTAATAGAAGCCCAATAGTTTGATCAATGGGCGTTGTTTTGTAAACATGTGATAATATGAAAAAGTCAACCGGAATGGCAGATAGGTTTGGATGGTGGTTTTCAGTTTCAAGGTAGGTTATATGTTCCAGATATCTCAGAATTGAAGAAGGCCCTTATGGATGAGGCACATCGCACTCAATTTACTATCCACCCAAGATCTACGAAGATGTACAAGGACATGAAAAGGCAATTTTGGTGGACTAGAATGAAACGTGAAGTTGCTAGACATGTGTCAGAGTGTGACGTTTCCAAACGAGTAAAGGCAGAGCACTAAGAGCCTGCAAGGGAATTGCAACCTTTGGAGATACCAGTATGGAAGTAGGAACATGTAACTATGGATTTCATTGTGGGTTTACCAAGAACCTTACGTTGACATGATGTTTTATGGGTTATTGTAGACCATTTGACAAAGATAGCCCACTTTCTTCCTATTTGTATTTCTTGGCCTAAAGATCGACTCGCAACTTTGTTTATAAACGAAATTATTAGATTACATGGTGTACCTATTTTGATTGTATCTGACCGAGATCCGAGGTTTACATCAAAGTTTTTGAAGATTTTTCAAAAAGCAATGGGGACGACTTTAAGATTTAGCACAGCATATCATCCACAAACAGATGGGCAATCTGAAAGAGTTAACCAGATTCCCGAGGACATGCTCAGATCATGTGCCTTAGATTTCTCTGGTAGTTGGGACGACCACTTGCCGTTAGCAGAATTTGCGTATAATAATAGTTTTCATGCTACTATTGGCATGGCACCCTATGAGGCGTTATATGGTAGACCTTATAGGTCCCCAAGTTGTTGGACTAAGATTGGAGAGCGATGTATTTTAGGTCCTGATGTTGTCTGAAAAATGTCTGAAAAGATTGATCTTATTTGACAACGTATGCTTACAGCTCAAAGTCAGCAAAAAAGTTTTGCAGATCGTCGGCGTAGATCCTTAGAGTTTGTCAAAGGAGACCGTGTATATCTCCGAGTTTCACCAGTGAAAGGTGTAATACGATTTGGTGTTAAGGGAAAGTTAACCCCAAGGTTTATAAGGCCCTTTGATATTGTTGAATGAGTTGGCACCGTTGCTTATCGTCTTGCTTTGCCACCCCAATTATCTGGAGTTCATAACATTTTTCACATCTTGATGCTCCGTAAATGTGATCTAAAGATAATAGCACCTGTTATTGACTGGTAATCCTTAGCAGTTCGGGAAAATATATCCTATATCGAGCAGCCAATTTGTATTGTGGATAGAAAAGAACAAGTTCTTCGTACTAAAGTCATTCCCTTAGTTAAAGTCTAATGGGGTTATCATTTTATAGAAGAAGCAACCTGGGAACGGGAAGTAGAGATACGCAATAGTTACCCTCATCTATTTGATTCCTAGGTATGTATAAGTATGATATGGTTATTGTTGTTATAACTGGATATGTTTTGAAATTTTGATGACGAAATTGTTTTTTTAGAAGGGAAGAGTTGTAAGACCGAGGCCCCGAAATCCGGTTCATACACTGGATAGCCATTGGCTGTAAGTCTATTGGCCCCGAGAATGTTTTGACTTGATCATAATGTTGTTCTATTATCGATCTACGAGCCATATTTCAACCCGATGTCCAAATTTTCATATATGGACTTAAAATTAAACAATCCGAGAAATGATAATTATGCACTTATTTTATCTAGTGGAGCCCCACCATTGAGTTTTCAAAATCGATTAAGTCCGAGAGCCTAACCGTTGTGGCCGTAGTCAAGTTACGAAGTTACTTGCGAAAACGGCATGTCAATAGGACACCCGGATTGTAAGTTATGCATAGATATGCACATGTATATTTTGAGAAATTATACTCAAATGACCTCGATGTTTTTAGACTCCTTGGAATACGTTAGTTCAAATTACTTAAATAACATTGTTATATTATTACCATAAGCCTACACTTCTCAAAAATATCATAAAATACCTCCCAAACATAAATAAAAACATAAAAACACTCTTTCAATATCCCATTTCGAGTACTCTCTTTCTTGTTGAGTGTGAAGTTGAGAAGAAGAAGAAAAAAAGAAAATAGACGCTGAGGTTGAGAACCAATCCTCTGATAGTTACAGGTGAGTGCATAGATTAGGAGTACGCATATATGTATGTTGGGGTTTCTTTAAAAACCCTATTGCTGAATTTTCTAATTTCGAGATAGGTTATTGGTTGATTTTCAGTTTTAAGGTTAGGTTATTGCTGAATTTTCTGTTTTAGGGTTAGATTATTGCTAGATTTTCTGTTTTAGGGTTAGGTTATTGCAGGATTTTCATTTAGGGTTAGGTGATTGCTAAATTTTCTGTTTTAGGGTTAGATTATTGTTGGATTTTCTGTTTTAAGGTTAGGTTATTGCTGGATTTTCATTTAGGGTTAGGTGATTGCTGAATTTTCTGTTTTAGGGTTAGGTTATTACTGAATTTTCTGCATTAGGGTTAGGTTATTGCTGGATTTTCATTTAGGGTTAGGTGATTGCTGAATTTTCTAATCTAGGGTTAGGTTGGATAATAGAGATGATTTAGTTTTGTTTAAATTCATACGTATTGCCATCGGTTTCTCTCTATCCCTTACAAAGTCCGTCCGCTACCTGTTTGACAAAATGTTTAAAAGAATTATCCTTTCTCCTTTTGATGTAGTTAATTCTTAAGAAAAAGCATGCTTATGGCATGAAGTCTTATAGCGAAATGAATCCTGGATTGGCGTTAGATTGGCTAAGTCATGTGCATATCATATACATGGTTCATAGGTGTTGTATCATTGTATGATTTAGAGTGAATGATTCATATCATGGTATTGTGATAATAGTGGGTTGTGTTGCGATAGATGATGTGTCTATGATTAGTATGTGAACCGTCTAGATACAGGATGCATTACATGAAACCCTGATGAGACACTTAAACTTCATAAGGCGACCACATGAGGAAGGTCATCCTTTGTTTGTCTTGAAAAATATATATATTGTGATTGTGTATGGACTCATGCATATGATGATTGTAAATGCGATGAAACATACTTTGTTATGACTTGAGTTGGACACCAAACCAAAAATGTGAAATTCAACAGGACAAGATTAGAGGGTCCGTAGATGAAAGTCCCTAAACCCCGATTGGTACCATTTGGAGCAACCAATGCCTACACCGGATGGAAGAACAGAGCACTGGAATGCCAAAATACCAAAGTAGGAGGCGACTCCCACCAACGCGTGTCGATTGGTTGAGAAGTTTGACCTGACCTGCTTATGGGCAAGAAAAGATAGGATGTGTGTGACGAGCTCATAAATTATATGCAATCATTTTGTCAAGCGACTTATGACTTCTCGCTTTTAAGCAGATAGTGAGGTTCAACACAAGTGGTTAGACTAGTTCAGCCCGTGAACTATGTAGTCCCACCTTTGTAGTTGACCACGGTGGAAAAGTCTATACAAGTGGGTAGTAATCATATGCGAGTCCCACCTCTATTTCAGACTTTGGTGATCCAATTGGAAAATATGGAAAGTTGTGGAAACGTTGAAAGAGTTTGTATGTTACAAGTGGGTAGAAGTCCCACCTCTGTATATAAAAATTATCTAGAACATAAAAAGTAGCATAAGGCATTGTATCTTTATTTTATTGTTATCGATCTAGAAAGCCTGTGCATTCCTGTGCATTATATGAGCATGACATGAAACATGCATTTTCACTGCACACACGCACTCATTGGGCTTAGTGGCTCAAGCTTTCCTTTCTATTTATTTTACAAGTGAGAGTAGGGAGCTGCAAGAGTAGAGGCTACGGACTCCAGTTGTCCTTTTTGTTTTGTACATATCAGTGTATATTTTTTTATATATATAATACTCTAAATATGTACATTAGGTATAGTAAATATGACATGGTTTATGTTTTGATTTTTCCTAATGTGCTCAGTTGCACACAATAATATATGTTAAATATGATGAAATTTTAAGAAATAATACGTGTTTGTCGGCTTTACTTTCAGAAATCCTCCTTGTGGAGCCCCGCTTATGGGACTTAGTATGTGATAGTTGTAAGTCCCAAAATCGGAGTTCTACGGAGGCTGTCAACCAAAATTTGATATATAGTAATCATAGATTACCAACATTAGATTTAGGGTCATTACAAAGTTAGAATACCTTGTCCAAAACCAAAGTAGCTCATGGCATGGAGAAGTCCCTGAGTAGAAAATTATAGAGTAGAAAATGGACATCAAAAAGTATTACCAACAGAGTAGGATAGAAATTAACTTGAACTGTCAAAAAAAAAAAAGCATATTAAAACAATTATAATTACAATTCATGTGTTCTATACCATGAGTATAGTTACACGAACCATGAAGCGAAGTGTCAACAAATTTGGGAGCAAAAACAAGGAAGCATCTCTTTCAAAATGTAAACAAGTATAAATGGGTAGGAAGCGGTGCTGGTAGTGGGGATTTGAAGCAAGAGCAGCACCCAGTTAGAAGGATCCTACAAATAAAACCATGAGCTTGCGCACTTTTTTGGACAGATTTCTACGTCATACATGAACTATCCAAAGACAGTGGGATGATTACCATAAAAGAGGCAAATGTTATTGATACAAGACACATTATTTAATCCTATTATGAAACAAGGAGATTATGAAAGAGTCTATAAAGTAATTCAATTAACAAAAGATGTTAACCTACCATGTAATTAAGAGTAAATAATAAGAAATAAAATTTGATTTAACCTAAATCATGTGTCCGCATGTTAAGAAATCACATAAATCAATTAAAATTATGCCCGATGGAATGATAGAACTTCCGATCTAGTATAGGAACGTTCCACACTCAATGGACTGATTTATAGGTTTTATGATGGGGTTAGGGAGGAAAAAATCTGAAATTTGAAAAATTATGGTTCATGGGAATTGGGAATTTTGGAATTAGGATTTTTTTTATTTTTTATTTTTAAAGAATTTCGGAAAAACATGAAATTAAGAATAAATTGGGTGAATAGGTCAAGAGGATTGATGGATTTAGGTATTGGTAGAGGGGAATTAAGATTTTGGAGTCCTCAATAGTTAATTTTGGTTAAAGTTGAAGTTGGATGATGAAAAGTTAAAGAAAAAGATGATTTTGATGGTTTTAAATAGGAAGGGAAGAAGATAAATAAAGTTTTTTGGAAAAATACCTATGTTGGATAGAAAGGAAGAGAGAAAGAAATGATAGATGAAAGTCTCGCACTTCCGTTGAATGGGAAAAAAAATCACACCACACCCAAGCTCCATCCAAATCACATGGAGTATTCTTCAAATCACATGAAGAAGAGAAAACACAGCTTTTTTTTTTTTTTCAAAATAATGGCATTAGGGTTTCACATACCCATTTTTATCTTTTATAATTTCAGAAAATACCTTTTACAGAAAGACGCTCTCAGACAAGATTCTCAACATAAAAACGCTTAATAAATTAAAGTTATTCCTAACTCCCTAATCTCAACACAAATATAAAGTACACCAAAAATAACAAGCATGTAAGCAATCTAAACAACTAAACTATTTCATGGCCCATGGGGGCCCACGATCAAGATGTTGGATGATGATAATCCAATTATCCGATCTTCGTGTCCACCCAATCCAACGGTCCGATGTGTCTATCAAGCTCCTATATGCAACCCAAGTGTATCTTCCCAGTGTAGGGTCTTCAAAGATGCATGAACATGCACGTGGGGTCTTCAACATGGCTAGGAATATGAATTGGGTCATGTGAGGCCCTATGTAATGGTTGTCTAGCCATAAGAAGACTAGATCAACCCTTCCCTAGTATGGTGCTTGGATGTCCTCATCAATTTCCTTCGGCTGATGAGATTTCGTCTCTAGCAAAATAAAGCTGCAGTGATGCTTGAGGAGATCTGGGTCTCGTCGCTGAAGCTCTGTCTTTGTAATCCACATACTGTCTGATTTTGGTCTGCTCTTCCACTTGACAAGATACTTTTGGTAACCGCAATGTCGTATGGAAACCGCTTATTCATCTGAGATGTCCTCTATCTCCTCTCTTCTCGCAAGTATGGATGATACGGATGGTAAAGGTTGAGAAGAGGTGTCAGGTAATGGCTATGGGTTATGGGATAGGTTAGGCGCATTATCATTAAAGTTCATGTGAGGGGTAGAGGAAGGTGCATAAAATGGTACAAGATCTTCCACATTAAATGTGGAACTGATACCCATGTTAGGTGGAAGATCTATCAAGTATTTGAATCGAGTCTTTTCAAGATTTTTTACAAACTAGCGCTACGAGCTTGTAATTTTTTTATAGTTCCCTATGAAAACCTTCTTGGACGTATTCTAATCATGACTTCATCACTCATAACAAACTCTTTAAACTTATGGTGTGAGTAAGCAATCATTTTATATGTTTCATTACTTATATTGATTCTTTTTCTAATCTCCACATGCAAGTCATGCATATGTCATGTAGATGCGTGTGCAGACTCTAAAGGAAATCTATAGGGGTCATGGACTCATATACTTGTCTTTCCAGATCCACTTTCTCCCCATGACTAATTTGATCACAGCGAAGGTTTAGTAATGTCAACGTGTGAATGTCCAACACAGGTGTAAGCTCATCCGATATATCCTATGGAAAAATAATACTAGATCACCTCAGGTAATAACTCTACACTAGACTCCAATATGACACTAACTATAGGAAGAGACTCAAGCTGGACTTTCGTCACATCTTCAAAACCACGTTTCTTGACGTCCACTTTTTTCAGGGTGCTTTTAAGCGAGAGAGGCTTCAAGACAATTGTATTGCCTTCATATAGAAACGAACATGTATTTGAGCAACCGAATAATGTTACGTCCTTGTCATACAACCAAGGCCTGCCCAAAATGATGTGGCCTATATCTCTAGGCAAAACATCACACCATGTGTCCGTATATGAACCAAACTGTATGGAAATGGGACAACGCTGAGAAACCGGAATCGAAGATGCATCAATCCATGAGACTCGACAAGGCTAAGGGTGAGGAATGACTAGTATACCTAAGTGGTCTATGGTTTTAGCAGAAACCACATTGATGCAACTGCTACTATCAATGATCGCCTTATAGTTTTTACCACCATACTTGGCATAAGTGCGGAAAATTGAATTCCTATGCCAATCATCACTTTTTACAATATGGCTTAAGGCGCAGCTAACAATTGCAAGTGACACAGTCTCAATCCTTCAATTTAATCCTCGGCTTATGATTGGACATCTTCCCCAATATCAGGGTTCACCTGAAGAGAGGCTTCAAGATGATCAACACATACATTGGTCACAGTCAATTGAGTCACGGTGGTTCTATTGTGCGCTTCAATGGCCGTCAAATAGTGGTTGATAGCATTAAGAGCATCGGCAATTTGCTCTAGATCCATAGTGGGATGTAGACCAAATACACATCTAGAACGAGTGTGCATGCACAAGGTAACTCTAAAATGGAAACTTAGATCTTAGGGTAATGTTATGACAAAAATAAAACTAACCTAAATATCAAACTGGACACACTAGAAACACTAATCTGAAAATTCAGCAAGCGGTTAACCTAAAATATTAGGTTGAAAATTCAGCAGGATAACAATCTGAGAGTACCAAGCTAAAATTTTAGCAAGAATGTAATATGAAAACTACAAACTGAATATTTAGCAAGGCGACAACCTGAGATTATTGTGCTAAAAAATCAGCAATGGTAATGTGGAGAACGCAAGCTAAAAATTCAGCAATGGGACATTCAAAACTAAGAACAAAATTTAGCAAGATCAACATAGATTCCATATGTAATGTATGTTCTACACCCTAGATGTAAATTCTACTCTAAATGTTACTCTAACCTAAGTGCAACATAAAAATCTTATGCTAAACCTATAGCTCTGATACCAAATTTGATGCAGGACACATGATTTAATCCTAGTATGCTACATGGAGATTATAAAAGAGTCCATAAAGTAATTCAATTAACAAAAGATGCTAACCTAATATGTAATTAAGAGTAAATAATAAGAAAAAAAAAATCGATTTAACCAAAATCACATGCCCGCATGCTAAGAAATCACATAAATTAATTAAAATTAGGCTCAATGGAAGGATTGAACTTCTAATTTAGCATAAGCACATTCCACACTCAAGGGACTGATAAAATTTGGATATATATATATATATATATATATATATATATATATATATATAATTTGGGGAAAAGATGAAATTGGGAATAAATTGGGTGATTTGGTTAAGGGGGTTGATGGATTTATGTATTAGTAGAGGGTAATTAAGGTTTTAAATGAATGAAAGTTACGAATTTTGGGGTCCTCAATGGTTAATTTTGGTTGGTATTTTAGTTGAATGATAAAAAGTTAAAGAAAAATATGATTTGAATGTTTTGGATAATAAGGGAAGAAGAAAAATGAAGTTTTTTGAAAAAATACCTCTTTGGATAGAAAGGAAGAGAGAATGAAATGATATATGGAAGCCTTACACCTCTATTGAATGGGGAATGGAATCACACCATACCTAAGCTTCAAATCACATGGAGTATTCTTCAAATCACATAAAGAAGAACAAAGCAACTTTTTTTTTTTTTCAAAATAATGGCATTAGGGCTTCACACCCATATTTCTCTTTTATAGTCTCAGAAAAGACCTTTTACAACATGGTGCTCTCAGATAATATTCTCAGCATAAAGATACTTAATAAATTAAAAGTTGTTCCTAACTCCCTAATCTCAACACAAATATAACAAGCATGTAAACAATCTAAACAACTAAACTATTTTTTGGCCTAGGGGGTCCACAATTAAGATATCCGATGATGATGATCCAACAGTCCGATTATCGTATCCACCCAATCCAACAGTCTGATGTGTCTATCAAGCTCCTATATGCAGCCCACGTGCATCTTCCCAGTATGGGGTCTTCAAAGATACATGAACATACACGTGAGATCTTCAAAGTGGCTAGGAATGTGAATTGGGCAAAGTGGGCCCTATGAAATGGTCATCTAGCCATAAGGAGACTGGCTCGGCCCTCCTCCTTTAGTATGGTGCTTAGATGTCTTCATCCGATGATGATGATCCAACGGTCCAATCATCATATCCACTCAATCCAACAGTCTGATGTGTCTATCAAGCTCCTATATGCAGCCCACGTGCATCTTCCCAGTATAGAGTCTTCAAAGATGCACAAACATGCATGAGAGATCTTCAAAGTGGCTAGGAATGTGATTTGGGCAAAGTGAGCCTCATGTAATGGTCGTCTAGCCATAAGGAGACTGGCTCGGCCCTCCCCCTTTGGTATGGTGCTTAGATGCCCTCATCAATTACCCTTCAAAAAGAAATTTATTGTAAAAGAGGCAAATGTTATCTTTTCAGTCAAATGATACATTCTATAACACTTACTAAGAAACTATGTAACAATTCATTGATAACTATTGTTTAACCTTACAAGTGAACAGAGATTTCATGCTCCCAAATCCTACATATAAATCTGGCAACTACGAGGATTTCCGAAAAGGTAACGGTGGATGTAACAACCACCACTAGCCCCTGTAATGGCCGTTGTGGTCCCTTAAAAAATAAGAAATAAAATAAAATAAAAACTGAAGAAAACCTATATCGGCCCGTTAGCAATTACAAGTTGTTGTTTCTGTAATGGCCATTATGTCCCCATAATGGGTAACAGTGACCACCATTATCATTACGTAACAGCCATTATGTAACCGTTTTTGCATACATTGACATGTTATGCCAAATATTCTTTGGCAGTACAAATCATATTAAGAAGGCCCACAACCTTCTCATGGAAACAATCAAAACCCTCCATCAGCAATGTAATATGGAGCTCTTACAAACAGACTGATGATTCTCATTGTTGCATATCTTATAGGTGGAAGCAACAAAAACACAGTTGTTATGCAACACTATACTTGATTTTGAATGTTATGCAACACAATACTTGATTTTGAAGGGATTTGACAAATGGCATGCAATGTTTCAAAGTGCTTATTGCTTAGATGTAGCCTACATATTAAAACTAATGAAAGGGGGGAAAAAAAGAAAAAAAAGAGTTGATCTGTACACAAATATTCACACAGCTGAACGATTATGGTGTTTGCTTGATTCATCAAGACATATTGCGATATGATACGTTGGGACTGTAGCCTTTGAATATGGGTTATCTTCCAATAATTCAAACCGCTCAAATGACAAGTCTTGCTTTGTATGGTGGAAAGAGCCAAAAAAGAGGGGAAAAAAAAACCCTCCATTGGATTATTTCAACCCTTTGATAATTTGGCTCATTTGCTTTGGACATGAACAGCATCATGACCTTTATATAATCAATGGGCACATCCAAGTAGAGCCCTATCAAATATACGGTTTGGGTCATTGAAAAAGGTCAAAATTCAACAGTTAAAGAGTCCCGACATATCTTATTGTAATACACTAATATGTATTCAAGCAAACCTCATCCATTATTACAACATGAAAAATCAGTGACAATGATACTCATCATGTCCATATGCACACAGTTCCGTTCTTATCAGCAGATGCTAGGGGCTTTCCTAGCCAACTCCATGAACATGAAAGAACGGGAGCAGTGTGTCCCTTTAGAGTACTCGCGATGTCTGCCCCTGATCTTGACCAAACATAAACAGAGCCATCGGAGAATCCTGCTGCGACATAGCTGTCATCAGCACTGATGCATGAACGACTCCAATTGGATGCCACTTTGTTGCCATTTGCTCTTAGTGTGCCACAAACTTCTAAAGACCGCACGTCGAAAAGATTGTGCAAATTGTCCCTCCCACTAGTCAACACAATGCTACCACTATGAGATAGAGAGATTGATGTGACAGGCTGTGCATGAGCAGCAACTTCACTGATTAGCTTTCCTGTCTGAATATCCCACAGACGAAGGTTCCCATCAACATGACCCGAGCATATGGTTTGACCATCCATGCTGAAGCAAAGAGTATTGCAGTTGCTGTATGAGATGAGGGTGTTGATGCAATAACCTCTCTGCAGATCCCATACTTTTATAGTTCGATCATAAGCAGCACTCACTACATTGCGGCTAGAAACTTTACTTGCATCGACAGCACAGACCTTATCTGCATGGCCTGTTAGAGAATGACGGACACGACCGGATCCCACATCCCACACAAACAAGTTGTTCGAGCTGCTTGCTGCAATGACAGATCTGTTATCATGAGTAATGGAGAGATCAAGAACAGAACCAAGGCAACCATAAAGAGTGCTGCTCAGTGTCCCGCTCTTTGTATCCCATATTTTAACCGTCTGGTCCTGGCCTCCAGTAATCAACTTATCAGTATTGTATTCAAACAAAAGGGAACCACAACCGCCTGTGTGAGCACTAAGCTTGTGTTTGCATGTAGTCGGAATAGTTGATTCCACAAAGTTCTCGGCACCTACTTCACTTTGGCGGATTACGCCATCAACTTGTAGTCGTGCAAGTTGTTGTATGCTGCTAGCCTTAACCTGATCCATCATGTCTTCGTATAATGCATTAGCCTGTAAGCAGAAAGGAGAGTGTGATCAATAACAGAATTAATAGATTCTTTTTTGGAATAATCAGTTAATCTAACTATATTAGATAAAGACAAACAAAATGAGCATTAGAAGAAGATAAATTCCCATGGAATGACAATAAAAGTCAAGTAATTGTCAGCTCAATAACAATGAAAACAATACTTAGCATACCCAAACAAAAGACAGGAAAGAAATGGCAAAACACGTAAAATAATAAAGCAAAAGAATAATGCAGATATCACGAACATGTGTGCGTACATCCGTCTGCCCTTGGTTTGGGCTGTGGGCCTTTCCACTGATAAGTTTTATGTTATTTCTTACGGATTTTTTCCTGTTTCTAATTTTTTCCCTTTTAATTAAGGGTATTTTATGTAATTTGCATATTTTTTCTTATAAATACAAAAGGGTTGGACGTCCAACCCTATTGGTCTTTCTTTTCTTTCAAAGTTTTTCTACTTTACATGGTATCAGAGCAGATTTCTCAACCACAGTAAGTCTCGTAGCTACATGGCGTCTCTTATCTCTTAAAAGCAACGCATAAACACTATTCAAGGAATGTAGAGTAGATGAACCAAGAATCTAAGCCCACACAGGTTCAAAATCAGAACTAAGGCCTGCTAACAACTTGAATATTCTATTTTTCTCAATATTTCATTTATATGCCTCTACATCAGTGGGATAAACAAATCGAAGATCATCCAGGAAAGATAGTTTCCTACCACAAACCTTACATCTTAGCATAATAATCAGAAACTGAATAATCCTCGTCTCAAAGTCCCAATCCCCTACTAAATATTGTAAATCCAAGCCATATTATTCTAATCAACATATACTTCATGAGTAGTCAACCAAATCTCACAGGCAGTAGATAATAAGAAATGAGAAAGGGTACCTTGACGCCTATTAAGGGAAAGGGCAACAAATTAGTTGAATATCAGTTTCAAGATGGCCATATCAGCTGTATAACTATATTAGCCACCCCTAGTATGGAGTTGAACAGGTCTGTCATGAAAAAATGGGTTGTATCAGCTGATATAGATTAAAACAACCCATTTCAGTGTCGGAATGGGGCCAACGCAACCGATACAAGCCAATACAGGCCATATGATTCGCCCACACAGACACATGCTCATCGGCACACTTGCGTGCACACAGACACGCACAAGCGCAGGCACCCCACACACATACGCATGCACGATACTATACGACACATTCCAATATTCTCAAGCTTGAGCCAATGTTGAATTTACATATTAGTTATTGGGGAAAATGCATCAACAATACAATCTGATGTTGTGTGGTTGTATCAAAATGTATCAACGATACAAACAATACTTTCCAATACATTGTCAAATCTCTATAAGAAAGTTTTGATCATATAACAAAATGAATTTATTGTGACACATTCCTAATACAATATAGCCTGATAAATTAAACCTTCCGTCACTGGTTATCATAGCACATGGCCTAACCATATCAATTTTCCAAGACATCAATGTCTACATCCTCATCTCAGCAATGCCCATCCTCTATTTTGCCTCCTAATTGCCCAACTGGAGTTCTTGATTTTATGAAGTTCCCCCATTAAGTCATATTGGTGTGAGTGGATAACACTCTTAAGGGCCACATCCCACAAAGCTCTAACTTTATTAATCATGAAACACATCAATTAGAGGTCCTCTCGCTATTGATTCATGCTAACATATTGCATCTATAATTATTCCTCCCAAAGATGCATTCCAAATACTCTACCTTGCTTACACTAATTTTTAAACATCTAGGCTCTAGAACCTTCCTGCGAACCTATATAACATGGCTCTAACTCTATTAATCATGAAACACATCAATTAGAGGTCCTTTCACTATTGATTCCTGCTAACATCTTGCATCCATAATTATTCCTCCCAAAGATGCATTCCAAATACTCTACCTTGCTTACACTAATTTTTAAACATCTAGGCTCTAGAGCCTTCCTACAAACCTATATAACATTCCCTCCTCTCTTGTCCCGTCAACCAAAACCACTCCATCTACAAATAACATATACCAAAAAACCTTTTCCTCCAATTCTATGGTCTTTAATTATTTTTTTTCTATCGAATAAATCTTGAATATGGAACATTGATTTTAAATTAATTTTTTTGTCAACTTCCTTATAGTATAGATTATTTTCTAAGTTCGATAACATGATAGTCAACATCCTTTTCCATTTTTATAATTATTTCTCTTCTTAGAAAAATGTGATCAAATCTTATGAATTACCAGTCAATTTACTATTCGATTCAATTTGACCCCAAGAGCAATTTATGATACAATACAATAATGATTATAAAATCATCACCTACAGCTATTCACATCCCTAGTGCAAAACCTTTGCTACTTGTGTTTCCTATCTTAGGAACATTTTGTGCCAAGGGGGTTTGGCTTTGGGGCTCGTGTTTGGAGTCTTCTACATGGCTACAACGATGAGTTAGTGTTTACCATATCGACGATATTGGCTGATATGTCACCCAATATTATCGATATCACAAGTCACCAATACGATATCCCTGTGGAGTACCCAAAATCCATGGTATCGCATAAGGCAATGTATCACTTGATATCACGAGATATCGCCGAGATCACGATATATCATGGTTTATCACTTTAGTCTCTCTTACTTTTTTCTCGAGTATCGATACCATATATTGTCAATACCATTAGGGAATTTTTCTCTCAAGTGAAAAGAAATAAAATAAATAAACAAATAAATAAAATAAAATCAATTTTTCTTCTTTCCTCCTCTTAAACACTTCTCGAGTGGATTTCAGTCCATCCTCTTCAATCATTTCGAAGAAAGAATATGCATTTTCGTGCCGGAATTAGGATCAAATTCAATTTGGGGCCGGTTTTGATTCGGTTGAGTATTTATTTTTTTTCAACCCTTTTTTTTTTTTTGTTTAAATCATATCAAATCAGTGCCAACTGGTTAGAAATGCATGATTATTCATTTTTTACATGGAAAATCAAGGATTTCAACCTTCAATTTCGAAATTTGAGGCTAGGTGGACTGATTTTGGAGAAATTAGGAAAAAATCAAAAATTCCGCAATTTTTCCCAAATTGATTCCGATTTTACTATCCAAACACGAAATCAAACATGTATAAGGCCTGATCTACTTATGCTTATAGTTTTGGATAATTTTTGGGGAAAAATATTTTTTTGATTAAAAAATAGTTAAAAATATTAAAAATTATTTATTTTTCAAAATTCCACTTCTAAATTTATACTACTTTTGGTTTTGAATATATTGGTAGTGTTTCCATAAATGTCTTCTTATATTTTTGAATTATATGAATTGACTTTGAATATAGTTGCATCGGTTAAGTCAAACAGCACATAGCTTATGACCTATACAAAGGAAACCTATTATGTGCACATGCCTTTTGTGATGTTATGGTTTAAAAGTGTGTATTAAATACTATTAATGTCTTCTTGAACAATCCCAGGAGTTTCATTGAAAAATTCGACCAATTTCCCAATGTTTCCCTATGTTTCCCAACAACAACGATACATTACCCAATATGACCAAAACATCCCATGCGATGACCAATATGTATCCTTATCCCAAGGATGTGATACAATGTGCGATACTGATACAGTAAACATTGCGAAGAGGATCACTTGACCACCCAACTTGGGTCTACATCAGGTTCATCCAACCACCAAGGCCACATATCTACACTGACAGGGTTCATCTTTCCACCTATGCTGGATCATCCACACTGATGAGGTTCAAATGACCACCCAAGCCAGGTCAAACCCGACAACCCTTCTTTTGGCCATCTTAATTAGACAATCCATGCTAGTCATTTCTACTTCTCAACTAGTGTTGATTTGTCACTTTCTAGACCTAAACACTTCTTCTGATCATCTTTATTATTATTAGGCAATTACTTTCTAAATCGCCATACTAATGACGTTGCTCTCTGATGCAGGACAATTAACCACGTGCTCTAAAAGCTCGAACTGATAGAGAGTGGTGAATCAATCCCTTTATCTTATAGCCCAGGCCCCACATCACATGGGTTAGGACCTTAGCCAAACCTCCTCGTGGGCCCCACTTCACATGGGTTTCTGATTCACACGGGCCACCTATCCCGAGTGTGTCCCCGCTTCCCACGGGCTACCCCACTTGAGCCCAGCCCACTTGAGCCCAGTGTGAAAATGCCCTTGCATTACTCTCCCACTAGAGACCTAGAACACACTTTCAACGACGTTGTTGTCCTCAGTCCCTAGACCTACAAATCAAACATCCCTCACCAGTGACCTTTAATCTTACAAGGGGCTTGATCAGATATAAATGAGATCCATCCAACCGACTAGGCCCAAGTCAAACCCCACGTCCATCCTTTTTGCCACCTTGGCCAAACAACA
Source organism: Magnolia kwangsiensis (assembly GCA_037074715.1). Lineage (NCBI taxonomy): Eukaryota > Viridiplantae > Streptophyta > Magnoliopsida > Magnoliales > Magnoliaceae > Magnolia > Magnolia kwangsiensis. The sequence goes on along the minus strand of CM073573.1, from coordinate 112,844,955 downwards.
CACAGCTAGCTTCATCTACTCCTCAACCAACTCTGGTGATCTCTTTACAAACCTACACACTCTTCTTCTAGAAATCCTTGTTGTTGTTATTTGCAGTTACTCAAAAGATCCAACAATGTTACTAATGATGTAGCTCCCAAACTAGAAAATGTTTTCAGTTGCATTGTTATTCTTGCTTTCTAGACATGAAAAATCCAATGACCCACACAACAGACAATATCTTCAGCGGAACTTGAGCAATTTTATGATTCTCCTCTTTGGACAGATCCACCTCCAAATCTTTTTTCAACTTAATTACAGGATCATCTTCCCATCAGAGAATTGTCTTCCCCTCCATCTGGTCTTATAAAGAGAACCAACCCCCATGGGCTCATCACATAATAGCATTAAGATGATTGTGCCAACATGGTGGACAGAAAACATCCTTGCTTTGTCAGACCAGCTAGGCTCGTAGCCATATGACAAGGAATCAAGGTTCATAGGTCGTAGCTTTATAGCTTTTCTCGAGAGCTAGTCATTCTCAAATCGTCATATGAGTGGATGTACGAGGGAGAAATAGTTATATGATCGACATGAGTGTGTTGAATGATCACGGACTTTCATGGGTCCGTGTGTTATCGGCCCTAGCAGGGGGCATAAAGGAGTTGGGGTTGTAAGAGGGCCTGAATGTCTTTTATGACATGGCCAAGTAATCTCATCTTTAAGCAACTCAAGCCCATGGATGAGATGATATATGATAAGATGCACATAAATACATGAATAATGACTTTTGGTGCCAAAAGTCACTTGTAGGGTGGTTCAACTTCTCAGGTGACTCGAGAAAGGGGTGCATGTCCAGCCCAGGAGTCATAAGGTTTAATATGTGCTGACGAGCTCAGAGGGCATTGGAACCCGTAGAAGTTAGAGGCCCCGTGAGTGTCCTTGAGACTTGGGGGAGGCCAAAGTCAGAATACGATAGACCTGAGACACCACTGAACGTGATATATGGGCTTTAGCAGTCGGTACATGAGCGATGCAAATATGCATGGAAGTATCTTTAGTCTGCTCGAGGACACCCGAGTCATCAACAAATCACCTACAGGTTGGGTATTCGATGTCCAATACAGATGTGTCTCGACATATCACGGAAAGAATGTTTTCATCTTCCAATATGCCTTGGATCATTTCATGAACATATAATTCACCTTGGCGAGAGTCGATGATGAAGCTAACTCTGTGCCCCATTCGGGCTATGCACATTTGTATTTTACAGTTGCATCTCTCCCTTTTCCCATGAATTAGAGTGAGATGGGAGAGGGGTTGACCGGACAATCTTTAGGGAGCCTTTGATAGATATTTCATGCTAGACTAAATAGAGGCATGGTTGTGAACGTGAACATATGCCCAACTCCATGGATCAAGGTACACTAGTTAGGCTAGTTCTGGTACCCATCTTTAAAGAAGATATTTATGTTCTCTTCTTGCTCAGGATTAGATTAGAGCAATCCAAGGCTTATCGGGGGATAGATCCATTTAGCCTTATGGGTTAGTTGTTCGCCCGAATTGGATGTCAATTCTTGTATAGGGGGCACGGCCTAGAGCTGATATCGTGATGTTCGTTGCCATGATTAAAATTTGTGTCAATGCCACTCACGCGTAGGCCATGCTTCAATGCAGGCCACAACATTCGTTATCTCACAACCGTATTCGGTCGTTTTCATGATGTTCCCGAACGAGAATTTCGACATCTCCCTTATACCCAATGTTATCAAATCGCATATGCGATTATGTGCGATCGCATATGTGATTGCACAATCGCATGTGCAATCGCTTTCTTTTTTTTTTGAACAATTACTATATAGATGTGGGAAATTTTCAAAAATATATAAAAATATATAAGAAACTAATTAGAACTTTTCTAAGTTAATAGATAACTAATTTTACATATTTAAAATACATTTGAGAGAGATAAAATCAATTAAACATCAAGTCATCCACATTTAACAATATAGTTAATAAGAAATAACAACAAAATCAACAAGCTATTTATTAATTATTGTAGAAAATCAACAAACTATCTTCCTTGAAACTTGAAAGTGATTGAATCTTGATCTTCCAACTTCCAAGAGAGAGGATATGTAGGAGAGAGAGATTAAGATCACTTGGAAGTAGGAAATATGAGAGAGAGAGAGAGAGAGAGAGAGAGAGAGAGAGAGAGAGATTGATTAAGACCACTTGTAATTAAGAAATGTAAGACAAAATTAGAGTAAGAGAATTTTGGAGTGAGAATATTGCAAATGGAGGAGATTTAGAAGCCTTTTTATACGCAAAATTTTATTTATTTATTTATTTTTTATTTTTATTTTTTTTGCAGCAACAACAACAACAACAAAAAATCAATGTGCCATGGCCAATATGCGATCGCATATTTTCTCATATACCACATATGTGAACGCATATGTGCCATGATCACATATGCCATGATCGCATACGATTTGCATATGGATATGCACATACGTAATCACACAATGCTTATACCGAGGGCATGCACAGGCCTCATCGGGCACTTACAACAGGAATTTCAGCAGTAGGGCATGCATGGGCCTCATCAGGCACTAGGACAGAGCATCCATAAAATCATAGCACATGCAAAGCGAGAAAGGCCAGAAACAGCGGTGAATGGGGCGAACTGGGAACAAAGGGATCTTGAACACCAACAAGGGGATGCGGCACACATGCGTGGGAGGTGGCCAAGACCTATGCACCGACGCCTAGGAGTGCACCGGGTCTCACAAGGTGGGCACTAGCAACAAGGTGACAACGGCCATAACAAGCGAAGCACTGACAGCAGTGCACCAACAAGGTGATAGTGCTCAAGGTAGGTAATGCAGGGGCATTTTCACACCAAGCTCGAGTGGGGTATCCTGTGGGATGTGGGGACACACTAGAGTGAGTGACCCATGTGAAACGGAACCCATGTGAAGTGGAGCCCACGAGGGGGTTCGGCCGAGGTCCTAACCCATGTAATGTGGGGCCTAGGCTATGAGATGGGATTGATTTGCCATTTTCTATCAATTCGAGCTTTTAGATCAAGTGGTTAATTGTCCTGCATCAACAAGCGCTAGCAAGGTGTGTGCAGCAAGGCAACGGGTTTGCTCGAATTTCTCTCGGACTTTACCTTTCCTATAAATTCGGCCAAAAGTCATAATGACAGATATTAGCACATTATTTATAAGCAAATTTGACGGGAAACCGGGCCACGTGGCAACCTTTGATTGGTCCACGCAGCGCCAAGTGACAGTCGTAGTGCACTCTGTTGTGGCAAGCGAGTCAAACTAGGTCAACTCAGAGTTGACTCGGTTTCAGCACTTCGGAAGAAATGAACAACTTCGGTAAAATCAGTGTATATCCCTTGTTACAACTCCGATTGGGCTAATTCCGGAGCCATTGGAAATATAACTTGAAAGGTTATCAAGTCATCCCAAAATGGGATCCATTGGACCCTAGATGGCCCACCAAAAGTGGCCATAAAGTGATCATAGGCTACGGGCCTTCCTAGCTTTACAACCGAGTCTACAAGCTCATGAAGGGGAAGCATAACTTCGCAGTCTTAGCATGGATTGAGCTAATCACTGTTTTAAATATCGACAATATCGGCGATATATCCCACGATATATCTTGTATCCCACCTGTGCGATACAAAACACATAAGTAGTGCGATATATCCCACATGTTCAATCTAGTGAGAATTTTTGTTTTCAATCCTTTTTTTTTTTCAATAAATCATGTTAAATCAGTGTCAAATTGTTACAAATCTATGATTTTTCATGTTTTGCATGAGAAATCATGGATTGGGAGCTTTGATTTCGAGATTTGGAAAATTGATTTTTTTTTTCCCCAATTTCTCGCAAATCGGTTACAATCTTTGTGTTCAAACATATAATCAAACATGTATGTAACCTAATCTAGTGATTCTTCTTTTGCTTTTGAATGTATTGCTTGTGTTTCCACACGTCTTCTTGCATTTATAAATTATATGAATATACTTGCATCAATTTATTTAGACTACGCGTAGATTAGGACCCCATACAAAGAAAACCTATTATGTGCACTTGTTTTTTGTAATGTTTTGATTTATAAGCATGTAATAATGTCGTTTTTAACAATCACTGAAATTTCATTAAAAAATTCAACCAATTTCCAATGTTTCCCCATATTTTCAACAACAACGATACATTACGGGATACAACCGATATATCTCATGCAATAACAGATACGTATCCGTATCACAAGGGTGCAATACATAACGCGATACCGATATTTCGAACACTGGAGCTAATATCAAGCTTTCTAGAAGGTTGTTCGAATAGTTGGTCTCAGGCTTTCCAAAAAGGTATTTGAATGACCTTCGAACCCTTAGAATAATGTTTCCAGTCCTGGCCCCACAATTGAGAGTTTTGGGCTTGCCTCTTTCAATTGTGCAGTAGAGCCTCTAAATAATCTTTGAAACAATGCAGTTCCAAGGATTCCACTTGTGTTTGGGTCATCTGAACTCGAAATGGGATGATCCTAGATTCCTTGGAAAGTAGTTTCGATGACCTTTCCAACATATCCGAGTTTGCTTTATTCGGAGCTCGTTTGGTCCGAAGTTAGACTCGATCAAAAGGAGGATTTTTTTTTTAACACAAAATCCATTCCTCATCTTTTCCTACATTGTTCTTTTGTTGTTGAGGTTTGGTCATCCATTTCCTCCAAAGTTGATTGGGTGATGCCTGACTCAATTCAAAGCCACCTATTCGCTTGGAATGGTTTAGATCTTAAGAAGAATTTTAAGGCAAGTAGGAAGATGGAGGTAATGGCTACTCTTTGGGCTCTTCGAAAAGAAAGGAACAATCCTTGTTTTTGTTATCTCTCATCCTCTTCTTCTTTAGTGTTGAATTAGATTATCTAGGATCTGAAGAAATGGTCATTTAGTCTAAATCTCTTAGACAAAACTATCATCTCCTTGATCTTAGACTAGTGTTGTTGCTTCCTAGAAGCTTCCTTGAGTTGTATAACTATTTTTAAGGTTTTTGTGTGCTTATGGTTTATTTTGCTTTGCTTTGCTCTATCGTTTCGTTTGGGCATTTTGCCTCTTCCAAAATAGTCACTTCAATCTTTAAAAAAAAAAAAAAAGACAACCCTTACACAGAAAATAATAATTTTCCAATGGAACATAATCTTGAAGCCATTCTCCAGATCTAACAGAAAAATTCCAATTATACTCAGAGTACACCCCCAGAGGGTTTGGGGTGTTAACAGAACTGAATCGCAAGTGTCCCAGGAGATCCAAAAGTATGCAGCTAACAAGGACCTTGACTGCCAACCCTCAAGTTCGAACACCCCAATTGACTCAAGGGAGCAGCTCTCATGTTCGTGTGAGATGACTTTTCAAGGCAACAATGTAAGTCGTGAGGTGCCTTACCTCAAGGAAGTTCAGGTTATTAACAAGACCAAAGCTCAAGCATTCCAGCAAATAATAGAATTATAAAGGACCATGGATCTTAACCATAGGCGTCAAGTCTGTAGACCCATGTCAAGCCGGTTCGTTTGCCCTAATAGGATTCATCTAAACTACCCAAGTCGGGTGATCTACACCAATGACATTAATATGAACACCCAAGATGGGTTAGACTGACCTCCCTCCTTTCCAAACACCTTGGTCAGACACTATCCAGCTAGTCTCATCCTCTTCTCAATCGACATTGATTCTCGCTATCAAGGTTGACCACTCCGAGTCACCCTGGTAGCATTCTTCTTAGGTTGTAAGGCAATTATTTCCAAATCTGAGAACCCTACTGATGTTGCCAGTCTCCAACTAGAGACTAGTACACATTTTTTTGTGGTGTTGCTATCGCCACTCTCCAGAACTATAAATACTATGACCTTCACGATATAGCTCGATTAGATCCAAAAACCCTCACACCAAAGAAGTTCATTTTCCAAAGGAACCTAGCCCAATAGTTGCTCTCCAAATCCGATAATCCATGCCATATTACGCTCGCTCAAGCAAAAGTATGCAAAGGCAAAGGACCTTAACAATGGACCCTCGTATTCATCTAGATTGAACAAACACAATAGTTGTCAAGGTTGACGACCGGCATGTTTGTGCAAGAAGACCTTCGAAGGTAGCAAAACCTAAGGTTCCTCACTGAAAGTTGTCGTAGAGGTTCTAATGAGGTTACTCTAAGTGGTTTTGGGTTGAGGTCGTTTGCATCAATGAGATTCATCTAACAACCAAGTTGGGGCATCCGACTACATAGGTCAGGTCAGATCCCACTAGCCTTCTTCCTGCCACATTGGTTGGACATTGTCCGGCTAGCCCATGGTTCTAAATATCGGTATTCGATGGTCATATTGGCCCTGCCAAAAACCTATACAATATAGCATCATGTATTGCTATCGGCCCATATTGGATCATATTGAATAATTTTATTCTTTTTTGAGCCAAAAAAATCACGGAAAGTGTGTGTGTGTGTGTCTGTGTGTGTGTATTAAGCTCAGAATCTGTACTATGAATGAGAATCATGGAAAAAATGAGATATCAAATAAAATTAATTGTTATGAATGTTGGTTGTTGGGTTGACCTATTGTAAGCAGTGCATTGAGTCTTTCAGGTATAAATCTTATTCTGATATGATATATTTACTCATGTAATTATCTATCAACTATTTTACTATCATTTTCATTAGTTAATGATGTATAAAGTAAAATTTATAGACTAAATGATATATCAATTCAACAATTAAAAATAACTCAAAAATATTAAAACCATAATTGATAGATGTTGTTTTTAGAGAAGAAAA